>OU696500.1:1200000-1627500 GCA_916048165.1 Spilarctia lutea | reverse complement strand
CGTCGAAGCCAGTTTAGACCGCGGAGATCAGCGCTGTTCGCAGACGGGCGTGCGCTACGGCTCCGAAGGTCTGAATGTATCTCAGTTCGATGTCGGATCTCGGGATAGTCTGTAGACTACTTTCGTTCCTGGCGGGGTGTCGTATGCGACAGAGTAGTTGTGCTACGATTCGTTGAAACTTAGCCCTGTGCCAGGTGATCCGTTATCCGGCACAATTAATACACGAACAACTCGTGCAAAAAAAAAACTTTTAGACCTTTTCTTTGAAAAATAGTTTTTCAGAAATACGAGTATGTACGCCGCCATTTTGTTACGGCGGCTATTTTGGATTAATAATATTACCTACCGATATATATATATATATATTTGCATTGTCATTAGAACCAAAGGTATATTTCAAATTTCAGCTCGATTGGACATTGCGAATTGGATCAATTTAACTTGGCAGATTTGATTACAGACAAACATCGGGCCATATGTAACTACATAAAAGCTTGTAAAATATCGAGCCAAGCTCAGTCATCCATGTGCTCATTGTTACAAAACCTTGATAGCTCATTGACAAAGTATTTATTAACAAGTTTGAGAGCCCCTTCAATAGATAGGTAGATATGAAGGTACGTGGCAACATTGCAAGTTATTTGACAGCAGGGGCACCACACGGCCAAGGATACATAAATCGAAATCTACCTAATTTTGCGCTGTGCTTAATTTTTTAAACGTAACACGGGGAACATCAAAGTTACATCTACAATCAATGATAATCCACGGCTGAACATAGGCGTTCCCTTAGGAACTAATACTAACTCGACTTGCCCGCGAAACCCCTGCATACTAAATTTCATGAATATAGTTAGATCCGTTTCCGAGATTCAGGTTATATTGTTGGTCAAGAAATGATAATTGTAGGAGAGGGTAGTGTGAGACGCGATGGTAGGGAGCGATTCTGTATAAGAGGCGGTACGCTCATTCGGGAACATCACACGCTATAGTCAACTTCCAACAAGGAAGTTCTGTCCGTTCGTGAAGCGAATCTGCCTATCTTGTTATTGTTACGATATGGTTACTTAATTGATCGTATTTATATTTTTGGTTTGTTTTAATTTGTCTTGTAAGTACAGAGTGCTGTTTAAAGGTTATAAATCTTTTCTTTTATTATTTTCACCTTTATATCTCCTAAGAATATATATGTATATACACAAGAATTGCTCGTTTAAAGGTGTTAGGTACATAGATTAGATTTTAAAATTCCATAATTATATTCACTTCTAATTCACTAATAAATAATTTAGCGCCTTGCAACATTTTTAGAGTATAACTTTAAACTATGTTTCAAGATTGAATTTCAGGCGCTAAGTAAGCATCATCATGATTACTTCAATAGTCCACTGCTGGACACAGACCTCTCCTTCGAAACAACATTTTAGTATACCATTTCTGACTAGAGGGGTTAACGAAGCCTTTCAATTTAGTCCCTTCAACATATTATATTTATAGGTTTATATCAGACTAGCTTATGCGTCTCGTAATGCCCGTTAGAGTGATGATATAAAGCGTCTACAATTTTGTTTACCATAAAAAGGTTTATTTCGGTCACTAACACACAACCAATCCAGTCCCAAGCTAAGCAGAGCTTGTATTATCGGTATAAGACAACTGATACGAATACATATATACTTCTTTTTGTAAATACATACATATTACACATACAAAAATCACAAACTGATGAGTTGGGATTTCTGATCTTCGATTTCTCGAGTCTTAGGACTGCTTCCCAACTCCCGCGCCTCCTTACGCCACCTATAAACAGCCGCAAGGGCTTTCGCCTGCAGGTCCGTGGTGGAGTTCCGGTCAGGAGACTTGCCGTCTCAAGAGAGATCGTGCGGTACCCCCTTATGATCCTGATGGCCAGCACCCGTTGCGGTCACCGCAATAGCGTGATAGTGCTGGCCCTAAGGGCCTCCGCCCACACAATTCATACTCCTGGCAGACACATACGTCCGATTACTTTGTTTTTATTTTACTTCTACCTACATATTATAACTTTGGTATTGTTTTGGTTCTAGTTTACTTTTAAAAATGTATCTTTTCAAAAAGTGCAAAGATCGAATCGATCGATAATTATATTGTAGAATATGAAGAAGACCCAATTTATGATTATCCAATTATCCCAGAGTGGAAGGCGGTGGCAGCAATAGCACAGTTTCATTCATACTATTATGGCTGCCGACGTTAACCTACAAACGTTAGTATTTGTAAAATCGCTAGTATTTTTGTAACAGCTTTAAGAAGGAGGGTTAAATAAACTTATTAATATGCATTTAGGGCCAGTATCACCCATATCTGAATAAGTTTTGGATAGGTAGTTGTCTACTATATGTCACTATCAAAAGAGATAAAGCTACCAGCTATACCTATGGTAAAAAGTAAGTGAAAAAATAATTTGTTACAAAAAAGCAAAACCATTTTATATTTTTACTAAAACTTGACGTAAATCTGACAAAAACGATGATTTTAAAATAATGTATGTATCATATCATTCTGTAAATTTAAGATGAAATAAAAAAATGGATACAATCAAACTAAAGTTCTACGATAGGTATATTAATCGACTAATACACATGTAGACTAGTCCACATCACTACCGACTGAGAAATATTTGTTTCGTTCGTTTTTTGTTTTTTTTTAGTGACGGTACCCACTTCATTTAGTGCACAATTTTTGTAATTAATTTCATCACGACGACTTGTAGACTAAAAAGCTATTATAGATATTAAATGAAATTAAACAATAAAAGAAGAAAAATACTTTGTTCATTAGTGCAGTGGGTCGTGTCTCTGATATCAACTCAGAATAAACTTAAAAATTACAATCGCTGAAGTAACAATCACACGTCAAAACAGGGAAAAATATAGGTGAGTGTTTATTTAGTATTTATTTAATTTTAAACGACTTTAAAAACTAAAGTGGTTCTCAATTCGACTATTTTTTGTTCTATCTCAAAATTGGGTGTGCCAATTTTGATGATTTATTTTATATTTGGAAGCTGGCGCTTGTCGCCGTGGTCCTATTTAATTTTGTATGACATATGGCAAGTGGATAGTCCATGGGTAGCGGTAATTGCTTACCATCAGGCGATAGGAGAGCTAGTTTGCTTCATATTCCATAAAAAAAATCGTCTATAAAACCATTTGACAGACTACCAATTTTTTTCAAAGTGTGCAATGTGTATTTACCCAAGAAGGAAAACATATGTCGTTTTCTTCTTCTTCTAATGCGCTTAAACACGAAGCTAATAATGATAGAAACGGAAATTGTTAGATAAAATAATTTAATACTTGAAATAATTACATATGATTACAAAAAACATTATAAGTACAATATTTAAAAAAATAAACCAACGAGTTTTATTTGCTGAAATGAAATCAAGTATCGATATTTTGCATTAATTTATAATTTATGAGTAAATCCCCTGCGCTCCCCTACCCGGGCCCCTCTAGTGTAAAGCTGTGCACTTTGGTTTGAAGTGGCATCTTTAGTATATTATAACTCAATATTTCCTATTTCCCTCAAACATAAGTGAATCCATTGTAATATTGTTTGTAAATGTGTATATATCGAATATATGCTTTGATTCAGATGCCGCTGTTATAAAGAAACCTCTTCTACCCTCGGAAAGGATACCAGAAAATATAAATTACTATATACGTAAACGAAACCAAAAGATGCTTGAAAAACTGTAGAATGGACACTAAAATAACTCGTTGAAATGAGCCTGTTGTTACCTTAAAATCTCCTGTCAAAATGGAGTTGGATTTACAAACGTTTGATTTAGAACATGTTTTTTCAGGCAATAATGAAGTTGCAAATCAAATAGATCAAAATATAATACATTTGAACCTTCGTAATGAAATACCTAAACAAACCATTGTGAATCACTCAGAAGAAGTTCGTGATTATAGTTTAAGTAATGATGTTGAGGGAGAAATATTTCTAAGCGATGGCTTAAATTTAAGTAGTTCGGTTCAAAGGACTGACTCATATTCATGCGATACTTGTAAAAAATATTTTAAAAATAAATCTTCTTTAAGAAGGCATATTCGTATACACACTGGTGAGAAACCATATCAGTGTACTATATGTCGAAAACGTTTTAACCGAAGAAGTACTTTAAGTCAACATATCCGTATACACACTGGTGAGAAACCATATCAGTGTACTATATGTGAAAAACGTTTTAACCAAAAGGGTGCTTTAAGTCAACATATGCGCATACACACTGGTGAGAAACCATATCAGTGTACTATATGTGAAAAACGTTTTAAGCAAAAGGGTGCTTTAAGTCAACATATGCGCATACACACTGGTGAGAAACCATATCAGTGTACTATATGTGAAAAACGTTTTAACCAAAAGGGTGCTTTAAGTCAACATATCCGTATACACACTGGTGAGAAACCATATCAATGTACTATATGTGAAAAACGTTTTAACCAAAAGGGTGCTTTAAATCAACATATCCGTAAACACACTGGTTAGAAACCATATCCATGTAACATTTGTAAAATATGTTTTAGGTTAAAGACTTGTTAAAGTAGACATATTCGTAAACACACTGGTTAGGAACGATATCGGTGTGGTATATGTATGAAATGTTTCAGCGCAAGGCGCAGTTTATATGCACGTAATTGTAAACACACTGTTGAGAAAGTGTGTCAGAAATGTTTTATCAGTAAAGATAAGTTAGATAATCATAATTGTATACACACTGCTGGTGAGTAACCTGATCAGCGTAGTAGGTACATGTAATGAGTGATTCAGACTCTGTGACGTGCTAAATCTACTCAATTATTCGTACATGCACTGGTCAGAAGTTCCTGTATCAGTATCGAAAGGTGCCGAGTGTGGATAGTATATAGTACTAGCTTTGTGGCTCTGCCCACGTATAAGTCGAGTATCGCAATACTTTTTAATGTGATGTAACATTTTGATTACATTACACAATTTGTTTTTTCATTTATTTGTAGATTTAATATAAAATCCAAATGAAATATAATAATACAATACAAATATCTTCCTTGACTAAGAAAACTAAGTTTTATTGATATTTTCTCTTTTCAAATCAATTTAACTTTTATACTGTCAGTGTTTTTCAGTTTTTGTATTTATAATTTTATTTTAGACTTTTTAAGTTTATTGTACGAAGTCTTCTTAAAAGAATTCGGTGTTCGAACTCTATAAGTTCGAACACCGAATTCTTTGCAGTTGTTCGCGCTTTCCCATATGTACTTGGTACGCTTTTAACAATTTGTCTTAAAATATCAATATATGCGTGATATGATGTCTATATTTTTGAAATGGTATTTTGACGATCACTCATTTGATACTCATATTGCCAAGATAATAATAAGGTTAGAGAAAAAAACCCTCCCCTGTTTTTCATTTGCGGGCGCCATTTTGAAAATATATGTAGGCGATGTCACAACCACAAATCTGATAAACTTATAGACACCTCATATGTCAAAGTCCGTTCAGCTGTTCGGGCGTGCCAAAGAAATGGACTTACATAATTACACATACATACGGTCGAAAGCGTTACGTTCCTTCTAACAGTTCTAACGCAATCGGGTATATTAGTCGGTCAGGCGCATTAGCAATTTGCGAGTTCTTTTGTTTTAATATCTCGAAAAGTTGTTGTTCTTCACTTCTAATTGTGTTGATTGCTACATGTTTGACTGGTTTTATTATAATGTTATTGTTGTAAGTAATTTTATTAATCATTATTAATGTGTAAAATATATACATAAGTATTATTTTTTAAACCATATGTTTATATATTTCGAAGTTTGTGCTTCATCTGTTGTGTCATTGTTGCATCAATTTGACATTTTTGATGTAATAAATGTATTTCTGACTTTTATCGTTTTTTACTTTTTCTATTTTTATTAGGGTGTCCATGGGCGGCGGTTATCGCTTACCATCAGCCGATACGTCTGTTCGTTTGCCCCCTATAAAGGTTATGTCATTGGTTTATTTTTTCATTATGTAGGGCAGGTAACAAAGATTAATATCTATGAAGTAAGAACATAAGTACATAAATATTTTTTTTTAATTCTGGTTTACAGGAGATGGTTTTGATGTATAGCAGGTGCAAGGTAAACATAGTTAAGACAGAAAAAGCCATAGCTTATAATTCCCTTAGAATTGTTAAATTTAGTTATAGCTATAAATATATACTTAGCTAGGGTTTTTTCTAAGTATAAACATTCTTAAAATAAATCATATATTATGTAATATATGTAACTACTAGCTTTCATCTGCAGCGGCGCCTTCAATAAAAGTATGCTATGTTACTTCTTATACCTCCAAAAATATGTGTACAAAGTTTCATGATGATCGGTTAAGTAGTCTTCGCGTGATAGTGTAACAAACAAACTTACATTAACATTTATAATAATCAGGATGTAAAATAAATGATAGTAACCTAAGTTACTCCCTATATCATCGGCTATCTGTCAGTGAAAGTCGCGTTAAAATCGTGATAATTACTGTGTTTCTTTATTATCTGCCAGGTCGTTAACAGTCAGATCTGTAGGTTTAGATTGATTACCACGGGAAGTAGTTAGCTGCCATTAAATGGGCGTCGTACGATCCATGGTCCTCTACCGGGCGCCCATCTGGTCTGAAGACTTGGCGGGTTAATCCCACTGTAAGTCTCATTTTAGGAGTGTGCATCAGTTGATGGCCATACGGATCGTACGGGGCTACCGAACGATTTCGTACGAAGCAGCGACGGTCCTGGCGCTATTTCCACCCTTCGACATTCTGGCCGAAATGGACATCATGGTCTACGACCAAATTCGTTCTGTCGGTCGGACGGTCGGACGAAGAGTCAACGCCGTACCATGAACCCGGAATGCTACGGTGGAACTAGCATTCTCAAGCTCTACGGGATTGGCAGGCACGGCTCGAAATCCAGGGCTGTGCTAGCCAACACGCTGGAGTTCTGCCGAACTTCGAAGCTTGCACAGGGAGGACCGACTGTGTCACCTACCGATTGACTCAGATACTCACCGGGCACGGTTGCGTCAGTGAGTATCTGAATCGAATAGGACGGTAGGCCACAGCACAATGCCACCACTGCTGTAAACGACCCAGGACAGGTGACACCCCGGTGCAGCCGAGGGGGTGTCGTCTAAGGAAAGTCGGTGTTGTGCCTCATGCTTTGTAGAACGGAGTGACGCGTCCCTCGCCCCGGGGATGACTCTGGTTACCTCGGGATGTACCTCAGTCGTTTGGTACGGCAGGGGGAACTGCAGAAGCCGCCGAAGCGTTCCTGGAGCTCCTCCCGACTGCCGAGGTCGACAGCCACGGGGTTTAGTGGGTAGACCGGTCCTCCGGGAGTCCCACACACGCCTTTCGTCTCCCCACGAATGAAGGGTATGTGGCGAAAAGCATACCCCGCGAAAAGACAAAAGGTTAAGATTGATTAAAGTAATAGACAAAATGAAATAAATTGTGTAATATACATATTAATCGACTAATACACTTGTAGACATTTCTAAATAACGAAGAAAGGTCAGAACGATGTAGTTTGATTTTATTTTTAGGAAACATTTTGTGTTCTTTAATGACGGTACCCGGTATTTTCTGTATATTTTTGACATTAATTTAAATACAATGACTTGATCGTTAGCAGACTTTAGGATTGAATTGAATTTATATTTGATATACTTGTATATATATATGAGCACGTCATGTCCGTTTGTTTGATATCCTACTTGAGTACATTTCAAATATTCGTTAGTTGATCCCTACTTGCAAATCTTGTAAATGGCTAAACATGTTGATACTGTTTTTTAAACGTTTTCAATAACGACTTTACATCCTCTAGAGGGCGCCATATTAGTTTCACGGATCCCCATTTGTTAAGTTATAATAAGTAGTTTAGAAGTTAGAAGAACTTAACTATCCCAAACGAACATACATACATTTATTTTCTCAAGGTAATTGTAGTACATAATAGATAACAGAATTACATTTTGCTAGTGAATACGAATACAATCAGGTGAGAGCACTGTCTCCTAGATTCAAACCTGAAAAAACCTGTATTAAGCAGTATCAGTCTGGAACCCCATGCGGTGCTAAAAATAAGAATACAAACATGCTTTATATACTAAACAAAATTCACACGCCGTTTTACATATTATTAATAATTGCGTGCATGTGTGTGTATGTGTGTGTGTGTGTGTGTGTAAGTGTGTGGGTGTGTGTGATGTGTTGGTGTGTGTGTTTTATGTCTTACTAAGGGAATGAAAGATATTCTTCCGTTTCATCGTAGGTTTTGTCTTATAGGAGTGCAGTTAGCGACTTTTTGCAATAGTGACGTGATAAATTATTAATTAATCATTCTCGACTAATTCTATTGTAGAGAGCTGGACTCAAGAAATAAAAGAATCTTTTAGTGAATTTCGTCCTAGGGCGCGGTATTGTGCAAACTCTGTCTTTTCGTCTTTTACTTATTTCTTTGTGCGCCGTATTGTACCTAATGCTGGAGGCATCCCCCCAACACGAAATACAGTACGTAATAATGGACACACACAAAGCAAAGTATACGTTACGGATTACGTACCACAGGATTCGATATTGATCTTAATGTTTTAAAATATATATAATAATTTAGGCACCCTACCAGTGAGGGATTTGAAATTGAGATTTTCGTCTATAATTATATTATTATACCGAGGTATTTAGTATATTCCACACGATCTAAATTAAGACAATTACATTGAAGTTTTTTTGATGGTGAGCAATTATGTGCCTTTATGGTAATTATAATGCTAGTTTGGGTTGCATGTTATACATACGACTTAAAATCACAACAAAACAATCTTCGAATAAACTTCCCGTATTTTTCTGCTTACATGCCTCCTTCATTTACATAAATATGTTTAATCTAATTGTAATTACGATACGTTACGTGATTTTAATACGATAGGTATATTAATCGACTAATACACATGTAGATTATTTCGCATCACTACCGACTGAGAAATATTTGTTTCGTTCGTTTTTTGTTTTATTTTAATGACGGTACCCACTTCATTTAGTGCACAATTTTTGTGATTAGTTTTATCACGACGACTTGTAGACTAAAAAGCTATTATAGATATTAAATTAAATTAAACAATAAAAGAAGAAAAATACTTTTTTCATTAGTGCAGAGGGTCGTGTCTCTGATATCAACTAAGAGTAAACTTAAAAATTATGATCGCTGAAGTAAGAATCACACGTCATAACAGGGAAAAATATAGGTGAGTGTTTATTTAGTATTTATTTAATTTTAAACGACTTTAAAAACTAAAGTGGATGTCAATTCGAAGACAATTCCCTAGAAAGTATTTAGGTGTATAGGTATCTATCATATCTTTATAATGCTACACTCACCGCATGTGCGCCCCGTAAGTATACATGTAGGTATATATGTATAGAAATTGAGATTGATAGAGAAGATCGAATTGGTGAAAATATTATGGATTTTATTGTTGATGTTGTAAGATAATAAAAATATAAACATTTTAAACGATATTAAATACTCATTTATTTTAATAAAAGAAAGAATAAAGTTTTTTCATCGGTCACCACTCTCAAAAAGTGTAACTTGAATTAATATCAAAGAAAAAACTTGAATAAATGTAAAAAAAATAATGCATAAATAAAAAATAAATAAATAATTATAATTGCATAAGTTGATGAAATGTTATGCAATAGTATTACTGCGGTGGTCCCCGTGTGCCACACGTTTTTTTTTGTTATACTCAGTTAGTGTTAGTGAACTTGTCTCAAAGTAATAGAATTAGTTAGCGTTAGTGAACTTGTCTCAAAGTAATAGAATTACTTAGCGTTAGTGAACTTGTCTCAAAGTAAAAGAATTAGTTAGCGTTAGTGAACTTGTCTCAAAGTAATAGAATTACTTAGCGTTAGTGAACTTGTCTCAAAGTAATAGAATTAGTTAGCGTTTTTTACATTTCAAGGCGCTTTTGTTTTAAACTATTTGTATGGAATCAGTATTTTTTATTATCTTCTGTCGGATCGTCTGTCTTTTTGTACTGGATCTATGGAACTGTAATCTATGGAACTAAAAGACTGATTTGACGGGACTTGCACTGTCAGATAGTTGATGATATCAAGAGCGTCTTAATCTACTTTAAATTTAATTTATACATCTGGTATCAAATATGTAGATATACATATGATTTCCTTTGTCCCTCAAGCATAAGTAAATCCATTGTTATATTATTTATATTCATCGAATATATGCTTTGATTCAGATGACCCTGTTATAAAGAAACCTCTTCTACCCTCGGACATAAAACTAGAAAATTTATGAAAATATTAATTATGATATACGTAAAATAACAAAAGATGCTTGAAAAACTGGAGAAAGGACACTAAAATAACTCGTCGAAAAGAGCCTGTTATGACATTAAAAACTCCTGACAAAATGGGGTGGGATATACAAACGTTTGATTTAGAACAAGGCGTTTTAGGCAATGATGAAGGTGCAAATGATACACATCAAAATATAACAAATTTGATCCGTGTACAGACTGGTGAGAAACCATATCAGTGTAGTATTTGTGAAAAACGATTTAATCAAAAAAGTATTTTAAGTCGACATATGCGTATACATACTGGTGAGAGACCATATCAGTGTACTATGTGTGAAAAACGTTTTAATCAAAGAAGTATGTTAAGTCGACATATGCGTATACACACTGGTGAGAGACCATATCAGTGTACTATGTGTGAAAAACGTTTTAATCAAAGAAGTATTTTAAGTGGACATATGCGTATACACACTGGTGATAAACCATATCAATGTAACATATGTAAAATGTGTTTTAGCTTAAAGAGTTATTTAAGCCAACATATCCGTATACACACTGGTGAGAAACCATATCAGTGTACTATTTGCGAAAAACGTTTTAATCAAAGAAGTATTTTAAGTCAACATATGCGTATACACACTGGTTAGAAGCCATATCCATGTACCATTTGTAAAATATGTTTTAGGTTAAAGAGTTGTTAAAGTAGACATATTCGTATACACACTGGTTAGGAACGATATCGGTGTGGTATATGTATGAAATATTTCAGCGCAAGGCGCAGTTTATATGCACGTAATTGTAAACACACTGTTGAGAGAGTATGTCAGAAATGTTTTAGCAGTAAAGATAAGTTAGATAATCATAATTGTATACACACTGCTGGTGAGTAACCTGATCAGCGTAGTAGGTACATGTAATGAGTGATTTAGACTCTGTAACGTGCTAAATCTACACAATTATTCGTACATGCACTGGTCAGAAGTTCCTGTATCAGTATCGAAAGGCTCCGAGTGTGGATAGTATATAGTACTAGCTTTGTGGCTCTGCCCACGTATAAGTCGAGTATCGTGGTAATTTTTAATGTGATGTAACATTTTGATTACACAATTTGTTTTTTTATTTATTTTGTAGATTTAATATAAAATTCAAATGAAATATAATAATACAATACAAATATCTTCCTTAACTAAGAAAACTGCGCTAAGTTTTATTGGTATTTTCTCTTTTCAATTCAATTCAACTTTTATACTGTCAGGGTTTTTCTGTTTTTCTGTTTTTGTATTTATGATTTTATTTTAGACTATTTAATTTTATTGTACGAAGACTTCTTAAAATATTAGTCTTCTTATTAAGACTTCTTAAAATAATTCGGTGTTCGAACTCTATAAGTTCGAACACCGAATTCTTTGCAGTTGTTCGCGCTTTCCCATATATACTTGGTACGTTTTTAACAATTTGTCTCAAAATATCAATATATGCGTGATATGATGTCTATATTTTTGAAATGGTATTTTGACGATCACTCATTTGATACTCACATTGCCAAGGTTATAATAAGGTTAGAGAAAAAAAACCTTCCACTATTTTTCATTTGCGGGCGCCATTTTGAAAATATATGTAGGCGATGTCACAACCACAAATCTGATAAACTTATAGACACCTCATATGTCAAAGTACGTTCAGCTGTTCGGGCGTGCCAAAGAAATGGACTTACATAATTACTCATACATACGGTCGAAAGCGTTACGTTCCTTCTAACAGTTCTAACGCAATCGGGTATATTAGTCGGTCAGGCATATTAGCAATTTGCGAGTTCTTTTGTTTTAATATCTCGAAAAGTTGTTGTTCTTCACTTCTAATTGTGTTGATTGCTACATGTTTGACTGGTTTGATTATAATAATATTGTTGTAAGTAATTTTGTTAATGTTTAAAATATATACATGTATTATTTTTACGCCATATGTTTATATTCAGAAGTTTGTGCTTCATCTGCTGCGTCATTGTCGCAATAATTTGGTATTTTAAATGTAATAAATGTATTTCTGACTTTTATCGTTTTTTTCTTTTCCTATGTTACTTCTAAAACCTCCAAAAATATGTGTACAAAGTTTCATGATGATCGGTTGAGTAGTCTTCGCGTAATAGTGTAACAAACAAACTTACATTCACATTTACAATAATTAGGATGTAAAATAAATGATAATATTATTGTAGTAACACCGCAAGGCGAAGCTAGTCTAAGTAACCTAAGTTATTCCTATATCATCCGCTATCTGTCGGTGAAAGTCGCATCATAATCGTGATAATTACCTGTGTTTTTGTATTATCTGCCAGGTCGTTAACAGTCAGATCTGTAGGTTTAGATTGATTACCACGGGAAGTAGTTAGCTGCCATTACATGGGCGTCGTACGATCCATGGTCCTCTATCGGGCGCCCATCTGGTCTGAAGACTTGGCGGGTTCCTCCCGCTCTAAGGCCCGTTCTGCTGAACTTCGAAGCTTGGACAGGGACGACCGACTGTCTCACCTACCGGTGTAAGGCGTTACAGTGTCTAGCCCCGTGGGTGACTCTGGTTACCTCGGGATGTACCTAAGTCGTTTGGTACGGCTGGGGGGACTTCAGAAGCCGCCGATGCGTTCCTGGAGCTCCTCCCGACTGCCAAGGTAAGCAGCCGCGGGGTTTAGTGGATAGATCAGTCCTCCGGGAGTACCACACACGCCCTTCGTCTCCCCACGAACGAAGGGTATGTGGCGAAAAGCATACCACGCAGAAAGGACTGATATTAGTAGACTGGTTGCCATATTACATCATATTATTATCCGAAGAAGAACAATAAGAAGAAAATTATTCCTTTTAAGAAAAAGAAATAATTTTCGTAGTGTTAGTCGTAGCTTAATTATATGTAATTGAGAAATTAGTATTTCTTGATTTTTAAATCACATACTTCTATATTGTTCATTAAATTACGTACTTAAAAAAAACAATAATTTAGACTTTAAAATGAAAAGTAAACTGTCATTTTAGGGATATCCATTGTACTAATTCATTATCCCATTAAAATCATCCATATGGATGTTATGCAATTGATGATTGAATATATGATGAATAATTGGTTATATCGCTGGTAGTACTAATACACTATATCTCGAAAACATTAAAGTGTCTAAATAGATAAATATCCAAAGAAGAATATGATTTCCACAAATTAGTTCCAGCTAGAAATTCTTAGAAACACAACTCCTGCATTAGGAATAAACATCCCGTGCAGCGGGGTACTTTACAAACATACATGTCACGGACACAAAGAACACCCAGGCTCAGGACAACATTTTGTGGATTACACAAAGTGATGTCCAACGTGGGATTTGAACCCATCGCACTTCGCGGAGTAGCAAGCGGTGTAGTGACCGCTTAAAACTTGCCTGCACGGTTGGCCGAGTGGTTTCAGCGGTCGCCATGCCGCTTGCTACTGCGCCGTCGTGGGTTCAAATCCCACGCGGTGCAACACTTTGTGTGATCCACGAATTGTTGTCCCGAGTCTGGATGTTCTTTGTGTCCGTTTCATGTATGTTTGTAAAGTCCCCCCACGACACAGGATATTTATTCCTAAGGTGGGAGTTGTCTTTTAAAAAAAAAAATATGTGGTTTTATAAAACCACGGTAAAAGTGAAACTTTTTTTCACATTATAGACATTTAACTAAAAAAATTTGGAATACTATTCCATTAAGGGTATAAAAATCGCTTTATCAATCCTAACTTTACACTTGGAAAATTGGAATGATAATGGGAAACGATAAAAGGAGACTAAATCTCCAACTAATATTTTTATTGAACTCTGTACCTTAGAGTACGACATACATAATACGTAACAATTATTTAGATTATATACACATATTAAAAAACTGAAAACAATATTTTATCATTGTTGAGTAATTTTGATCCGTTTTTCAATTATTTTCAATCATTCTATTATCAATTTCATCTTCATCATGAGTTTCACAGTTTAAAAACAAATAAAAGTTTCACTTTAATAAATAACAACATTTACATTAAACACTAACAAAAACAAACAAAACAAACAAATGAGTAATAGTCTATACACTACACGGTCAGTTGCTGCGAACTATAGGCGCCGCCATATTGGCCTTGGCTGCTCTGGCGAGCGCCTTTCACTTTATCACTACTCCGCGGCCGACCGTCACGCGACATGCAACACACAGACCAAAAAGTTTGAGACGATCTAATAAAAGTTTCACTTTAAAAGAACCGCTAAGCCAACAGAGCAGGCACCCCATTTGTTAAGTTATGATAAGTAATTTAGAAGTTACGAGAACTTCTAAACTATTTTTAAACGAACAGACAAACATACATATATGTCATACATATAGTCTCGGGTTCGATTCCCGGGTCGGACCAAATGTTTGTATGATCTGCAAATATTTGTTTCGGAGTTTGGGTGTTTTCTATCTATATCCATACTAATATTACAAAGAGAAAAGGTTTGTATGTAAGTATGTTTGTAACGAATTGGCTCAAAAAGTACAGGACGGATTTAAAAAATTCTTTCACCATTTGGATGCTACATTATCACTGATTAACATAGGCTATTATAATTGTAATAAAGAAAAATAAAAAAAAATAACAATATGTAAACTAATAACTGCAGGTAATACCGCGAGGTTCAGCTAGTGTATAATATATATGTATTTACAAAAAAAAACTATATAATACATATTCATATTAGTTGTCTAGTACCCATAACACAAGCTCCGCTTAGCTTGGGACTAGACGGTGTTGTGTGACGTATAACTATAATTAAATAAAATTAATTTATATTTTATAGTTATACGACTCAAAATCACAACAAAGCAATCTTCGAATAACCTTCCCGCATTTTTTCTGCTTACATGCCTCCTTCATTTACATATGTTTAATTTAATTGTAATTTATATGAAATAAACAGATTCATTTTTGCATGTAGCCTATTTTGCAATTTCTAGAGATATTTTTTTTAAAGTAGCAACACTATCTGTCACTCACAAATATTTTTAAACAAATGATTCATTTTCTTGTTCTTAGGGTGTTAACAACCTTTTTTATTTGATCTGAGCCTATGGCCTTTCTTAATAACTGGGCTATGTAATGTGATGTCATGTAAGTGAAAGAATTGTCTTAATCAGATCAGTAGTTCTCTAGATTAGCGCGTTCAACCAAATAAACAAATGAACAAACTCTTCAACTTTATAGTATTAGTATAAATGTACATTTAGTGCCAGTATCACTAATTTCTGATAAAGTTTTAGATAGGTAGTTGTCTACTATATGTCACTATCAAAAGAGATAAAGCTACCAGCTATACATATGGTAAAAAGTAAGTAAAATAATAATCTGTTACAGAAAGGAAAACCATTTTATATTATTACTGTACATTAGTATATCAGCAAGCGGTAAAACTCGACATAAATAATATTAAATATTTAAAATGTTAGATACATCAGATCGTTCTGTAAATTTAAGAAAAAATAAAATGATGGATATAATCAAACTAAAGTTCTACGATAGGTATATTAATCGACTAATACACATGTAGACTAGTTCGCATCACTACTGACTGAGAAATATTTGTTTCGTTCGTTTTTTGTTTTTTTTTAGAGACGGTACCCACTTAATTTAGTGCACAATTTTTGTGATTAATTTCATCACGACGACTTGTAGACTAAAAAGCTATTATAGATATCAAATAAAATTAAACAATAAAAGAAGAAAAATACTTTGTTCATTAGTGCAGTGGGTCGTGTCTCTGATATCAACTAAGAATAAACTTAAAAATAACGATCGCTGAAGTAAGAATCACACGTCAAAACAGGGAAAAATATAGGTGAGTGTTTATTTAATATTTATTTAATTTTAACCGACTTTAAAAACTAAAGTGGTCGTCAATTCGAAGAAAATTCCCTAGAAAGTATTTAGGTGTATAGGTATCTATCATATCTTTATAATGCTACACTCACCGCATGTGCGCCCCGTAAGTATACATGTAGGTATATATGTATAGAAATTGAGATTGATAGAGAAGATCGAATTGGTGAAAATATTATGGATTTTATTGTTGATGTTGTAAGATAATAAAAATATAAACATTTTAAACGATATTAAATACTCATTTATTTTAATAAAAGAAATAATAAAGTTTTTTCATCGGTCACCACTCTCAAAAAGTGTAACTTGAATTAATATCAAAGAAAAAACTTGAATAAATGTAAAAAAAATAATGCATAAATAAAAAATAAATAAATAATTATAATTGCATAAGTTGATGAAATGTTATGCAATAGTATTACTGCGGCGGTCCCCGTGTGCCACACGTTTTTTTTTGTTTTACTCAGTTAGTGTTAGTGAACTTGTCTCAAAGTAATAGAATTACTTAGCGTTAGTAGACTTGTCTTAAAGTTATAGAATTAGTTAGCGTTAGTGAACTTGTCTCAAAGTAAAAGAAGTAGTTAGCGTTAGTGAACGTTTTTTGTTTAGAGTCTGTGGCAGAATATTAACCGAACCATTACATCATATTTTCAATGTCAGTCTAACACAAGCGACGTTCCCAGTTCGGTGGAAGATTACACGAGTGATCCCAGTACCAAAAGGCAAAGCAGGTCCAGATGTCAGCGGCTACAGACCTGTGGCAGTGTTGTCAACACCAGCAAAGATATTCGAATCAGCTATCCAACATAGAATGCAAAGACAGGTAAGTGCGCAATTGTCGGATGCGCAACACGGATTCCGGCCGGGACGTAGCACTGTCACAAATCTACTTAATTTTATGGTGAAGGTGGTGCCAGCAGTGGATGCAGGTTTACAGGTGGATGTCGCATATTTTGACTACAAAAAGGCATTTGACAGCGTCGATAATGAGATATTATTAAGAAAATTGTCAGAAATTGGATGTACCACACACCTGTTACAGTTTTTCGTTAGCTACATGGAAGACCGACAGCAGTATGTGGACTATAATGGGTACGAATCTGAACCGTACTACACTAGGTCTGGCGTAAGCCAAGGTAGTAACCTGGGACCTCTCCAATTTATTATTATGGTAAACAAGTTACCGGAGGTCGTGAGGCATGGTTCATGTTTACTGTATGCAGATGACCTTAAGTTGTTATTAGAAGTCAGGGATGAGTCAGACTGTGAACGTATGCAGGATGACATTAAACGAGTGGTAGACTGGAGCCATAAGAATAAACTATGTTTAAATGCGTCTAAATGCTCGGTGATGACTTTTTATCGCGCACGAACATGCATAAAGTACGAGTACAAAGTAGAAGACACGCCCATGCAACGAGTTTCGCAGGTGAGGGAATTAGGGGTACATCTCACTCCGGATCTAAGGTTTCGAGAACAGGTAGTAAATATATGTAAGAAAGCCTACAGAAACCTCGGGTTTTTGCTAAGACAGTCTCATGGTTTCACCAACATTACAGCTCTAAAGGTATTGTATGACGCATTAGTTCGTAGCCACCTGGAACATAGTGCGGTCATTTGGGCTCCGCATGAAGCAAAATATTGTGACATGTTAGAACGGGTTCAGAATAAGTTCACAAGACACTTATATTTAAAACTGTACGGGGTATACCCGTTCTTCCCATTGATGTACCCAACTCTGTTTGTGCTGGGTATGGTCGGATATAACAAACTAAGAGTGCGACGTGAATACACCCTTGCTGTGTATGTAGTAAAACTCCTACGAGGTCTAGAACATAATCCTGGGGTACTGGGCCACCTGAACCTGTGCGTGCCTGATCGGTACGTGTGGAGGCGCCGACGCCCGCCTCTATTGGCTTTACCAGTAGCCAGAACTAACTTACTTGAGAAAGCACCCCTAACGCGAATTATCTATCTAATTAACGAAGTTCACAAAGATTTTGATATTTTTTCATGTCAATTGAGTGTACTCGCAAAATGTCTTTTAAATTTAATTTGTTTTAAAACCTAAAAGAGTTGCAATATTTTGTTTTTGTTTTATATTTTTTAATATTAAGATAGATTGTTAGTTTTATTGAGTTTATATTTCGTTAATGTATGTGTTTTTTTTGTGTATGTCTGTGTATGTAATAATATAAATGTAAAGTAGCCTCACTATCGCATTAGGGAAACCTGTAATGATAGTAAAGGTGATGTGTATACATAAATAAATAAATAAATAACTTGTCTCAAAGTAATAGAATTAGTTAGCGTTAGTAAACTTGTCTCAAAGTAAAAGAAGTAATTAGCGTTAGTGAACTTGTCTCAAAGTAATAGAATTAGTTAGCGTTAGTGAACTTGTCTCAAAGTAATAGAATTAGTTAGCGTTAGTGAATTTGTCTCAAAGTAATAGAATTACTTAGCGTTAGTAGACTTGTCTCAAAGTAAAAGAATTAGCTAGCGTTTTTTACATTTCAAGGCGATTTTGTTTTAAACTATTTGTATGGAATCAGTATTTTTTATTATCTTCTGTCGGATCGTCTGTCTTTTTGTACTGGATCTATGGAACTGTAATCTATGGAACTAAAAGACTGATTTGACGGGACTTGCACTGTCTGATAGTTGATGATATCAAGAGCGTCTTAATCTACTTTAAATTTAATTTATACATCTGGTATCAAATATGTAGATGTACATATGATTTCCTTTGTCCCTCAAACATAAGTAAATCCATTGTTATATTATTTATATCCATCGAATATATGCTTTGATGCAGATGACCCTGTTATAAAGGAACCTCTTCTACCCTTGGACATAAAACTAGAAAATTTAGAAAATATTAATTATGATATACGTAAAAAAACAAAAAATGCTTGAAAAACTGGAGAAAGGACACTAAAATAACTCATCGAAAGGAACCTGTTGTTACATTAAAAACTCCTGACAAAATGGAGTTGAATTTAGAACAAGGCGTTTCAGGCAATGATGAAGTTGCAAATGAAACACATCAAAATATAACAAATTTGATCCGTGTACACACTGGTGAGAAACCATATGAGTGTACTATTTGTGAAAAACGTTTTAATCAAAGAAGTATTTTAAGTCAACATATGCGTATACACACTGGTGAGAGACCATATCAGTGTACTATGTGTGAAAAACGTTTTAATCAAAGAAGTATTTTAAGTCGACATATGCGTATACACACTGGTGAGAGACCATATCAGTGTACTATGTGTGAAAAACGTTTTAATCAAAGAATTATTTTAAGTCGACATATGCGTATACACACTGGTGAGAGACCATATCAGTGTAACATTTGTACAATGTATTTTAGATCAAAGAATAATTTAAGTACACATATTACTAATATAATATATAATAATATAATAATAATAGGTATATTAATCGACTAATACACATGTAGATTATTTCGCATCACTACTGACTGAGAAATATTTGTTTCGTTCGTTTTTTGTTTTATTTTAATGACGGTACCCACTTCATTTAGTGCACAATTTTTGTGATTAGTTTTATCACGACGACTTGTAGACTAAAAAGCTATTAGACATTAAATTTAATTAAACAATAAAAGAAGAAAAATACTTTGTTCATTAGTGCAGTGGGTCGTGTCTCTGATATCAACTAAGAATAAACTTAAAAATAACGATCGCTGAAATAATAAAAATAAAAAATATAGGTGAGTGTTTATTTAGTATTTATTTAATTTTAAACGACTTTAAAAACTAAAGTGGTTGTCAATTCGAAGAATTTAGGTGTATAGGTATCTATCATATCTTTATAATGCCACACTCACCTCATGTGCGCCCCGTAAGTATACATGTATATTATTAATTATATATATGTATAGAAATTGAGATTGATAGAGAAGATCGAATTGGTGAAAATATTATGGATTTTATTGTTGATGTTGTAAGATAATAAAAATATAAACATTTTAAACGATATTAAATACTCATTTATTTTAATAAAAGAAAAAATAAAGTTTTTTTATCGGTCACCACTCCCAAAAAGTGTAACTTCAATTAATATCAAAGAAAAAAACTTGAATAAATGTAAAAATATAATGCATAAATAAAAAAGAAATAAATAATTATAATTGCATAAGTTGATAAAAATGCTATGCAATAGCTTTACCGCGGCAGTCCTCGTGTCCCCCCCTTTTTTTTTGTTATACTCAGTTAGCGTTAGTGAACTTGTCTCAAAGTAATAGAATTACTTAGCGTTAGTGAACTTGTCTCAAAGTAAAAGAATTATTTAGCGTTAGTGAACTTGTCTCAAAGTAATAGAATTCTTTAGCGTTTTTTTACATTTCAGTGCGCTTTTATTTTATACTGTTTTGTATGGAATCAGTTTTTTTATTATCTTCTGTCTGATCGTCTGTCTTTTTGTACTGGATCTATGGAACTGTAATCTATGGAACTAAAAGACTGACTTGACGGGACTTGCACTGTCAGATAGTTCAGGAGCGTCTTAATCTACTTTAAATTTAATTTATACATCTGGTATCAAATATGTAGATGTACATATGATTTCCTTTGTCCCTCAAACATAAGTAAATCCATTGTTATATTATTTATATTCATCGAATATATGCTTTGTTTCAGATGACCCTGTTATACAGAAACCTCTTCTACCCTTGGACATAAAACTAGAAAATTTAGAAAATATTAATTATGATATACGTAAAAAAACAAAAGATGCTTGAAAAACTGGAGAAAGGACACTAAAATAACTCGTCGAAAGGAGCCTGTTGTTACATTAAAAACTCCTGACAAAATGGAGTTGAATTTAGAACAAGGCGTTTCAGGCAATGATGAAGTTGCAAATGAAATACAAAACATAACAAATTTGATCCGTGTACAGACTGATGAGAAACCATATCAATGTAATATATGTAAAATATCTTTTAGATCAAAGGGTAATTTAAGTCAACATATAGGTATACACACTGGTGAGAAACCATATCAGTGTACTATATGTGAAAAACGTTTTAATCAAAGAAGTAATTTAAGTCGACATATGCGTATACACACTGGTGAGAAACCATATCAGTGTACTATATGTGAAAAACGTTTTAATCAAAGAAGTAATTTAAGTCAACATATCCGTATACACACTGGTGAGAAACCATATCAATGTACCATATGTAAAAAATATTTTAGATCAAAGGGTTATTTAAGTAAACATATCCGTATACACAGTGGTGAGAAACCATTTCAGTGTACTATATGTGAAAAACGTTTTAATCAAAGGAGTAATTTAAGTCAACATCAACATATAGGTATACACACTGGCGAGAAACCATATCAATGTACTATATGTGAAAAACGTTTTAACCAAAAGGGCGATTTAAGTCGACATATCCGTATGCACACTAGTGAGAAACCATATCAGTGTACTATATGTGAAAAACGTTTTAATCAAAGCAGTAAATTAAGTAGACATATTCGTTTACACAGTGGTGAGAAACCATATCAGTGTACTATATGTGAAAAAAGTTTTAATCAAAGGAGTAATTTAAGTCAACATATAGGTATACACACTGGTGAGAAACCATATCAATGTACTATATGTGAAAAACGTTTTAATCAAAAGGGCGATTTAAGTCGACATATTCGTATACACACTGGTGAGAAACCATATCAGTGTACTATATGTGAAAAACGTTTTAATCGAAGCAGTAATTTAAGTAGACATATTCGTTTACACAGTGGTGAGAAACCATACGAGTGTACTATATGTGAAAAAAGTTTTAATCAAAGGAGTAATTTAAGTCAACATATAGGTATACACACTGGTGAGAAACCATATCAATGTACTATATGTGAAAAACGTTTTAATCGAAGAAGCAATTTAAGAACACATATTCGTTTACACAGTGGTGACAAACCATATCAGTGTACTATATGTGAAAAAAGTTTTTATCAAAGAAGTATTTTAAGTCAACATATGCGTTTACACACTGGTGAGAAACCATACCAGTGTACTATATGTGAAAAACGTTTTAATCAAAGTAGTATTTTAAGTCAAAGTATCCCTACACACACTGCTGGTGAGTAAGCTAATCAGCGTAACACATATAATTCAGACTCTTTCTTCGATTTCTCTATTCAATTATTCGTACATGCACTGGTCAGAACCTGTACAACAGTGCCTGTATTAGTATCGAAAGGCGCCGAGTGTGGATAGCTTACAGTACTAGCTTTGCAGCTCTGCCCGCGTATGAGTCGAATATCGCGGTAATTGTTAAATAGATGTAACATTTTGATAATATAATTAGCTTTTTTGTTATTAGTAGATTTAATATAAAATAATTACAAATATTTGTTCCTTGATTAATAAAACTGTGCAAAGGTTTATAAGTTTTGTTTTTCAATTCACTACTTTTGTACTGTGAGGGTTTTTCTGATTTTGTAATGATAATTTTATTTTAGTCTTTCTATTTTATTACACGAAGACTTCTTAAAATATCAGTCTATAGAGTTCGAACACCAAAGTCTTTGCATCTGTTCGCGCTTTCCCAAATATACCTACTTGGTACGCTTTTTAACAATTTGCCTTCAAATAGCAATATAAATGATAGTGACATAATATGTATATTTTTAAAATGTTAGTTTCACGATCATTCATTTGATAATCATATTGCCAAGATAATAATAAGGTTAAAGAAAAAACCCTCCCTTTTTTTGCCATTTTGAAAATATAGCCGATGTCACTACCATAAATCTGATAAAAATAACGACACCTGTTTAATGTCGAAAATCGTTCAGCCGTTCGGGCGTGCCAAAGAAATGGACTTACATAATTACACATACATACCTACTGCCGAAAGCGTTACGTTCCTTCTAACACAATCGGGTATATTAGTCGGCCAGGCGCATTAGCAATTTGCGAGTTCTGTTGTTTAAATATCTCGAAAAGTTGTTGTTCTTAACTTCTAATTGTGTTAATTGCTACATGTTTAACTGGTTTGATTATTAATAATTAACAATTGTTAATGATTAAAATATATACATAAGCATTATTTTTTACGCATTATTTGTTTTAGTTTTGTAGCAATTTGCGAGTTCTTTTGTTTTAATATCTCGAAAAGTTGTTGTTCTTAACTTCAAATTGTGTTAATTGCTACATGTTTAACTGGTTTGACTATTAATAATTAACAATTGTTAATGATTAAAATATATACATAAGCATTATTTTTTACGCATTATTTGTTTTAGTTTTGTTTATATTCAGAAATTTGTGCTTCATCTGTTGTGTCATTGTCGCATCAATTTGACATTTTTATGTAATAAATGTATTTCTGACTTATATCGTTTTTTTCTTTTTGTATTTAATAAAAATTGTCCATGGGCGGCGGTAATCGCTTACCATCTGCCGATACGTCTGTTCGTTTCCCCCTATAAAGGTTTATCATTGGCGTTTTTTTTAATTATGTAGGGCAGGTAACAAAGATTAATATTTTTCATAGATATCGATCTTTGTTATCTGCTATAATTTTTTTTTTTAATTCTGGTTTATAGTAGGTGTTTGTGATGTATGGCAGGTGCAAGGTATACAGAACTAATACAGAAGAAGCCGTAGCTTATAATTCCTTTAGAATTGTTTTACTTAGCTATAGCTGTAAATATATACTTAGTTAGGGATTTTTCTAAGTATAAAACATGTTTAAAATAAATCTTATATTATAAAATTTATGTAACTACTAGCTTTCATCTGCGGCTTCGCTCGCCTTTAATAAAAGTATCCTATGTTACTTCTAATACCTCCAAAAATATGTGTACAAAGTTTCATGATGATCGGTTGAGTAGTCTTCGCGTAATAGTGTAACAAACAAACTTTCATTCACATATATAATATTTATATAGTAAAATAAATGATGGTATTATTTTAGTAGCATCGCGGGGTGAAGTTAGTCTAAGTAACCTAAGTTACTCCCTATATCATCGGCTATCTGTCTGTGAAAGTTGCTTCAAAATCGTAATAATTACCTGTGTTTTGGTATTATCTGCCAGGTCGTTAACTATCAGATCTGTAGGTTTAGATTATATAAAGTAATAGACAAAATGAAGTAAATTGTGTGATATATTAATCGACTAATAAACTTGTAGACTAGTTCCCACCACTTCAAAAAAAAGAACAAAGATCAGAACGATGTAGTTTGATTATATCTCCCCCGTGGGAGAGCTATGCTTCGGCATGAATGGGTCGGCTCGACCGGAGTGATACCACGGCCTCACAGAAATCCGGTGTGAAATAGCGTTTGCGCTGTGTTTCACCGAGTGAGTGAGGATACCGGAGGCCCATACGCCAACCCCTCCCCCCATCCCCTTTCCCATCCCCCAAAGGTCGGCAACGCATTTGTGACGCCGTTGGTGTTGCGGGTGTCATGGGCGGCGGTAATCGCTTACCATCAGGTGATACGTCTGTTCGTTTGCCCACTAATCAATAAAAAAAAAAAAAAAAAAAAAAAAAAAATTTTTAGATAACATTTTGTGTTCTTGAATGACGGTACCCGCTATTTTGTGTATATTTTTGTCATTCATTTCAATACGAGTACAATGACTTGAGCGTTAGCGTTAGTAAGAAAAATGAATAACTTTCGTAGTATTAGTCGTAGCTTAATGATATGTAATTGAGAAATTAGTATTTCTTGATTTTTTAATCACATACTTCTATATTGTTCATTAAATTACGTACTTAAAAAAACAAAGATTTAGTCTTTATAATATAATTCAAAGTAAACGGTCTTTTTAGGGATATCTATCGTACTAATTTATTATCTCATTAAAACCATCCCTATATTAATGCAATTGATGATTTAATGGTAGTACTAATGCAGACAACCAAGGACATCGTCGTGTGTGGTGCCGACTCAGCAGTAACCACGCAAGCGAGGACGGCACTTAATAAGCAAAACTTAACACTTTATAATTAACAGAATTATATTTATTCCATTTTCTTACATCGAATTGGTTTTACCTTTTTATGGTTTGTAATTTCTTTGCATTTTATAAAATTAATTATAAGTAACTTGGGTTTTTTTATCGAGCCTCTGGCTGCAGTTAACGTAATTAGTGTCCAAATAGATGAATATCTAAAGAAGAATATGATTTCCACAAATTATTTCTAGCTAGAAATTCTTAAAAAGACAACTCCTGCATTAGGAATTAACATCCCGTGTAGCGGGGGCTTTATAAACTTACATGTCACGGACACAAATAACACCCAGACTTAGGACAACATTTTGTTGATCACACGAAGTGATGTCCAACGTGGGATTTGAACCCATGGCACTTGGCGGAGTTATCGTGGGAGAGCCGCGCTTCGGCTTGAATGGGCCGGCTCGACCGGAGTGATACCACGACCTCACAGAAAACCGGTGTGAAATAGCGCTTGCGCTGTGTTTCACCGAGTGAGTGAGGATACCGGAGGCCCATACTCCTCCCTCATTCCCCCTCCCCATACCCCGAAGGTCGGCAACTCACTTGTGACGCCTCTGGTGTTGCGGGTGTCCATGGGCGGCGGTAATCGCTTACCATCAGGCGATACGCCTGCTCGTTTGCCACCTATTACATAAAAAAAAAAAACGGTGTAGTGACCGCTTAAACCGCTAAGCCAACTGTGCAGGCACCCCATTTGTTAAGTTATGATAAGTCATTTAGAAGTTATGAGAACTTCTAAACTATTTTTAAACGAACAAACAAACATACATATATGTCATATACACTTGAGGTCTTGGGTTCGATTCCCGGATCGGACCAATTGTTTGTATGATCTGCAAATGTTACGGAGTTTGGGTGTTTTCTATGTAGGTACAATATATGTGTATGTATTTAGAAAAAAAACTATATAATACGTATTTGTTGTTGTTCTAGTTCCCCTAATACAAGCTCTGCTTGGGACTAGACGGTGTTGTGTGTTAGATGTTCGAAATATTTATATTTTATAGTTATACTAGCTGTTGCCCGCGGCTCCGCCCGCGTATATGTCGGTTTTTTCGTGTTTTTTCGCGGTCGCGGATATGTGACTGATGCAAAAATTAGATTAAAACAATCCTTGATGCGGATTATATATCATTCTAAAATTTCAGCTCGATCGGTGCAGAACTTTTTGAGTTTTGAAGCGTACACAAACCAACATAACATTTTTTTATATATAGATGTCTCAAAATCATAACAAAACAATCTTCGAATAACCTTCCCGTATTTTTTCTGCTCACACATACCTACATGCCTCCTTCGTTTACATAAATGTGTTTCATCTAATTTATTTGGAACAAACAGATTTATTTTTACAAATTATCAATTTCTAGGGATATTTTTTTAAAAGTGGCAACACTTACAAATATTTTAAAAAACATTCTTCATTTTCTTGTTCTACGCCCGTTTTCTACCTAGTTTATTTGATCTAAGCTTGTAGTAAGTAAAGTATTCAAATTAGAACAGTATTTTTCTAGATCAGCGCATTCATCCAAATAATCTAACGAACAAACTCTTCAACTTTATAGTATTAGTATAAATATACATTTAGTGCCAGTGTCACTAATTCCTGATAAAGTTTTAGATAGGTAGTTGTCTACTATATGTCACTATCAAAAGAGATAAAGCTACCAGCTATACCTATGGTAAAAAGTAAGTAAAACAATCATCCGTTCCAGAAAAGCAAAACCTATATAATTATATATAAATATATTATTACTGTACATTAGTCTGACAAAAATGATAAACTGAACATAATAGATATATCAGATCATTAAATATCTTAACATTTAAGATGAAGAAAAAATGGACACAATCAAACTAAAGTTCTACGATAGGTATACTAATCGACTAATACACCTGTAGACTAGTTCGCATCACTACTCAATAAGAAATAGTCGTTTCGTTCGTTTTTGTTTTTTAATGATGTTCTTTGTGTCCGTTTCATGTATGTTTGTAAAGTCCCCCCACGACACAGGATGTTTATTCCTAATGTGGGAGGTGTCTTTAAAAAAAAAAAAAATGACGGTACCCACTTCATTTAGTGAACATTTTTTGTGATTAATTTCACCACGACTTGAAGACTAGAAGATTTTAGAATTGAAGACTTCAAATACTTAAAAGTTCCTTTGTTGATTAGTCCACTGGGTCGTGTCCCAAATATCAACTAACAATAAACTTAAAAATTACGATTGCTGTAAGAATCACACGTCAAAACAGGGAAAAATATAGGTGAGTGTTTATTTACTATTTATTAAATTTTTCCCCACTTTAAAAAAAGAAAATGGTTCCCAATTCGACAATTTTTAGTTCCATCTCATATTGGGCGTGCCAATTTTGATGATTCTTTTTGTATTCGGAAGCTGGCGCTTGTCGTCGTGGTCCGATTTAAATTTTAACGAGATATGGCAAATAGATAGTGTTCAAATTATTATTAATAATGCATTTAATCATTTTTCACTTATCGATGTACAACATGAACACAAAACTATATACGAAGACTTGGAAGAGTATTTCGAGATAAATAAATAAATAAATAAATGTTCCGGACATATAACACACAACGCCATCTAGTCCCAAGCTAAGCAGAGCTTGTGTTATGGATACTAGACAACTGATATAAATACTTAGATACTTTTTTTTTGTAAATACATACATATTATACATAGAAAACACCCAAACTCCAAAACAAATATTTGCAGATCATACAAACATTTGGTCCGACCCGGGAATCGAACCCGAGACCTCAAGCTTAGCATTCGCATACGCTACCACTACGCCACCGAGGCAGTCAATGATGATGAGATGATCCCTTTCTGCTGATGAAGTTCTTCGGAGACGTGCAATGGAACTTCTCAATAAATGACAACAAATC
The DNA here is from genome assembly GCA_916048165.1 of Spilarctia lutea. NCBI lineage: Eukaryota > Metazoa > Arthropoda > Insecta > Lepidoptera > Erebidae > Spilarctia > Spilarctia lutea. The sequence continues at coordinate 1,599,268 of OU696500.1, read as the reverse complement.
TATAATGAATATTGCAATAATATATCGTGTGGCTATGTATCTGTACCTTCTAGAGAGGTACTCAGATGTGCCCGGTCTACTCTATGATGAGTTAGTGTAAGTAGTTAGTACTTACACTAAAACACAGAATTTCGACCACAGGTTCAATTTTGCCTGCTGCTGTGACCGCTTTTATGTCGATTTCAAAAGGTGTAATCTATGTCTATATCGATATTCATTCAAATAGGTTCAGCGGTTTAGACGTTAAAGATAACAGACATAATATAGACAGAGTTACTTTCGAATGTATAATATTTGTGTGGTAGTACGGATTTATTTCATTGTAGTATTGTGGCAATTTCTTACATTTTACAAAGAATTCAATAGAACCAAACCACTTTATTAGTTACTAGCTGAACCCCGCGGTGCTACCCGCTTTACGACAATAATCACAGGCAACGTCGCGAGGCGAAGCTAGTATCTTTATAAATTATAGCCTACGTGTTATTCTGATGTATAAGCTAAATTATTGTAAATCGTAAAATAAGTAACTTTTCTGGTTGATTTTTTACACCTTGTTTCTTGAAAAACGCAAATATCTTACAGAACCCATTTTTTTTCCAAAATAAAATATAGCCTATGTTACTCGTGGATAATGTAGCTTTCAAATGGTGAAAGAATTTTTAAAATCGGTCCAGTACTTTTTGAGTTTATTCGTTACATACAAAAATACAAATCTTTCCTCTTTATAATATTAGTGTGGATTTGTTTATTATAATGACTATTGTGTTCTTTTCCGTGTTCGGTGATATATTAACTTTCATGATTGAAAGTGGATATAGTGATAAAAACCATAGACAATAAGGCAAAGACGCGTGATAAATGTAAAAACATTGTCACATTTAAGCGGAAAAATCGATCCTTTTCTTCTACCATCTATGTCCAATTGCAGTGTTGTCCAAATGTGCTTGGATGTCTACTCATGGTTAGTTGTTTGTTATACTCAGTAAGCGTTAGTAAACTTGTATAGTATACAAGTTTACTTTTTTTTTTTTATTGAATAGTGGGCAAACGAGCAGACGTATCACCTGATGGTAAGCGATTACCGCCGCCCATGGACACCCGCAACACCAAAGGCGTCACAAGTGCGTTGCCGACCTTTGGGGGATGGGAAAAGGGATGGGGGAGGGGTTGGGGTATGGACCTCCGGTATCCTCACTCACGCGGTGAAACACATCGCAAACGCTATTTCACACCGGTTTTCTGTGAGGCCGTGGTATCACTCCGGTCGAGCCGACCCATTCATGCCGAAGCATAGCTCTCCCACGGTCCTTAATTATTCGTACATGCACTGGTCAGAACCTGTACAACAGTACCTGTGTCAGTATCGAAAGGCGCTGAGTGTGGATAATTTACAGTACTAGGTTTGCGGCTCTGCTCGCGTATAAGTCGAATATTGCGGTAATTGTTAAATTTATGTAACATTGTGATAACACAATTAACGTTAACGCGTTAACGTTAAATATATCTACTTGGTACGCTTTTTAGCAATTTGTCTTCAAATAGCTATATTAACGTGACATGTTATGTATATTTTTAAAATGTTAGTTTCACGATCATTCATTTAATATTTATATTGCCAAGATAATAAGAAGGTTAAAGAAGAAAACCTCCCTTTTTTCATTAGCGGGCGCCATTTTGAAAATATATGTAACCGATGTCACTATTACAAATCTGATAAACTTAACGACACCACATATGTCAGAAACGGTTCATCCGTTCGGGCGTGCCAAAGAAATGGACATACATAATTACACATACATTATTCGGTCGAAAGCCTTACGTTCCTTCTAACACAATCGGGTATATTAGTCGGCCAAGCGTATTAGCAGTTTGCGAGTTCTTTTGTTTTAATATCTCGAAAAGTTGTTGTTCTTAACTTCTCATTGTTTTGATTTATTTTTTACGCTATATGTTTTTATTCAGAAATTTGTGCTTTATTTGCTGCGTCATTGTCGCAGTAATTTGTCATTTTTGATGTAATAAATGTATTTCTAACTTTAACGTTTTATTTTCTTTGCTTCTTGTATAGATTATTTCATTGGCTTATTTTTTCATTATGTAGGGCAGATAACAAAGATTAATATCTATGAAGTAAGAACATAAGTATATAAATAATAATAATAGCTAGCAACACTTAAAGCCGTCAGAAATTCTCAAACAATTATTTTTTTCATAAATTTATTTTTACTGTTTAGAACAGCACAAAATAACAAGCAACAACAATTTGGAAGCAGATTAAACATTTCATTGTTATGTAATAAATATAACGAAGAAATAAAATGCATTAATTAAAAATTAAACATACAAATATCTACTCTACAAGACATGACGTATAAATGTAAACGTCATGTCAAAACAATATTTCAGAAATTTTAATAACGAGCATGCTAACAAGAGCTAGATGGAGAGCACTGCTCGCATCTCCGGAAGAAGCAATAGAAGTTCCGGCTGGTGCAGAGGCGTCGAGCTCATCTTCAAGCGATGAGTTTTTCTCTCCACCGACGTCGCCAATACGTCGTCAGGGAAGAGGCCGGCCACCGACCAGCTTGGGATACCGAGGACCATTGACCTCGAACCGTGTTCGACTGACGTATTGCTGAGGCCAGGACACTCATTGGTAAGCCAATCAGTTTTCGATTGGGAAACACGCGACCGAGAGTGATGCGCTTTGTGAAACGGGAATTCTTAGGGACTACTATTAGTCCTCAAGAGTACATGTCATGTGTCACAGAGCGCAAAGACTTTCTGAAACAAAAAGTTTATGCATGGGCGAATAGAATAAGGCGGTATAGAAAGCGAATAGATCGGTATAATCAGAATCGCATGTTCCAAAGAAATGAGAAGTGGGTGTACCGGAAATGGGAGAACCTGAGTCCGTGCATGAGTGATGGGCAAGTTCCAGATGAGAATGCCACAAATTCGTTCTGGCATAGTATCTGGTCAGTGCCTGTCTCTCATACGTAAAATGATTGGTATCGGGATGTTGAGCGCTCATGTGAGTCTTTGTTGCCTATGGAACCTATTACCAACAATGAAGAGGATATAAGTTTTGCGGTCCGTTCATTACCGAATTGGAAAGCACCTTTTTTTTTTTTGTGCGAAAATCCCCTCGCATACCACCCACTGGTGGCATGACGGACATGTAGCACCTGGTCCTGACGGACTGCACAACTTTTGGCTTAAGTGGTTCTGAAGCTTACATGCCTCCTTAGCATCTCAATTCCAAACAGCATTGGATTCTGGTTCATTACCACAATTTTAGGCCACTGGCATAACCCACTAACTCTATAAATCTGATGATGCCATGGATCCCAAAAATTTTAGGACTATAACATGTTTACCAACTTTATACAAACTTTTGACATCTATTCTGAGACTCAAAATTACCACACATATTAATCGCAATTCGATACTTTCTATTTCTCAGAATGGATGTAGAAGTGGGACCCGTGGCACTAAAGAGCTTCTTATCATAGACATGACCATTAGCCAGCAGGTGCGTCGCAATCGTAAGATCCTTGCGACATGCTGGATAGATTACAAAAAGGCTTTTGAAGGTGCTTGAGTTGTATAAAATTGATACAACTCTGTGCACTTTCTTGGAGTTATTTGTGGGGCAATGGAGAACAGTGCTTCGCTATCCTAGATGTCGGCAGTCTATGATGAACGACGTACTTATAAAGATCAGGCAGGGCATCTTTCAAGGTGACAGTCTGAGCCCCAAGTGGTTTTGTCTAGCTTTGAACCCTCTGAGCGCTCTATTAGAGGGCAGGGTTAGGCTACAGGTTGCAGAAAGATGATCTAGTTCTATCTCACCTCCTTTACATGGATGATTTGAAACTACTTGCCCCCACTAAATTACAATTGACAGCGTTACTAAAGGTTATGGAAAACTATAGTAATTCTATCAAAATGGAATTTGTTGTAGACAAGTGTGTATGTATGTATGTAAAAAAAGTGAGATTGTGGAATCTGAAGGTATAGAGCTTTCAGATTCCACAAAACTCAGATCTCTGTCTGCAACCGAAACCTATAAATATCTAGGTTTTCACAGTCGTAAAGAATAACAGAATCTGACATGAAACAAACGTTGCGGGAACAGTTCTTTGGCCGCTTGAAAAAAGTACTTGAAAGTTTTTTATCAGGGGTAACAAGGTGCGAGCTTGCAATGGTTGGGTCATGCCGGTTCTGATGTATTCCTTTCGTGTACTTAGATGGACTCAGACTGAATTAGATGCCATTGACAGGAGAGTCCGTACATTGTTGACTGCATTCCGAATGCACCACCTACGTTCATCGGTTATGAGATTGTATATCTCGCGAAATTTAGGGAGTCGTGGATTGCTAAATATCAAGACCCTACACAATCGCGAGGTATACAATCTTAGAGAATATTTTCTCCAAACTGATGTGGGAGTGTATCGTAGTGTAGTTACAGTGGATATTGGGCTCACTCCACTCGCTCTGGCTAAAGAGAACTGGCGCAAACCTGTAGTACTTAGTACTAATAACCGCAGGGAAGTATGGAAGGGCAAAGTTCTCCATGGTCGTTTTTATCGGGCCCTTTATGGACCAGATATAGATTTTAAAACATCTTCATCTTGTCTACAGTATGGTGATCTCTTCGGAGAAACCGAAGGTTTTGTCTGTGCAATTATGGACGAAGTTATCATGACGAATAGCTATCGGAAGTATATCCTGAAAGATGGTACGGTCGACATCGGCATGTCACCGCCCTGGAGAATCTATCAGATATATTATTTCTGGTTGTTCTCGTCTTGCTAACGGCGAGTATTTGCACAGGCACAACCAAATAGCCAGGATCATACATCAACAACTTGCCCTCAAATACAAACTTGTGAGTTCAGAGGTACCATACTGCAGGTATGTGCCCGACCCAGATCTCGAGAATAGTCGTGCTACGTTATACTGGGATCGATCTATTATTACAGACTGGACTATTGTTGCCAATAAGCCTGATATTGTGGTGATAGATCGTAGTCGGTTCGATTTCGACTCACCGACCGACACCGATGGCCCGAGGGGGTTTCCACATAAAAAAAATAAAGAAAGATCCTGTATTTACTATGTTCAAGTTTTGTCGTAAATAGATATTCGACGAGCTTCTTACCTCTATCGTTTCCTGTAGTCGTTCTGTGCCCCGCAGTCATTTTTGTCTTTGGTATCGGTAAGGTGCGGGCTTTGTGTACGATCTTGTAGACTATAGATCTCTGCTAGTTGTCGAGGCCAGTACTGGGCTGAAAGCAAATAAATTACGTATAAAATTTATGTTGATCATTCGATTGACTGTACCGAGTGTCAGTCACTATGCCGTCTGACTATGTTTTATATTTAATTCAATAATAACTCTAAATAAATCAGGAGGTTCTTAAAATGATTGTGATTTTATCGTGTTTGCTTTACGATATCTTACTTGAAATACATTTACTTAATTTTTTTACAATTATATTAAAATTTCATATAAATCTGAAATAGTTCGACTAATATTGAATAATATAGTCTGCTATACAAATGTGTAGTTATTAAAGTTTAGACATTGTGCACTTACCACACAACTGTAGACTGCCTCATAATCTAAATAGCGCATCCATATCTTGTAGCAAACCCAAAGTCTCATGTTGCATTGGCCGCAAACTTTGTCGGGTCTTTCGTCAAGGGTCCCGAACTGTTAAATGAAAATGTGCTATGTAACTTTGATGTTATCGACTGTCTAGCTAAATTCATTCACTAAATAATAATAATATTTATTAACTGTCAAATTTTTTTTCCTGTGTCGTGGGGGACTTTACAAACGTACATGAAACGGACACAAAGAACATCCAGACTCGGGACAACAATTCGTGGATCACACAAAGTGTTGTAGGTACCGCGTGGGATTTGAACCCCATACACTTGGCGCAGTAGCAAGCAGCATGGCGACCGCTGACACCACTCGGCCAACCGTGCAGTCATCAATTGTACATCAATTTAAGTATCAATGAAAGCTAGGCGAAGCCTGTATCGCAGTTTTCGAACAAAGGCGATTTTCAATAGGACTAGTATTTTAACAAAATATGGTGAAACATGCATTAACAATTTCGAAATTATGTGTGATAGTATGCTAGCGAGTGTAGTATGTGTGAGCATTGTTTGCATGTGAGTGTGCTGTGTGCATGTGAGTGTGCTGTGTACATGTGAGTGTGTTGTGTGCATGTGAGTGTGCTGTGTACATGTGAGTGTGCTGTGTGCATGTGAGTGTGCTGTGTACATGTGAGTGTGCTGTGTACATGTGAGTGTGCTGTGTACATGTGAGTGTGCTGTGTGCATGTGAGTGTGCTGTGTACATGTGAGTGTGTTGTGTGCATGTGAGTGTGTTGTGTGCTAAGGTCATGAATTTAAGTGGCTACTATCTTCTCCTTAATTCATGTAAGTAGTAAGGTATAGACCGATAGAAAACGTGCGTGAAAGACGGAATTTTGTACCACTAAATACATTTGTTGTCAGGGTAGAAAGAGTATTACGATTAGGATTACTTACCGGCCTAGACGTAAAAACTATATACATAAGTTTTTGGTCATCCGATAAACTTTTGAATTTTACAAAATCATCTTTCCGCATACAAATTCGGCACAACTGCATCATTCCTTCCTTGTTGTCGCCGTCCATGTTGTTCTGTAGAATAATTATAAAAAGTGTTAGTTACTTCGCTGCTTAAAGTTACAACTTCATACGATAGAGAATTTACATAGGTTCATTGGCAGTTTCAGGTTTTTTTTTTATATTAATATTCCGGACATCTGGCACACAACGCCATCTAGTCCCAAGGTAAGCAGAGCTTGTATTATGGGTACTAGACAACTGACATAAATACTTATATACTTTTTTTGTAAATACATACATATTATACATAGAAAACACCCAAACTCCGAAACAAATATTTGCAGATCATACAAACATTTGGTCCGACCCGGGAATCGAACCCGAGACCTCAAGCTTAGCAGTCGCATACGCTACCACTACGCCACCGAGGCAGTCAAAATTGAATAATCTGCTACCCACTCTGATGTCATAAGGCTTTCAACATGCTCTCGCATAGCTAATTATCGTAGATCATTTTATTAGTAAATATAAATTTTCTGCGCGTAAATCCGGGGCTAAACTCCTCCTAAACGGCTGTACCGGTTTTAATGATTTTTGTGTCTATTCGGGTTGGAGAATATTTTAGATTCACAACTCGGTCCACTAGATAATGTTTATTTAATATTTCGCAGTGAGCATTATACTTTATTTCTGTTTAAAGATGCTTTTTTAAATAGTTTTATTTTTTTTACAAAAATTAATGTTATTATAGAATAGGCGTAGAAATTGTTTGTATGTCATCTTTACTCATGTTGTGTACGCTATATATTTGGATCACTGTCTAGATTAGTCCCTGTCCCCTAGTGTTTGACTTGTACTAGTAGCGATTTGTAAACGTATCATTCATCAATAAAAACTAAAAATAATTCTTAAAAAGCGATACAGCCGTACAAGCGTCAAACTAACCAACACAGCTCCTCAGTATCACGAGGAAGTGAGTTTAGAAATATGAAAAATAATAGTAATAAATATTTCGGACATCTAACACACAACGCCATCTAGTCCCAAGCTAAGCAGAGCTCGTGTTATGGGTACTAGAGAACTGACATGAATACATATATACTTTTGTTTTTGTAAATACATAGGTACTTATTATACATAGAAAACACCCGAACTCCGAAACAAATATTTGTAGATTACATAAACATTTCGGTTCGACCCAGGATTTGAACCCGAGACCTCAAGCATAGCAGTTGCATTCACTACCACTGCGCTACCGAGGCAGTAAAAAATACCTTTACCTAGACTAACTAAGATAATAATATTAATATTAATGCCGATATAGACTTTGAAGCATCTACGTCCTGGCTACGGTATGGTGATCTCTTCCGAGAAACCGAAGGTTTTCTTTGTGCGATTATGGACGAAGTTATCATGACGAATAACTATCGGAAGTATGTAATGTATGTACGGTCGACATCTGTCGGGCATGTGACTCTACTGGAGAATCTATCAGGCATATTATTTCTGGTTGTCTCGTCTTGCTAACGGCGAATATTTGCACAGACATAACCAAGTAGCAAGGATCGTACATCAACAACTTGCCCTTAAATACAAACTTGTGAGTTCAGAGATGTCATACATATTTTAAATATATTAATGGGGAACATTCTTGCACACATTGTTTTTGTGAAACTTTAACCGTTTACGTAATGGAAGCTCTCAAAAATAAATGTTTTATCCGTTTTTACAATATATTTCATTCATACTCTTCTCCTTTTGATCGGAGCCTGATTTATTTTATTTTTACTTTATTTATTTATTTTTGGAAAGACTTACAGACATATAACAATTAATATACAAGTACAATAAATCATCCTATTGCTAATTACACGTCTCTGCATGTAGATACTCTGGGGAGAACTGTCGACTGTCATTAAAATTAAAAAATGCAGTACACATGTAACCAATACACACACACACGTACACACACACACGCACACCCACACACACACAATTGATAATATACAATAGCCTATTGATGAAGCCTTCCTCGGTAACTGGGCTGTCTAACAGTGAAATATGTTTTAAATTGTACTTTCAGTAGGTACTTCCTGAGATTGGTACATTCAACCAAACAAACTCTTCACTTTTATAATATTTGTATAGTTTTTTTTTTTTTTTTTTTTTTGTATAGTGGGCAAACGAGCAGACGTATCACCTGATGGTAAGCGATTACCGCCGCCCATGGACACCCGCAACACCAAACGCGTCACAAAAGTGCGTTGCCGACCTTTGGGCGATGGGAAAGGGGATCGGGGGAGGGGTTGGGGTATGGGCCTCCGGTATCCTCACTCACTCGGTGAAACACAGCGCAAACGCTATTTCACACCGGTTTTCTGTGAGGCCGTGGTATCAAAAATTAGAGTGATAGAGGTATTTCCAATTTTAGAATAATAAAGTACATGGTTTGCTTTCTTATACTCACTTCGTCGTTGTTAATAATTTTATTAAAATATTCATCGCTGCGGACACAGGCGTTCCGCACTTCGCAGCAGTGCTGAAGCTCTCCACGGCATGTAGAACAAACCGCATCTGACCTCGCCCCGAGCTGTTAAATAAATATAAGTTTTATAATCGGAAATTTTGTTGACATTTAAATGGTTTAAGGATTCCTTTTATTGACGAAATTATTTGTAAAGATAAATGCGTATGATTCTTGTTAAGTTTAACCACGTTTACTCAAATATTTACACTTGAACATGAAATCTATAACGATGACTCTAAATTCCAAAATAGCACTGTAACAGCCTTGCTACATCCAGGCACAATAAATGGATAAAGTCGTTTCCGCTAAAAATAAAATAAAAAGATAAATATTACTATTAATGCTTTTTTGAAAAACAACACTAAATAAAAAAAAAAAGTTTATCAGCCGAGTAATGACTTGTTTTAAAAATTCTTTCAATGTTGGATAGTCCATTTATCGAGGAAGGCTATAGGCTATATATCATCACGGTAATACTAATAGGAGCGGAGCACCAATGAAGAATGTTTCAAAAACGGGGAAAATTTTCACGCTACGGGCAATTGAAGACGCAAACGAGGTTGCGTGGGTCAGCTAGTAAATTATACATTGAAAACACCCAAGCTCCGAAACAAATATTAGTAGATCATACAAACATTTCGTCCGAGCCGGAAATCGAACCCGACACCTCAAGACCAGCAGTCACATACGCTACCACTACGCCACAGAGGCAGTCAAAGAAAATTCAATAAAATTACCTCTAACGTCTTCCACCGCATTGCTCAACAGTGAAAAGCACACGTGGTATTTCTAACTTTACCGTCCTGCTGTCGGGCGTTTTTTTTTTTTTTATTGAATAGTGGACAAACGAGCTGACGTATCACCTGATGGTAAGCGATTACCGCCGCCCATGGACACCCGCAACATCAAAGGCGTCACAAGTGCGTTGTCGACCTTTGGGGGATGGGAAAGGGGATGGGGGGAGGAGTTGGGGTATGGGCCTCCGGTATCCTCACTCACTCCGTGAAACACAGCGCAAACGCTATTTCACACCGGTTTTCTGTGAGGCCGTGGTATCTCTCCGGTCGAGCCGACCCATTCATGCCGAAGCATAGCTCTCCCGGCGTTGGCGACGTCGCGCTGTTGCCGCACGTAGAAGGAGCCCTAAAAGATAATAATGTGTCTATTAAGATCACTTACCGGTTCTGAAGTCAAATGTTTATACATCTCGGGTAGAGGAGTATCAATGATAGCCTGCAGTTCGACGCCTGGCTTCATACAAAGCTTACACTCTGGTAAAAGTTCCATTTTTAACACTTGTTGGCACGTTGGCAAAACACGACTGAACTCTTTGAGCGTCTTCAAAGACTGTCTCTCATACCGAATTTAGTTTTAACAGGTAACAAATTTGTCTGTACTTGTTTTCTATGTACAATCCCTGTTATATTGCTTTTTTTTATTTAAATAATACCTGCAATGAAACTTAAAAAGAAATTCTTAATGAGGGTTGAGTTCTTATCGTCGTCGTTCCGTGAGGGTCTTTGTTTAATATGAGCTACTTCAGGTAAAGGTGACGTGTACACTTTCACTTTCATGATAATAAGTACATTTATTACCAAAATTAGATTGCAAGAGGAAACTTGATTATTATAGAATTACTATTTAACTTCACATGCCTTCACCAACAATTATTAATAACGAGTACACACAATTCGTTCCCTCACCGAATAATATCATAATATCATTTAACGATACTTTGCGTTTTATTACATATTAGCTGAACCCCGCGGTGTTACCCGCGGTTATTGTCGTATCGTGGGTAACGCCGCGGGGCGAAGCTAGTCTAAAAAATGTAAGCATAAGTTACTCCTTGTACCATCAGCTACCAGTGAAAGTCCCGTCCAAATCGGTCAGACAAAAATTTTAAAAATGTATATTTTGGTATGTGTACCGTATATACATTCATAGGCATGTAGTAGAAATGCGGTTATTTTAATATTACAAACAGACACTCCAATTTTATTTATTTGTATAGACTAACGAAACACCCCGGCTACGCACGGGTGGATTTCAGACGACGACACGTCACGTGCCTTTTAAATCTGTAATATCTTCGAATATATTCATTTAAATTAGATACTGTAAGGGCCATATTTATCTATATGTAATATAAATGCCTAATGTATTTAAGATACTTAATTGGATAAGGATTAATGTTGTATTGCTTAAAATCACTTCGTAATTAATTCATTATTTCTCGTAAAAAGAAAGGAATAAAAAATGGTTATTATGGGATGGATATTATGGATTGACATATGCCATCGCGGACTTTTTTGTAGACTTTTTTAAGGTCTAAATCACTCTCAGGCACTAAGATCAACAAGATTATCAAAATGTTACGATAACGATATTATTCGAGTAAGAACAGCAAAGTCGTCTTGTAGCAAAGTATTATAACAGTACTATTCCTGTAGTCATTTTATTTAATAAACTATCTGACCCACGCAACCTTGTTTACGTTTTATATTGCCCGTGAAGTGAAAATTTTCCCCCATTTTTGAAACATTCTTCATTGGTGCTCCGCTCCTATTAGTAGCAGCGTGATGATATATAGCCTATAGCCTTCCTCGATAAATGGACTATCCAACACCAAAATTATTTTTCAAATCGGACCAGTGGTTCATTATTTCTCGTAAAAAGAAAGGAATAAAAAATGGTTATGACACTCCAATTTTATTTATTTGTATAGATATGGTAGGTTACAGTTTAATAATATAAGAAAAGAAACGTTACAACAAGAAGAGTAACAACTTTAGCAATAGTTGACCCAGGCGTTGTTTTCACTCAAGTTACATTTACTGTATTATTATCGCGTGCCACAAGCAATACGCTGTTTTTTTTTAATAATAAACAAAGGAATAGAGTAGGTAATGCCGAGTACGCGGCAAATGTAGCCGTGCCGAACAATTGACTGCCTCGGTGGCGTAGTGGTAGCGTATGCGACTGCTAAGCTTGAGGTTAAGTCTCGTGTTCGATTCCCGGGTCGGACCAAATATTTGTATGATCTGCAAATATTTGTATTTACAAATAAAAGTATATAAGTATTTATATCAGTTGTCTAGTACCCATAACACAAGCTCTGCTTAGCTTGGGACTAGATGGCGTTGTGTGTTAGATGTCCGATATATTTATTATTATTATTTGTAAGTTGTGAAGTGTTGCGCTCCCAATTTTAATACCAGCACTAATAATTCACCAACAGAAATACAGTATAATGTTACGAATACCTTACGAACCGGGTGCTGATACAAACCCTGAAAAAGTTTTAATTTCTAGCAATAAACAAAGAACTAGTAAACGATGTTATAATGAGCAGGAATGGTTTGACAACAAAAGACTCAAAAATAGCGGTAAATCTTATGAAAGTGCACGTGCAAAAAAACGGTATGCTGCTAAGACCATTGGCCTTTCATGCTCGTGCAAAAAAGGGTTGTTTGTGGCATAGAATTTTCTACGAAACAACGTCAGGAGATATTTCACACTTTTAATAGATTAAAACATCATGAATTTTAACCGTGGGAGAGCTATGCTTCGGCATGAATGGGTCGGCTCGACGGGAGTGATACCACGGCCTCACAGAAAACCGGTGTGAAATAGCGTTTGCACTGTGTTTCACCGAGTGAGTGAGGATACCGGAGACCCATACCCCTACTCCTCCCCCATCCCCTTTCCCATCCCTCCATCCCCTTAACCATCCCCCAAAGGTCGGTAACGCACTTGTGACGCCTTTGGTGTTGCGGGTGACCATGGGCGGCGGTAATCGCTTACCATCAGGTGATACGTATGCTCGTTTTGCCAGCTATTAAAAAAAACAAAAAAAATTCAATGTTAATATATCGTGAGACACGTTGAAGCACAACTTGTAAAATGTATTATCATGAAAAGAAAAAATAATAGGACACAAACAAATAAATAATATTTCAGGTAGGACCGTCTCTATTCAAGCTTATAAGGTATTTTTTTTAGTACTGTGCGAATTTTAAAAAAGGTTGTTTTTATAGCTCTAGAAAAAATTGGGTAGGACGAGAGCTTAATAGATAACAAAGGTACTCATTACAACAGGCCTCACAGGATGTCCGATGCTGTAAGAAACAGTATAATAACGAATATTTAATATTTCCATGTGTTGAATCTCATTATATATGCAAGAGATCTAAGCTCAAATATTTATCTGAACAACTAAAAATTTCCAAAATGTATTGAATTTACACTGTATGGTTTACAAATTAAGAATACATTCAAGAACAATTAGCATCAAAACACCAAGTGTTGCCATTATTTCTTCCATTGTTAAATATATTTAGTACTAGCTGATCCACGCAATCTCGTTTGCGTCTTATATAGCCCGTAGCATGAAAATTTTCGCAAAATAATTAACTTTTCTAGTTGATTTTTACACCTTGTGTCCGAAAAACCCAAATATCTTACGGAACCCCATTTTTTTCCAAAATAAAATATAGAGTATGTTACTCGTCGATAATGTAGCTTTCGAATAGTGAAAGAATTTTTAAAATCGGTCCAGTACTTTTTGAGCCTATTCATTACAAACAAACAAACATACAAACAAAGTTTTCCTCTTTATAATATTAGTATAGACTAGCTGACCCACGCAACCTCGTTTGCGTCTTATATTGCCCGTGGCGTGAAAATTTTCCCCCGTTTTTGCAACATTCTTCATTGGTGCTCCGCTCCTATTAGTAGCGTAACGTGATGATATATAGCCTATAGCCTTCCTCGATAAATGGACTATCCAACACCGAAAGAATTTTTCAAATCGGACCAGTGGTTCCTGAGATTAGCCGGAACAAACAGACAGACAGACAGACAAAAATTTCAAAAAAATATATTTTGGTATTATATGTGTACCGTATATACATACACCATATGCATGTAGTAGAAAGCGGTTGTTTTAAAATTAAAAACAGACACTCCAATTTTATTTATTTGTAAAGATTTTTTGTATTAATATTTTTTTTTTTTTTAAATGATGGTTTTGTAAAAAATATCTTTGTTTTCAAACAAGTAGTTGATTATTTGTCTTGGTATTATGTCATTTGCTGGTAGATGGCGTTGGCGAAGATAGTACGAGCGCTATTTTAAGTAATTCGTCACCAGTCACACACGCAACCAAGCAAGAATCGATCCACGTTGGTACCGTCGACACTAGATGGCGCTTTTATCAAAATCGTTGAGGATGACTTTAATCTTTTAGTTTTTAACCCCAGACGCAAAAAGAGGGGTGTTATAAGTTTGACGTATCTGTCTGTCTGTTTGTCTGTCGATCTGACTGTGGCACCATAGCTCGCGAACGGATAAAGTGATTTTAATTAAGTTTTTTCTTGTACCAAAGGTGAGTTACGAGCGAGTGTTTTTAGACATGTTTGATGAAAATCGGTTGAATCTTTTGATCTATTTGATTTGCAACTTCATCATTGCCTAAAAGGCCATGTTCTAAATCAAACGTTTGTAAATCCCACTCCATTTTGTCACGAGTTTTTAATTTAACAACAGGCTCCTATCGACGAGTTATTTTAGTGTCCTTTCTCCAGTTTTTTAAGCATTTGTTTTTTTACATATATCATAATTTATATTTTCTGGTTTTCTGTCCGAGGGTAGAAGAGGTTTCTTTGTAACAGGGTCATCTGAATCAAAGCATAAATACGATGGATATAAATCCTTTATGTTTGAGGGACATAGGAAATCTTTTGTACATCTACATTTTTGATACTAGATGCACCGATGAATAACTCTACGGGTTGAAGCTAGTCTAAAATAAAAGTAGCTGAAGACGCTCCTGATATAAGTAACTATCTGACAGTGCAAGTCCCATTAAATCAGTCAAGTAGTTCCATAAATTATCCGGTACAAACAGACAGACGATCAGACAGAAAATAATCAATAAACTTAATTCATACAAAATAGTATAAAACAAATGTGCACGGAAAAGTTAAAAACGAAAAATAATTTTATTACTTTGAGACAAGTTTACTAACGCTAACTGAGTATAACAAAAAACTAACAATGAGTAGGCATCCAGGCACATTTGGACGACACTGCAATTAGACATGGATGGTAGAAGAAAAGGTTCGATTTTTCCTCTTAAATGTAACAATGTTTTTACATTTATCGCGCGTCTTATTGTCTATGGTTTGATAACAGATATTTTTATCACTATTTCAACTTTGAATCATGGAAATCATTATATCACACAGACAAGAACACAATAGTCATTAGAATTTACAAATCTACACTAATATTATAAAGAGGAAAGATTTATATTTTTGTGTGTAACGAATAAACTCAAAAAGTATTATAAAGATTTTAAAAATTCTTTCACCATTCGAAAGCTACATTATCCACGAGTAACATAGGCTATATTTTATTTTGAAAAAAAATATGGTTCCGTAAGATATTTGCGTTTTTCAAGAAATAATGTGTAAAAAATCAACCAGAAAAGTTACTTATTTTACGATTTACAATAATATAGCTTATACAACTGCACGGTTGGCCGAGTGGTGTCAGCGGTCGCCATGCCGCTTGCTACTGCGCCAAGTGTCGTGGGTTCAAATCCCACGCGGTACCTACAACACTTTGTGTGATCCACGAATTGTTGTCCCGAGTCTGGATGTTCTTTGTGTCCGTTTCATTTTTTTTTGTAAAGTCCCCCACGACACAGGATGTTTATTCCTAATGTGGGAGTTGTCTTTTTTAAAAAACAAAACAAAAAAAAAAACATCAGAATAACACGTAGGCTATAATTTATAAAGACACTAGCTTCGCCTCGCGACGTTGCCTGTGATTTGGTCGTACCGCAGGTAGCACCGCGGGGTTCAGCTAGTAACTAATAAAGTGGTTTGATTCTCTTGAGTTCTTTGTAAAATGTAAGAAATTGCCGCATTACTAAAATTAAATAAATCCGTACTACCACACCAGTATTATAAATTCGAAAGCAACTCTGTCTGTATGTCTGTTATTTTTGACGTCTAAACCGCTGAACCTATTATTTTTTATTTTTTAAGCTATTGCATAGCTTCTATCGCGGGCCTTGAGCGTGGAGTCCGAATCCAGAAATTCCGTAACGAAAACACTCCGACCGGCACAGCGGTGATACTTTTTAGTTTTTCCATCTATCGATAAATACCAGAACTCATTATTTTTATTTTTGTTTTTGTTGCATACGTTTTGTTGCATACTGCATAAATAAAATAAATACATAATTATAATTGCATAAGTTGATAAAAAATGCTATGCAATAGCTTTACCGCGGCAGTCACCTAGTGCCACACGTCTTTTTTTATTAAATATGGGGCAAACGAGCAGACGTGTCGCTTGGTGGTAAGCGATAACCGCCGCCCATAGACACCCGTAACACTGGAGGCGTTACAAGTGCGTTGCCTGCCTTTTAGGAAGGAGTACGCTCTATTTGAATGAATATCGGTAAAAGCATAAATTGAACCTTTTGAAACCGATATACAAACGGTCAGAGCAGTGGGCAAAATTAAGTCTGTGTGCGACATCAGTGTGTAAATTCTGTAGTACCTAAGTACTTACACTGTCTCATCATAGATCGCAACACAACAAAAGAATAGTCAAATTGAGAACCACCGCCTTTCGGTAAAAGTAATAAATACTAAATAAACACTCACCAATGTTTTTCCCTGTTTTGAAATGTGATTTTTACTTAATCGATCGTAATTTTTAAATTTATTGTTAGCTGATATGTGGGACACGACCCACTGGACTAATAAACAAAGACTTTATCCTTTTTTATCATTTGGTTTAATATCAGCTTTTTAAGTATTTAAAGTATTCAATTCTATAGTCTTCTAGTCTTCAAGTCGTCGTGATGCAATTAATCACAAAAAATGTGCACTAAATGAAGTGGGTACCGTCATTAAAAAAAACAAAAACGAACGAAACGAATATTTCTTATTCAGTAGTGATGTGAACTAGTCTGCTTGTGTATAAGTAGATTAATATACCTATCGTAGAACTTTAGTTCGATTGTATTCACTTTTTATGTCATGTTAAATTTATGAGATCCGATATATCTATAATTTTAAAGTTATAGTTTTTGTCAGATTTAGGTCGAGTTTTACCGCTTGCTGATAAACTAATGTACAGTAATAACATAAAATGGTTTTGCTTTTCTGTAACGGATGATTGTTTTTTTTACTTTTTACCATAGGTATAGCTGGTGGCTTTATCTCTTTTGATAGTGACATATAGTAGACGACTAACTACCTAAAACTTTATCAGGAATTAGTGACACTGGCACTAAATGTACATTCATACTAATACTATAGTTGAAGAGTTTGTTCGTTAGATTATTTGGTTGAACGCGCTGATCTAGAAAAATACTGTTCTATTTGTTTGAATACTTTTACTGTTATGTAGTTCAGTTATCGAGGAATACTACAATCTCAGATCAAATAGAAAAGGTATATAACGCGCGTAGAACAAGAAAATGACGAACGTTTTTTAAAATATTTGTTAGTGACATATAGCTGATGATATAGGGAGTAACCTAGGTTACTTAGGCTAGCTTCGCCCCGCGGAACACCGCGGTAACAACTACAATAATACTATCGTTTATTTTATATCCTAATTATTATAAATGTGAATGTAAGTTTGTTTTTGATACACTTTCACGCGAAGAATACTTAACCGACCATCATGAAACTTTGTACACACATTTTTGGAGGTATTTGAAGTAACATAGGAGAGCTTTTTTTAAAGGTGAGCGAAGCCGCGGGCGAAAGGTAGTAGTTACATAAATTACATACTACATTATTTATTTTAAGCGTGCTTATATTTCGAAAATTTTCTTGGGATGTCTCAGTTTTACAGTAGCACAGATAATATAAATAAATAAATAAATAAATATTTTGGACATCTAACACACAACGCCACCTAGTCCCAATCTAAGCAGGGCTTGTGTTATGGGTACTAGACAACTGATATGAATACATATATACTTTTTTTTTGTAAATACATACATATTATACATAGAAAACACCCAAACTCCGAAACAAATATTTGTAGATTCCACAAACCTTTGGTCCGACCCAGGATTTGAACCCGAGACCTCAAGCTTAGCAGTCGCATACGCTACCACTACGCCACGGAGGCAGTATATATTTTCTTAATAACTATGCGGTCAGGCAATCAGACGTGTTTATGCAAATTGCTAAGATACATTGAGTTGACGTTATAATAGACACGTTATTGTTCTTAACAGTAGTAGTTACATATATTATATTATTTATTTTAAGCGTGTTTATACTTGGAAAATTCCCCAGTTAAGTATATATTTATAGCTATAGCTAAGTAAAACAATTCTAAGGGAATTATAAGCTACGGCTTCTTCTGTCTTAACTCTGTATACCTTGCACCTGCTATACATCAAAAACACCTACTGTAAACCAGAATTTAAAAACATTTCTGTACTTATGTTCTTACTTTATAGATATTATATCTTTGTTACCTGCCCTACATAATGAAAAAATAAGCCAATGATATAACATTTTTAAGGGGCAAATAAACAGACGTATCGGCTGATGGTAAGCGATTACCACCGCCCATGGACACACTCATAAAAAAAGAAAAGAAAAAAACTATAAAAGTTAGAAATATATTTAATACATCAAAAATGTCAAATTAATTCGACAATGACACAGCAGATGAAGCACAAACTTCTGAATATAAACATATGGCGCAAAAAATAATACTTTTGTATATATTTTAAACATTAACAAAATTACTTACAACAATAACATTATAATCAAACCAGTCAAACATGTAGCAATCAACACAATTAGAAGTGAAGAACAACAACTTTTCGAGATATTTAAACAAAAGAACTCGCAATTTGCTAATGCGCCTGGCTGACTAACATACCCGATTGTGTTAGAAGGAACGTAACGCTTTTTACCGTATGTATGTGTAATTATGTAAGTCCATTTCTTTTTACGCCCGTACGGATGAACGATTTTTGACATATGAGGTGTCGTTATATTTATTAGATTTGTGGTTGTGACATAGGCTACATATATTTTCAAAATGGCGCCTGCAAATGAAAAACTGGGGAGGGTTTTTTTTCTCTAACCTTATTATTACCTTGGCAATATTATCTAGGTAGTAGAGTCATGCTGATTTCAGCACGAATGGGCCGGGCTCGACCGGGGCGGTACTACCCTCGCACAGAAGACCAACCCAAAATGACAGGCTTCGTACTGTCGTGTTTCGTTGGTAAGTGCGAGACCGGAGGCCCAATGATGCAGGGGTGACAGTTGTCGTGGTTAGTGTGAGAGCAGTGTAATGCTCGTGGAGTCATGATGAGGGTGGCTTGGATCGAACCGTCGGCCAGGGAGACCCGTAGAAACGGTGGTGCCGCTGGCCGCCCGTGACATGGAGAGGGTCCCAACCGCGGCTAACCACCCTGGGGGGCTGCCCCGTCAGGTCGCGCATAATCCACGGAGTGGCTCGTCGTGCCGGTTGGTGACCGGACGGTGGGACCAGGCGACCACTTCCGGGAGGGTACGGGGGCCCTTCCGTCCGACGGTTCGGTCACCGTCATGCCTCACTGTTGTATGAGGATGTGTCCTCATACAACAGTGAGGCACTACGAGTCTCAGTATTGCACAGCCACGACAACTGTCGCGCCTTTTACGCTCCCCATCCCCCACCCCCTTTTTTTATCATGGCAGCACAGAAAAAGTATAAACGTTCAACAGCGGCACTCCATCCACCCACCAACGCGCTTTTTGAGGTGGAGTTCACAAACATCCGTGGACTCCATGCAAACCTCAACGCCGTCCACCAGCATCTTGAGACGGCACGGCCGGCCATGCTTTTTCTATCGGAGACACAAATACGCCGCCCTGCCGACACGACATATCTACACTATCCCGGCTACGTTCTTGAGGAGTGCTTCCTCGCGAAGGCTGGGGTATGTCTTTTCGTTAGGGCGGATGTTTGCTGTCGCCGTTTCCGCTGCCTTGAGGACCCATCCTTCTCCATCCTGTGGTTGCACGTGGATATTGGCTCCGTGAGCCGATTCTACGTGTGCCTATATCGATCCCACTCCGGAGACTCTGAGACAACTCGACTATTTGAATATCTCAGTCAGGCGGTGGACAAAGCGCAGGAGCAGTTTCCCACCGCCGAACTGGTGTTTCTGGGAGACTTTAACGCCCACCATGAGTCTTGGTTGGGATCTTCCAGAACTGACCACGCGGGTCGGACTGTCCACGCATTCGCTCTCACGCATGACCTCACCCAGCTGGTACTCCAGCCCACCAGGATACCAGACATACAGAGTCAAGCGCCTTCCTTGCTGGACCTTCTGCTGACGAGTCACCCAGCGCAGTACGATATATCGGTGCTTGCCCCTTTGGGATCCTCCGACCACTGCCTGGTGTCTACCACGGTGTCTTTAGTTGCCGCCCCACGACCAGTGGCAGCGAAAAGACGACTATGGCACTACTCGTCAGCGGACTGGGATGGAATGCGGGATTATTTTGCATCCATCCCGTGGGCTCAACGCTGCTTTAAAGACAAAGATGTGTCGCAAACTGCGGCTGCCGTGGCTGGCGAAATCACTGTTGGAATGGAATACTATGTTCCCTACAGTGAGGTCGCCAGCGCAACGACCCGTCCCTGGTTTAATCGCGAGTGCGCTCATGCTGTTGCGCAAAAGCGATCGGCTTACCGCGCATGGACCAGAGCTCACGCTCGCGGCTGCCCCGACGTTGGTCAACTAAAAGCAGCGTTCAACAAAGCCACAAGGGAATGCAAGAAGGCTTACATTAGAGCGGATGCCCAGCGCATTGCGCGGCTTGGCCAAGAACTCGTCGCACACCCTACGGGTAGCCGAAAGTTCTGGCGATTGGCTAAAGCCGTGCAGTCCAACTTCTGCCAGTCCTCACTACCACCCTTGAAATGCCCCGACGGATCACTCGCCCATCAGCCGCAGGAGAAAGCAAAACTGCTTGTTGATCTCTTTGCGGCTAACTCCCGAATCGACGACCGTGGCAGGCACCCGCCTACCATTCCGACCTGCGACACTACGATGCGGGATATTCGCATCCGGTTGAATGATGTCCGCGCGGAGCTTCGGTCACTCGACGTCCGGAAAGCCAGTGGACCCGATGGCATCCCAGCGGTGGTTCTTAAGAAATGTGCACCAGAGTTGTCTCCGGTATCGACGCGCCTGTATTGCCTGTCTTATTCATCGGGAACTGTCCCGATGGCCTGGAGAGAGGCGAATGTTCAACCCATCCCCAAAAAGGGCGACCGTTCAAACCCGGCAAACTACCGTCCGATAGCCGTCACCTCAATTCTCTGCAAGGTATTTGAAAGGATAATAAACAAACAACTGATTCACTACCTGGAGGATCACTCCGTACTAAACGATCGTCAATATGGTTTTAGACCGAACCGATCCACGGGTGATCTTCTAGCGTATGTGACACACCTTTGGGGCGAAGCTATTGACAGGCATGGGGAATCCTTGGCAATCAGCCTTGACATGGCCAAAGCCTTTGATAGGGTTTGGCACCGTTCGCTTCTCTCCAAGCTACCGGCATACGGTTTACCCCCCAAACTCTGCATCTGGGTTGCCGCATTTCTGCACCAGCGCCGCATTAGAGTCCTTTGCGACGGTGCGGCCTCCGAGTTTCAGCTGATCAACGCTGGAGTACCTCGGGGGTCCGTCCTGTCACCCACGCTGTTTCTTCTGCATATCAATGATATGCTGGCTCTTGCCAATATTCATTGCTATGCAGATGACAGCACAGTTCACGGGCGATATTTTGGACATCCCACAGCTGGGCTAGCAGATATTGATAAAAAACGACGGGAGCTTGTCGCTCAACTCGACCATGACTTGGACCGCATTTCTCAATGGGGCTCTGAGAATTTGGTCGAGTTCAACGCCAAGAAAACACAGGTGTGCGCGTTCTCTGCCAAAAAGTCTCCATTCCTTCCCCTTCCCACTTTTCAGAGCACTCGACTGCCATTACAAGGTAGGCTCGATATCCTGGGCATGGATATCAGCCGCGATCTCAACCCTCGCGAATACGTTGAGAGTGTCACTAGGGCGGCCTCGCGGAAGCTAGGTATCCTTAATAGGGTGAGACGGTTCTTCTCGCCCGAGCATCGGTGTCTGCTTTACAAGACCCAGGTTCGCTCGTGCGTAGAGTACTGTTCTCATCTTTGCGATGGAGCCGCGCAGTATCTGTTCGACGCTCTCGACCGGTTGCAGCGGCGAGCTATCCGCATTGTCGGCAGTCCCCAGACCACCGAGTCCCTTGAGCCACTGCAGTTGCGTAGAGATATCGCCTCTATGGCAGTCCTCTATCGCCTTTATCATGGAGAGTGTTCCGAAGAGCTGTTCCAACTGGTCCCCCCTTCTCCCTTCCTCTACAGGACAACACGTGCCGGTCTTGGATGTCACCGCTTCAGAGTGGTAGACATACGCTCTCGTACTCACCGCTTCGGTTCTTCCTTCCTGTGCCGAGCGGTCAAAACCTGGAACTCACTACCTGCGTACGTGTTTCCCTCCCGCTATGAACCCGGGTCCTTTAAGCGGAGCGTGAAGAAGCATCTCACTAGGCCGCCATAGTGTGGGTCGCCATGCTGCAATGTCCCTATTAGCATTGAGGATGGTGACCACCACTCTTGGATTCTGCTCGTGCTTTCCATCAGGCAGAGCAGAGTCATTTTGGCAGCTAAGACATAAAAAAAAAAAAAAAAAAAAAATATATATGAGTATCAAATGAGTAATCTTGAAAATACCATTTCACAAAATATACATATCATGTCACGTATATATTACTATTTTAAGGCAAATTGTAAAAATGCGTACCAAGTATGTATGGGCAAGCGCGAACAGCTGCAAAGACTTCGGTGTTCGAACTCTATAGATTAATATTTGAAGAAGTATTCTATACTAATAATAAAGCTTTTGTTTGTTTGTTTTAAAGCGCTCATATCAGGAACGGCTGATCCGATTTTAAAAAAAATCAGGGTTGTATAGCCCATTTGTCGAGGAAGGTTATAGGCTATATATCATCACACTACTACTAATAGGAGCGGAGCACCAATGGACAATGTTTGAAAAAGGGAGAAAATTTTCACGCTACGGGCAATATAAGACGCAAATAAGGTTGCGTGGGTCAGCTAGTCGTGTAATAAAATTCTAAAATAAAATAATCATTACAAAAATAGAAAAACCCTCAGTATAAAAGTAGTGAATTGAAAGAAGAAACCTATAACCCTTTGCACAGTTTTCTTAAACAAATAACAAATATTTGTAATTATTTTATATCAAATTTACAAATAACAAAAAAGCTAATTGTGTAATCAAAATGTTACATCAATTTAACAATTACCGCGATACTCGACAAATACGCGAGCAGAGCCGCAAACCTAGTACTGTAAACTATCTACACTCGGCACCTTTCACCAGCAGTGTGTATAGGGATATGTTGACTTAATTCATTTCTTTATTTATACACTGCAGTGTTTCTCACCACTGTGTATACGAATATGTATACTTAAATTACCCTTTGATCTAAAAGATTTTTTACAAATGGTACATTGATATGGTTTCTTACCAGTGTGTATACGGATATGATGACTTAAAGCACCCTTATGGTTAAAACGTTTTTCACATATATTACACTGATATGGTCTCTCACCCGTGTGTATACGAATATGTGTTCTTAAATTACTCTTTTGGTTAAAACGTTTTTCACATATATTACACTGATATGGTTTCTCACCAGTGTGTACACGTGTAGTGCACATATGCACTTAAATTAAAATTTGATTTAAAAGATTTTTTACAAATGTTACATTGATATGGTTTGCCACCAGTCTGTTTACTTGACGGCTGTTGTGTTTCACATTTAGTACACTTATGTGGTTTCTCACCGGTGTGTATACGAGTTGGCCTTCTTAAAGAAACTTTAGTTTTAAAACATTTTTGACAAGTATCGCATGAATACGGGCTAGTCTTTTGAACCGAACCACTCAAATAGAAGTCATCGTTTAGAAATATTTCTGCTTCAACATCATTACTTAAACTATAATCACGACCTTCTTCTAAATTATCTAGAATGGGTTGTTTAGGTTTTTCATTATGAAGGTTCAAATTTATTATATTTTGATTTAATTTAATTGCTACTTCATTATTGCCTAAAAAAATATGTTCTAAATCAAACGTTTGTAAATCCCACTCCATTTTGTTAGGAGTGTCGCATGAATATGAGTCAGTCCTTTGAACCGAACTACTTAAATTTAAGCCATCGCTTAGAAATATTTCTGCCTCAACATCATTTCTTAAACCATAATCACGGGCTTCTTCTGAATTATCCACAATGGGTACTTTAGATTTATCATAATGAGAGCTGAAATTTATTATATTTTGATCTATTTGATTTGCAAGTTCATCATTGCCTAAAAGGCCATGTTCTAAATCGAACGTTTGTAAATACTCCATTTTGACAGGAGTTTTTAATTTAACAACAGGCGGCTTTAGACGAGTTATTTTAGTGTCCTTTCTCCAGTTTTTCTAAGCATTTGTTCTAATACGTACATCATAATTTATATTTTATATATTTTCTGGTATTCTGTCCGAGGGTAGAAGAGGTTTCTTTGTAACAGGGTCATCTGAATCAAAGCATAAATTTGATGGATATAAATCATATTACAATGGATTCACTTATGTTTGAGGGACATAGGAAATCTTTTGTACATCTACATTTTTGATACTTGATGCACCGATGAATAACTACGGGTTGAAGCTAGTCTAAAATAAAAGTAGCTGAAGACGCTCCTGATATAAGCAACTATATGACAGTGCAAGTCCCATTAAATCAGTCAAGTAGTTTCATAAATTATACGGTACATATAGACAGACGATCAGACAAAAGTAATAAAAAAAACTGAATTCATACAAAATAGTGCACTGAAATGTTATAAACGCAAACTAATTCTATTACTTTGAGACAAGTTTACTAACGCTAACTGAGTATAATAAAAAAGTTAACCATGAGTAGGCATCCAAGCACATTTGGACAACACTGCAATTAGACATGGATGGTAGAAGAAAAGGATCGATTGTTCCTCTTAAATGTAACAACAGACTGCACGGTTGGCCGAGTGGTGTCAGCGGTCGCCATGCCGCTTGCTACTGCGCCAAGTGTCGTGGGTTCAAATCCCACGCGGTACCTACAACACTTTGTGTGATCCACGAATTGTTGTTCCGAGTCTGGATGTTCTTTGCGTCCGTTTCATGTATGTTTGTAAAGTCCCCCACGACACAGGATGTTTATTCCTAATGTGGGAGTTGTCTTATAAAAAAAAAAAAAAAAAATATTTTTACATTTATCGCGTGTCTTATTGTCTATGGTTTGATAACAGATATTTTTATCACTATTTCAACTTTGAACCATGGAAATCATTATATCACACAGACAAGAACACAATAGTCATTAGAATATACAAATAACTAATAAAGTGGTTTGGTTCTCTTGAATTCTTTGTAAAATGTAAGAAACTGCCGCATTAATAAATTTAAATAAATCCGTACTAACACACCAGTATTATAAATACGAAAGCAACTGTGTCTCTATGTCTGTTATCTTTGACGTCTAAACCTCTCAACCAATTTAAATGAATATCGGTAAAAACATAAATTGAATCTTTTGAAACCGATATACAAACAGTCAGAGCAGCGGGCAAAATTAAATCTGTGTGCGACATCTGTGTGTAAATTCTGTAGTAAGTACTTACACTGTCTCATCGAATTGAGAACCACCTTCTTTTGTGAAAGTCGGTTAAAATGAAATAAATACTAAATAAACACTCACCCATGTTTTTCCCTGTATTGAAATGTGATTTTTACTTCATCGATCGTAATTTTAAAATTTATTGTTAGCTGATATCTGGGACACGACCCACTGGACTAATGAACAAAGGCTTTTTCCTTTTTCATCATTTGGTTTAATATCAGCTTTTTAAGCATTGAAAGTACTCAATTCTAAAGTCTTCCAGTCTTCTAGTCGTCGTGATGCAATTAATCACAAAAAATGTGCACTAAATGAAGTGGGTACCGTCATTAAAAGAAACAAAAACGAACGAAACGAATATTTCTTATTCAGTAGTGATGTGAACTAGTCTACTTGTGTATAAGTCGATTAATATACCTATCTTAGAACTTTAGTTCGATTGTATCCACTTTTTATGTCATGTTAAATTTATGAGATCCGATATTTCTATCATTTTAAAATTATAATTTTTGTCAGATTTAGGTCGAGTTTTACCGCTTGCTGATAAATTAATGTACAATAATGATATAAAATGTTTTTGCTTTTCTATAGCGGATTATTGTGTTACTTACTTTTTACCATAGGTATAGCTGGTAGCTTTATCTCTTTTGATAGTGACATATAGTAGACAACTACCTATCTAAAACTTTATCAGAAATTAGTGATACTGGCACTAAATGTACATTTATACTAATACTATAAAGTTGAAAAGTGTGTTCGTTTGTTTATTTTAAGAATGTTTTTTAAAATATCTGTGAGTGTCAGATAGTATTGCTACTTTTAAAAGAAATATTTCTAGAAATTGCGAAATTGGTAACATGCAAAAACAAATATGATTGTTTCAAATGATTCAGACAATTAGATTATACACATTTATGTAAATGAAGGAGGCATGTATGTGTGATCAGAAAAAATAAGGGAAGGTTATTCGAAGATTGTTTATTTGTTATTTTAAGTCGTATAAATATAAAATATAAATATTTCGTACATCTAACACACAACGCCGTCTAGCTAAGCAGAGCTTGTATTATAGGTACTAGAACAACTGATATAAATACTGTTCCAGCGCCGCCGCAAGCGACGATTAAAATAAGTAATTATATAATCTGTGGTTGTTAGACGTTAAATATGAGTGTTATTTACTCGACTTATGTCATAATTTGTAATTTTTTTTACTTTTAGCTGAACATTCAAACTGTAATAAAACGTCATCAAATAAATCAACATAATAAAACGTTTGCAATTACGATTATTGTAGATTATTTTATCACCTGTGTTTTATCTAAAGGCATAACATGATGGCCCATGAGGGGAACAATCAAATAAAATTATAATAACTTTATTCTTTCTCTCTCACATTATTATTTATAATCAAACTAGCTGACCGACGCAACCTCGTTTGCGTCTTTTATTGCCCGTAGCGAAAAATTTTCCCCCGTATAGGGTTGATTTTTTACACCTTGTGTCCGAAAAACCCTAATATCTTACGGAACCCTATTTTTTTCCAAAATAAAATATAGCCTATAGATTTACCATAGCAGCGCCATCTATTGATTACATACTCAACCCAGTCGAAAGGTATCGACATCTGTTAGAATCATTTGGAGTTAACAGATAATTGTGACTGTCAAATAATAACAGACAAATAATTAGCAATAAATTAAAATTGCGACTATAATTTGAGATTTAAACTATCCTATCTCTCAAGTTGGATCGAACTGCACATTGTGTGCGAATTTCATTATAATCGGTTAAGTGGTTTAGGAGTCCATTGATGACAAACATTGTGACACGAGATTTATATATATTAAGATAAAAGTAATAAATAACCGAGAAATATATCAAGAAGTCACTTTCAACTCAAGTCGTATAATAGTGAAGCCTACCGGTGAACGGACTAAAGCCACAGAGTTCCAAGGGGCGTTCTAAGCCAGGATTCAAGGTTACGAGCAGTGGTACAGCTAAAGTATCGCATCGGCCAGCAGCGTTATACCAAAGATAAGTGTCCTTCCTACATTATACTTTTAACCCAAAGTCCAAAATACCTATCCTAATCCATCTAATCTATTAAGAATACTAATCCACTTTTGCGACTTCTACTAGTGAAAGAGTTTCTGTGTTATTTTATGCAAAATCTGCATGACAAAATCGTAATAGCATCATCTTTTTTGAAATATCTACACTTAGGAAAAAAACATTTAAAAAATTGTGAATATTTGAATATTTAGCTTCAAAATGTAACTATAGTGATCCCATTATCATATTTTTTTTTCTATTATCCCACTCTAGGAATAAACATCCTGTGTCGTGGGGGACTTTACAAACATACATGAAACGGACATAAAGAACATCCAGACTCGAGACAACAGTTCGTGGATCACACAAAGTGTTGTACCGTGTGGGATTTGAACCCACGACACTTGGCGCAGTAGCAAGCGGCATGGCGACCGCTTTAACCACTGGGCCAACCGTGCAGTCAAATGGTATGTCCATGCATTGTCCTTTAATAACGTAAAATACTTCGATATTTTGATTAAGATAACTGTCTCAGTATCAGTTTATTTCTCACTACCGCTTACCTGTCCAATATATTATTATCAATATCAAATATTTAGCGTACTTTGTTAACTATTCCAGGATATATCGACACTCGCGCTCATTATTCCAAGCGTAAGATTTAGGTGCGATAGCGAGCGGCAGGCAGGCGGTAGAAAGTGTGCTGCTATGCTTGCTGCTTCCTTTTCCTGGCCGTCAAGTGTCACCGTTGGGAGGAGCGTGAGCCATTCCCTTTAGTTTATTTAGTTTATTCGTATTTTTTATTCGTAGAAAGGGCAAAGTTTGTTTTGTCATGCCTAACGAAGACAAACCACGAAATTATCAACAAAAGGACACCTTTTCACGCTAAGGGACAGATTACTAAATTCAGAAATTACATTAATAAAAGCGTTTCTAATGATGAGCAAGATGAGACAATAGTGTATTGTTCGAATCAAAATTCTAATCAAAATATAGGTCATGTTCTGTTGTCCGCTGCCGTTGTCGAAGTGTCGAATCCATTTAACCATCTAAAGGTTGAAGTTCGTGCTGTGCTGGGTAGCGGAAGCCAATCGTCCTTTATCTCTCAGTTGCAAGTCAACAAACTATAAACTATAGGTTCATAGTAGCCTACTCTCCTCATTTCCGTGGCATATAGGAGGCCGGAGTTAAGTCGGTCAAGCATCATATAAAACATGTCATAGGCAATAGCCACTTAACCTACGAAGAATTCGCACAAGTGGAGGCAATTTTGAATAGTCGTCCCTTGTGCCCGCTATCCTCATGTCCTGACGACCTCCTTTCCCCAAGACACTTTATCATCGGGAGGCCCTTGACTGCATTGCCGGGGCCAATCTTTGATGACAGCAAATGCAATTATCTCGATCGATATGAACATCTAGAAAGAATACGACAGCACTTTTGACGAAGATGGAGTAGGAAGTATCTTTCTGAGATACAGCAGCAAACCAAGTGGCGGCCTGATACATCCAAGTTGAACATAGGAGACATGGTGCCCCTGGCCGATTGATTGATTCTGTGATTCTTCGCCGCTACAGTGGCGACTGGGTCGAGTTCTGCGCCTCATCTACGGAGCAGACAAGAAACCACGAGTCGCAGATGTTAACACTATGAGGGGGTGTGTACGCCACTTCATGGTACGTCTCTATCCACTACCAAAACGATGTATAAATATGCTTTAATAAAAACTTTGTTTTTTCAGAGCAACACAATAACTTTTATGTTGCCGATTTCTAATAATCCCGATTAATTGTTTTTATATAAATATATACATTTAGAATGTACAAGTAACCCCTTTTCCAACCATACCCATATCAAGCATTTTTAACACAGTGCTTTAGGACCTCTAGAGGGCGCCACATTAGATTCAGTGACATGTCATATAGCCTATAACCAGAGGACGAACAAACCGCTTCTAACGATATATCATTTGTCCAGTTCTAATAAGTAGTTGAGGAGGCATGAGGAAACAGATGAACATACTTACACACATACATAGCCTGTCAAAATCATAATCCTCCTTTGGCTTTGCCGTAGTCGGGTAAGTAGTAATAAATAATAAAAAAAATTATGTATATATAATAATATTTATTTTTAAAACATACATTTTAACTTTGGCATAATCAATTTTAATTATTGACATATATTTAATTACTTTAGTAATCCATATTCTACACAATTATCGACTGATAATATAATATCTATGATAATATTATGAAGAGGTAAAGGTTAAAGCTCTAGGGGGTTGTCCCTGGATCTACAGATCCAATTACGAAAATAATTTTATCAATAAAAAGCCACATTATTTTTGAATATCATAGGCGATATCCGACATCCACTCGAGCGGAATTGCAAACAAAAGCTAATAGTATATAAATTGTATTACAAATAAATATTATCTTTATTAAACATTTCATAAAACAAAAGGTATTTTTTACTTTTCTGAATGAAACATAACAAAGTTCAGTTTTTATAGACCTTCATATATAACCCAAGGTTTGACAGCAGCATCACGTCAAGGTACCCACATCATGCAAACATCACTAAAGTAACAGTACCTACATTACATTTTAAATCAATTAGAGTTGTGTAAGTTGTGACACTGAGTGAATGCGATTATTATAATAATAATAATAATAATCTTTATTTGAAACTAAAAGAAAAGGAAAACAGTAACATTATGTGCGAGAATGCCTGCATTAGTTAAAAACTGTGTCGCAGCCATTAACGCCTCCTCCGGTCCGTGGCCGTCAGAGTTACATCGAAAATATAATATATAAATAATACAAATTAAATGAAGTTTAACTAAAATTGCTGACTACAGATGATTTGGATACATTGGATACAAACTTTACTAAAACTAAATTAGTATGTGTATTATGAGTATGTGTTAGACACAGAGAGAGGAGTGTGTCAGTTGTATGATTGTGTATGTGTGTGTGTGTGTGTGTGTGTGTGTGTGTGGTGTGTGTGTGTGTGTGTGTGTGTGTGCGTGTGTGTGTGCGAGTGCGTGCGTGTGTGTGTGTATTTATGTAAGGCAGAAATAATGTATTTGAGGAAATCTTTAAGAACTATTTCCAAGCATGCGGGCTAGCCATGACTTCTAGCTCTTCATAGTTCAGAGTAAGAAGCCATTCGTTCGTAATCAATTTACAAGCTCTACTTGTAAGGGGATAAACATTCAATATTCTATTCAATCTGTTATATATAGTAGGGCCTATAAAATAATATTGGCGCTTAAGAACCTCTAATCGAGCTAATTTAATATGGCACACTCGGTCTGACCTCCGTACCCGGGAAACAGATACCGCGTCAAATGGTAATTCCGAATGCTTACGCAGCATAGTGTTCAGCAAATACGTGTGTTTAACCGTGGGCACCTTACATAAAGCATATAGCTGTACAGTTGGGAAACGAATAGGTTTACGTGACATAACCTTCAGCAAAGCCCGCTGTGACCGCTCCAAAGGCAATATTAAGGACCTCCCAGAGCCACCCCATGCAACAATGCAATATGTTAGAACAGAATGAGCGAGAGCAAAGTAAACCATTTTCAGTGTTTGCAGGTCGGCAGATGTCCGTAGGTGTCTAAATACAAATATCAATTTTCGAACCCTCGGTACCAATGAACTAATTTGCTCCCTCCATGACAACGTACTATCTACGAACACCCCAAGGTATTTTATAAAATCTGTGCGCTTAATACTAATACAATCACAGTTTTGATCCCGGTTACACCGGTGGGCAATAAGAGCAAAAGAAGAGGATGGCTGTGATGAAGTTCTTGGAGAAAAAGTAATAAATTTTGTTTTGTCTAAATTAAGTGTGAGCAGGTTATTGGTTAACCAATTCATAGTGGTTTGAAGTGCAGATACCGCAAAAGAACGAGCCTCCTCCCAACTCACACCCCGAATCAGTAACACTGTATCGTCTGCATAGGAAATGATTTTAACGTTAGGAAGGGACAGCCCACACAAATCGTTAATGTAAATAAGAAACAGGGTAGGTCCGAGGACACTACCTTGAGGGACGCCGTAGTTAAGATGTTCCAGTCCACTTGTATAACCACCGATAGTAACGCTCTGAGTTCGATTTGTTAAGTAGCTCTCAAAAATATTGAGATTATGTAATATTTGTGTGCCAAAAAGGCGATACTTGATTGTTTCACTTATTAATCATACATCTTGCAAGTTCAGGGTATATATACCTACTCATATTTTGGATTATGTTACTTATACAATACTAATACTCTTCCTAGCCTTTATTACTCCTAAGATTATTTGGGGTCGCCTACTACTTCAACTGGTTTTACCTGAATCTCAGTTTTTCTACGGACCTAAAAACCCTGAGGGTGAACTGAACCGAACTAGATGTCAGTATATTTGAGGGCACTGAATGAGTACATTTGAGTGAGTGGTTTCCACTCATTCAAATGTTCAAGATCGCTCTGTGCATCTGCAATCACAGTTTCAATCTGGTGGCCAAAATAAAATATTGCAGTGTCATCCGCGTATAAATTCAAGTCCCCTTTTAATCCCAGTCGGTGTACATTATTGATATAAATAAGAAATAGCAAGGGTCCTATAATTGACCCCTGAGGTATACCGTATGTAATGTTTTTAGGCTCGCTCATAGTCTTACCGACCCCAACAGCCTGTCGACGATCGGATAGATATGATTTTAACATGATATACGCATCCCCACCAATACCGATGTCACCAAGCTTTTCCAGAAGAATTTTATGGCTAATTTCATCAAACGCCTTCTTCAAATCAATAAAAATACCCAGTGCAATTTGTTTGTTGTCGATATTAGTCCTAATTTTTGTTATAATATCTATAGTTGCCGAAAACGTATTAGATTTCGTTCTGAATCCGTATTGCTTCGTGTAAAGAAAATTTTGTTGATTTAGGAAAGATTCTAGGCGGCTATACAAAACCCTTTCCAAAACCTTGGACATGACAGGAAGAACCGATATCGGCCTATAGTTACTTGGATCACTCTTCTAACCAGATTTATAAACAGGTTACCTTTGCAATTTTCAGGCTTTTAGGAAATATTCCCTGATCAAGACAGGTGTTAATGCAGTTTGTAAGTTCTTCAAGCACCAAAGGTGATACACACTTAAGAGATTTGGTATTCATACCATCCAGGCCTGTGCTGGTATTATTATCCAGACTCCGGATTATCTTGGCAACTTCGGTTGGATTAGTATGTTCAGATTGTGTTATTCTGTGATTACTGTCTGCTACTCCCAAAGGATTAGTGTAAATTGTACGGTTGTGGTATCGTTTTGGAATCTTATTACCTAGGATTGAACCAATATTTGAAAAATACTCGTTAAAATAGTTGCTGATCTCTTTTTCGGTGGTAATATATCCTTCCGGTGTCAAAAGTTTCGGTGGCCCAGTATTGTCTTTTATTTTATTCTGAGATAGATTGTTTATGAGGCTTTTTTTTTGCTTGTTTTTGCAATCAGCAAACTGCTTATGATAGTATTGGGATTTCTTTCCTTGTATCATGCACGCTACTTCGTTACGTTTCACAAGAAATCTTTCTTTTTTTGCTTCATCATCGGGGTTGCCTTAATATTGTTTCCATAGTATGTTTCTTTTATATATTTCTTCTATTATTTCTTTATTTATCCAATCTTGGCGAGGGGGATTTTGGGTTTTAAATTTAATAGTTTTGCTCTTGTTAATGCCGTATAGTATTTTTTGTTCAAGTAGATGATAACAATAGCTGTCATTATTTTGACTCTCACTTTCTGCTACAACATTGTAAAGTTTCCCATAATCGATTGCTTCATATTTTCTTTTCTTAATAGGTTCAGATTGGTATTTTCTAATTTCAAAATATATTTGCTTATGATCAGACATAGGTGTATCTATCAAAGCAAGATGAAATTTATTGTCTGTTAGGCTGCAGCTTATGTGATCAATTATTGTTTTTGAGGATACAGTTTCTCGGGTGGAATATTCGATGTCAATTTTGTTCATAATCTTGCAACTGTTCTCACGTAGAATGTCTTGGTATTCAGAAACCACAGGGTCAGCACTCAATAGGTTAAAGTTAAAATCCCCAAATACTATTACTCTCTTAGATCTCTGCAAATACCGACTGTAGCATTGAAGGAAATTTTTGATGTTAGTAGACTCCGGTTTTCTATATACAGCGCCAATGTCCAATGGGTGGTGCTAAATGAATAACAACGCCGGGTCTCGGGCGGCGGTTAATTAACCTGACTAAACCAGCCTAACCAGCTCGGTCTAACAGTGGGAGTAGGAAATAACTCCCACAAACCGCAACCCTGTGAACGCTGCCTGCAGGATCGGTAGTCTTGGCTTCATTGCCCGGACTATGAAGAAGACAACTTCTATAAAAATCACCCTAAGTCTACGGTGAGATTCGTGCCAAGGGACTGCATGGCTGGTGGGAGACCAGTCGCAAACAATCCACATCGACGGACCTGGCAAACGTCGTTGTATTAGCCTTCTAGGGAGAATAGGCGTCACCTTCCTAGCGACCTGTTATATCGGCCTTACTCGTGGGACTAAAATGAACCAATTAAATACAAATAATCGACAAACCCTACCAAACTCAAAAAATCCGACCAACCCTAACAGCATGATCCAACAAACTTTGCATGAAAGCATGTTTATTCGGAACAGAAGCAACTCGACATCTTCTCTGCCAACAAAGCTTAATGACTGTAACTCCAACCAACAAAACAAGGAGAAAGTCAATCTGAATTCACAGACCGAGACCCAACTTGCCAGTGACAACATAACCTCAGACCATGAAGAATGGCAAAGGGATGAAATTCCTACCAGGAGAAAGAAAAGAAAAGAAACAAGTCCAATTCACAACGATGGGAATAAAAAACAAAAAAATGCCCCAGACTTTGTAGTCCCTACACGCAATAGTTTTGAACTACTTGATACGGAGCCCACGGATAAAACCATCAATACTGAAAAAGTATATGTACCAAAGCCAGAACCTATCTTTGTAACTGGCGTAATTAATATAAATACTCTTAAAGATGTACTAAACAAATTTGTAAAAAGTGAACTTTATCTCATGACCACCCTTAGATCTGGACACGTAATAAAAATTATACCTAAAGACATCCAGACATACAAAACGATTCGAGAGAACTTTATTGCCAATAATATCTCACACTATACCTACCAGCTCAAAAGCGAGAGAGCATACAGAGTAGTACTACGCGGACTCCATGCATCAGAAAATACCACCGAAATTTCAAAAGAATTGTATGAAATAGGACATGAAGTGAGACAAATAGTCAATATCAGACATCGAACTACAAAAGAACCGTTGCCTGTATTTTATGTCGATTTAGAACCAAAGCCAAACAACAAAGCCATTTTCGATGTGAAATATTTGAATAACATGAAGATTACTTTTGAAGCCCCATACAAGAAAAAGGAAATCATTCAATGCAAGAGATGTCAGAGATTCGGGCATTCCAAGAACCAATGTTTTAGGCCCCATCGCTGTGTTAAATGCGGTAACGCCCACCCTACAACTACATGCATTAAAAAACCAGATACTGAGGCCACCTGCGCGAATTGTGACGAAAAACACCCCGCTAGCTACAAAGGATGCAAAGTGTACCAACAATATAGAAAGAGAATTCTTAAACTAGACTCTAAGCCAAAAGAAAAACCAATGCCTAACAATATAGAGGTCATAAATCCGAATCTCCGCCCGGGTTCTAAATTTAACTGCACAGATAATAGAAACTTAATTAAAACCTATTCAGAAGCAACGAAAACCAAAGAACAATATACTCAACAAGTCACAAAGAACGACTTGGCCGACCTTACTGACCTAATGGACATAATGTTCGAAAAACTACAACATTCAATGTTGACAATGATTGAAAAAATCATGGACAAAATGATGGACCACATGGTCCAGCTAGTTAGCAGCCTAGTGAAAAAATGACCCGAAACCTCCAAGTAGTTACTTGGAACGCCAACGGCTTGACGGAACGACGTCAAGAATTGGAAACTTTTCTCAGAACAGAGATGATTGATATAGCACTAATCTCTGAAACAAGGTTCACACCGAGGACACACATAAACTTCAATAATTATACAGTGTACACAACCAACCACCCAACTGGAAACAGCCATGGAGGAACAGCAGTAATTATTAAAAGCAACATTAAACACTACCCTATAGAGGAATACCGAACAGAAAAAATACAAGCAACATCTATTAAAATTGTAGACCTCAAACTAGAAACTGTATTCTCCGCTGTGTATTGTCCTCCAAAACATACTATATCTGCCAACGAGTTCGCAAAATATTTTTCTACACTGGGTAACAGATTCATATCTGCTGGCGACTGGAATTCTAAACATTTGAATTGGGGATCTAGGCTGACCAATACTAGAGGAAGACAACTATATAAAGCCACAGATGAGATGAAGTTAGAATGTCATTCCGGCAGAGAACCAACCTATTGGCCTACCGACAGACAAAAAATCCCAGACCTATTGGACTTCTTTATAGTTAGAAACATAGATAGTAACTACTTAACCATTGAACCACGAATAGATCTCACATCTGACCACACACCAGTTATACTGAATGTTACTACAACAGTTAATCTGGTAGCACCGCCCCTAAGAATATACAATTTGAACACTACAGACTGGACAATCTATAAAAATATAATCACGACAGAGACCAAGCTAAATATCAAAATGAAAACAATAGAAGAACTTGAAAGTGAACTGGAAAAGCTTAATATGACTATCCACATTGCTGCCAATACTGCAACGCCAAAAAGAACAGGTAAAGGACAACCCCTGAAGCATAACTCATATCCAAAGGATATTAAAAAGAAAATACAGGAGCGCCGTCGTTTAAGAAAAGTCTGGCATACTACAGGATATCCAAGTGATAAAGCTGCATTCAATAGTTTCTCAAAGGAACTCAAAGCCCTTATCAGCAGCATAGAAAATGATAATATTCAACACTGTCTCACAAATCTAGATCCAACGAGAGACACAAACTACTCGCTGTGGAAGGTTACCAGAAATCTAAAGCGCCCGTCAATCCACATTTCACCTATCAATGATGAGAAAGAAGGATGGGCTAGATCAGATAAAGAAAAGGCAACAATCTTTGCGGAACATTTGAAGGCGGTTTTCCAACCACTACCTGAAAGCGATCCCGAACATACTATGAAAATTGGGGAATACCTGGTATCGGCGAATCAAATGTGTCTTCCACTAAAAAGTACCAACCCAAGGGAAATTGTGAAAGAAATAAAGAACCTCAAGGATGGTAAAGCGCCCGGCTATGACCTTATTGATGCCACATTACTTAAAAATCTACCCCATAAAGGTGTAATGAAATTAGTTAACATCTTTAATGCCAGCTTAAGACTTGAACATTTCCCTGGGCAATGGAAAATTGCACATGTGGTCATGGTACCGAAACCCGGTAAACCTCCACACGAAGCTACTTCATACAGACCTATCAGCCTGCTGCCAGTTATTGGCAAACTATTTGAGAGGATATTGCTTAACAGGATGAAAGAACACCTAAGTGCAGTATTACCGAACCACCAATTTGGATTCCGGGAAAAACACGGGACAATTGAACAGATACACCGTATAGTTGACATCATTAGCAGATGCCTTGAAAACAAATTATACTGCTCTGCAGTCTTTTTGGATATCAGCCAAGCGTTTGATAAGGTATGGCATGACGGCCTCCTGTTCAAGCTTAAGAAGTATCTCCCGCATTGTCTATTCCCAATACTTAAATCCTATTTAGATAAAAGATGCTACCAAGTGAAGTACAGCGATGATCTCTCAGAGGTAAACGAAATAAGGTCAGGTGTCCCTCAGGGCAGTATCTTGGGCCCTGTGTTATACCTCATTTTTACAGCAGATATCCCAACAACTGACTACACTACGACTGCGACATACGCTGATGATACGGTCCTACTATCGGCTCATAGCAACTCAGAAACGGCATCATCACAGTTGCAAAACCACCTGACAGAAGTTGAGATGTGGCTGAAGCGTTGGAGAATAAAAGCCAATGAGAGCAAATCGGTACATGTAACATTTACACTTAGGAGAGAAACATGTCCTCCGGTAACGCTAAACTGCAAAGCTATCCCTCAAGAAAATAACGCAAAATACTTGGGCATGCACCTGGACAGGAAACTTACATGGCAAAAACATATTTGGACAAAACGCAAACAACTAGATGGAAAACTGCGGTCACTGAACTGGTTGTTGGGACGTCAATCACAACTGAATCCTAACAGCAAGATGCTAGTGTACAAAACTACCATAAAACCCATCTGGACTTATGGAATACAGCTGTGGGGAACGGCCAGCAACAGTAATATAGATATCCTGGAGAGATTCCAGACCAAAGCTCTCAGAACAATGTTTGGCATCCCTCATTGTATAAGTAATAGATACATTTACCTAGACCTCGGCCTTAGAACGATTCGGCAGGAAATAGCTCAAAACAGCCTGAAATACCAAGAGAAACTGACAGTCCATGTAAACGAACTGGCACACGCTCTGAGCGGAGAAGGTGCTCTTCAGCATACCCGACTAAAAAGAAGAGACATACCGAGCCTACACAAAAGATTTACCACTTAACATCAGGAGAGTCGTGTGAAAGGAATTTTCATACAAGTATGGCTCTTGAGGAAAACATAATCTGAATCAAACAAAGAAGTGGCTTATTGTCTGAGGACAGATTGCCATGAAGCAGAAACAACAGAAAAAAAAAAAAAAAAAAAATGTCCAAGGAATAACTTTTAAAGTGTATCCATACATAGTGATTTCCATTTGAACTATGTTCTTCAACTTCATAATGGTCCAGACTTTTGAGAGCAAATATAGAAACTCCTCCTCCCCTAGTATCACATCTATAACAGTAATAGTGCTTATAACCAGCAATTTGAGTTCTTTTCGCTTCGTCTTCACTTCTTATCCAGGTCTCAGTAAGATTATGAAGTGCAGGGTGCTTGAGAACAATTTAACAATACACCTCAGTTCGTCTAGTTTTTTCGGTTTTACTATACTACGAACATTGGCATACAAAAGCCGAATCGCTTTTTTGTTACTCGAGATGTGATCGTGGGTATCAGTGTTTTCATAAGTTATAAAATCGCCTATAGTAATATCTTTAGTAGCACTTAGTTTTTTTAATATTTTTTATCTTCAATTAGTTTTGGTATTCCATTAATATACTTTATTTTTAAATTAGCGTTACCACTTTCCATTTGACGCTTCAGCTCAATCACTTGTTCATTAAGATATTGCCGCTGTTGCTTTGTCTGATCCGAATAAATCTTGATATTTAGTAGTATATTCTTGACTATTTCTGTTGAATTGAAACATATTTCGATGGATCGATTTGTGCTGTTATTATATTTTCCCAATCTAATCATGGTTTTGGGTTCCGGACAGTCGTTCTTTATTGTTTTTAGTATCTTAATGACTTCTAGCTTATCTGCAGAGTTTCTATCTTCTTTGTTTGCCGAGACTGGTTCTGGAATACCAGTTATAACAATATTCTTGCTTTTTATCTCACGTTGCCTAATTTCCGTGATTATATTTTCAGAAATGTTAATATCGTTACCTTTGCTTCAACAAACTTCAATAAAATAACAAAGGATGCTACTCTGAAACATCTAACTTCCGCCCCAACTCCTGACTGTTCTCCTTTTTTCTTTGGTCAATTTCCTGGTTGTGATGTTAGGAAGAGCATAATATCTATTACTTCGAATGCAGTGGTTTCCGATTGTTTAAATCGTGACACGATCCTCCCAATCCTGGATGAAATTCTCCCTGTCATCTGTCACATATTAAATTATTCAATCTCGTATAGCGTTTTCCCAAAGGCCTGGAAAGATTCAAATATTATTCCCATCCCTAAAAAGAAGAACCCTGGATCATTTTCCGATTACCGCCCCATTTCTATCCTCCCCTTCTTCTCCAAGGTCCTTGAGCGTTTAATTCACACAAAATTTTCGAATTTCCTTTCTACAAACCTGCTCTTAAATCCTCTCCAATCCGGTTTTCGACCTGGCCATAGCACCACCACTACTCTTGTTCACATTACGGAGAACATCAGATACGCCATGGAAAACGGTGAGCTCACAGTCCTTACACTTCTTGACTTTAGTAATGCCTTTAACACCGTTGACTTTGACATACTGCTATGTATATTGCGCTCTCTTAACATATCTCCAACTGCGATTGACTGGTTTCACAACTACCTGTTTGGTCGCCGACAGCGCCTCAGCATTGACGACACTGTCACTTCTTGGTGTAGCATGTACACTGGCGTACCTCAGGGCGGCGTGCTATCTCGTTTACTTTTCTCTGTTTTTATCAACTCCATCACTAGTAATTTGACTTCGTCCTACCACCTTTACGCGGATGATCTCCAGATTTATACTACGGCAACACCGACTGCTCTGGCTACTGCAGTGAACACTATAAACACTGACCTGGAGAAAATCTGTAAGTGGAGCACTTCCCACGGTCTAAAGATAAACCCAGCTAAGACACAGGTCATTGTCGTTGGAAGTTCAAGAAGGATATCCAAAATTGATTGGACTTCACTGCCTCAGGTCTATTGTGATGGCACACCTATCCCGTGTAGTGACAAGGTAAAGAACCTGGGAATCTATATCGACAGTACCTTTTCCTGGGGTCCTCAGCTACAGGAGCTGAGTCGCAAAATGTTTGCCGCTGCAGGGTCCTTGCGCAGACTACGTAACTTCCTACCTATCTCTACCAAGATTGCCCTAACACAATCCCTTCTTTTCCCCATCCTTGATTATGCTGATGCCAGTTATTTAGATCTTACTGAAGACCCATTCAATAAGCTTGAGGGACTCCAAAACCTCTGTATAAGATTCATATTCGGATTACGGAAATATGATCATGTCTCCTATTATCGTAAAAAGCTTAAGTGGTTACCCATCCGCCTTCGCCGGAATGCTCAAGTCCTTTCTCTTCTGTATAACATTCTCTTTAATCCTCTTACCCCAAACTACCTCAAATCAAGGTACAATTTCTTACACAACTCGCATCTCAAATCACTAAGGTCGTCAGAGAACCTGAAACTGAAAATGCCTGGCCATTCTATTGAATTTCTCGACCACTCCTTTTGTGTTCAAGCAGTTCGATTGTGGAATGAACTACCAGTCGCGGTTAGACGAGCACAAACACTAACTACGTTCAAGACACTTGTAAAGGAGCATTACTTGGGAGATATCAATGTCCCTTAACCTGCTATTTATTTATTGATTTTTACTTATTTTATTTATTTACTTGATTGGGTCACACTACTACATTTAAGTTTATAATTAACTATATATTTATCTTATTGCTTGTTTGTATTTATTTCATAACCCACACTATGTATTAGTATAACGGTATATAATCTTTATTGCTTTATTTATTTATTTTTCGTCTTACCTAGTTTTACACCAGACACTACCCAACACTCTCTTAATCTATTTTTTTTCTCTCTCCATCCAATAGTTGCCTGTAAGAGATTGCCTCCGGGCGATAAGGCCGCCAATTGTACTTCTCTTATTGTAAGTTAACCTTGTAATGCATCTGGTGTACAATAAAGTGATCTATTATTATTATTATTATTATTATTATTATTACCTGTCTGTGAACCCGTTAATGTCAGATTCTCGACTTCCAATTGCATGTTGTCGATAGAGTTTTGCAGAGCATTTTCTTTGTTTTGTAGCGTTTTTATATCCGACCATATCAAAACTTGCTCATTTGATATGACAAAAATCGTAGTTTTAAGATCACTCATTTGTTCCTTTATGGAAGTCATGTCGGCTGATATTCTCTCCATGAATTGTTTTTGATTGGAATCTACCGATTTCATCATAGTCAATATTTGGGTAATTTCCTTGCGCATTTCAACAATCTCATTGCTAAGGTCTTCAGATCGTTTTCGATTATTTCGCATGGTAACATTACGTTCCTGAGAAAAATCAGGTGATTCCACATTTAATAGATTTGTTAGTGAGCCACATCCAGTGGGTGAGCGCAACACACTCATAGTTCTGTGGTACGTTTAACTCACGTTTTGTATATCAGCGATGGGATGTTGTTGCGAAACCGGTTACCTTTGCAGTTTATAGATGAGTAAAGTTGGATAACGCACTCACTTATCACTAAAATTTTAAACACTTAAGCGCAATTATAAATTGTTGAGTCTTTTACTTTACTCCTAGAATAGAATAACAGTTCGCGGCACGTCTGTTCTGCATCGCAGCTCACGCACTAATACATTGATATGGTTTGTCACCAGTGTGTGTACGCATATGTTGACTTAAATAACGTTTTTGATTAAAACGTTTTTCACAAATAGTACACTGATATGGTTTCTCACCAGTGTGTATACGAATATGTCTACTTAGATTACTCTTAAAGTTAAAACACATTTTACATATGTTACATTGATATGGTTTGTCACCAGTGTGTGTACTCATATGTTGACTTAAATAACGTTTTTGATTAAAACGTTTTTCACAAATAGTACACTGATATTGTTTCTCACCAGTGTGTATACGAATATGTCTACTTAGATTACTCTTAAAGTTAAAACACATTTTACATGTGTCACATTGATATGGTTTTTCACCAATGTGTATACGAATATGTGTTTTTAATTTACCCTTTGATCTAAAAGATTTTGTACAAATGTTACATTGATATGGTTTCTCACCAGTCTGTTTACGGATATGTTGACTTGAAGCACTTCTTCGACCTAAATTTTTTTCACATATAGTACACTTATGTGGTTTCTCACCAGTGTGTATACCAGTTGGCCTTCTTAAACAAAAACAAGTATCGCATGAATATGGGTTAGTCTCTTGAACCGAACCACTTAAATTGAAGCCATCGTTTAGAAATATTTCTCCTTCAACATCATTACTTAAACTATAATAATCACGTGCTTCGTCTGAATTATCTTCATTTATTATTTGTTTAACTTTTTCATTATGAAGGTTCAAATTTATTACATTTTGAGTTATTTCAATTGCTTCTTCATTATTGCCCGAAAAAACATGTTCTACATCAAACGTTTTCAAATCCGACCCCATTTTGTCAGGAGTATCGCATGAATATGAGTTAGTCGTTTGAACCGAATCACTTATATTTAAGTTATCGCTAAGATTTATCTCTCCTTCAACATCATTACTTAAATTATAATCACAAGCTTTTTCCCAATTATTCGCAATAGGTACTTTAAGTTTATCATAATGAGAGCTGAAATTTATTATATTTTGATCTATTTGATTTGCAACTTCATCATTGCCTAAAACGCCATGTTCTAAATCAAACGTTTGTAAATCCCACTCCATTTTGTTAGGAGTATCGCATGAATATGAGTCAGGCCTTTGAACCGATCCACTTAAATTTAAGCCATCGCTTAGAAA
Source organism: Spilarctia lutea (assembly GCA_916048165.1). Lineage (NCBI taxonomy): Eukaryota > Metazoa > Arthropoda > Insecta > Lepidoptera > Erebidae > Spilarctia > Spilarctia lutea. The sequence goes on along the minus strand of OU696500.1, from coordinate 1,555,668 downwards.
TATATCTCCCTCAACATCATTACTTAAACTATAATCACGAGCTTCTTCTGAATTATCTACAAAGGGGACTTTAGGTTTTTCATTATGAAGGTTCAAATTTACTACATTTTGAGTTATTTCAATTGCAACTTCATTATTGCCCGAAAAAACATGTTCTACATCAAACGTTTTCAAATCCGACCCCATTTTGTCAGGAGTATCGCATGAATATGAGTTAGTCGTTTGAACCGAATCACTTATATTTAAGTTATCGCTAAGATTTATCTCTCCTTCAACATCATTACTTAAATTATAATCACAAGCTTTTTCCGAATTATTCACAATAGGTACTTTAAGTTTATCATAATGAGAGCTGAAATTTATTATATTTTGATCTATTTGATTTGCAACTTCATCATTGCCTAAAACGCCATGTTCTAAATCAAACGTTTGTAAATCCCACCCCATTTTGTCAGGAATTTTTAATTTAACAACAGGCTCCTTTCGACGAGTTATTTAGTGTCCTTTCTCCAGTTTTTCAAGCATCTTTTGTTTTTTTACGTATATCATAATTTATATTTTCTATATTTTCTGTCCGAGGGTAGAAGAGGTTTCTTTATAACAGGGTCATCTGAATCAAAGCATAAATACGATGGATATGAATCATACGAGTATTACAATGAATTCCTTTATGTTTGAGGGACATAGGAAATCTTTTGTACATCTACATTTTTAATACTAGATGCACCGATGAATAACTCTACGGGTTGAAGCTAGTCTAAAATAAAAGTAGCTGAAGATGCTCCTGATATAAGCAACTATCTGACAGTGCAAGTCCCATCAAATCAGTCAAGTAGTTCCATAAATTTTTCGGTACAAACAGACAGACGATCAGATAGAAAATAATAAATAAACTAAATTGATACAAAATGGTATAAAACAAATGTGCACTGAAAAGTTAAAAACGCAAACTAATTCTATTACTTTGAGACAAGTTTACTAACATCAGGCATCCAGGCACATTTGGACAACACTACAATTAGACATGGATGGTAGAAGAAAAGTATCGATTTTTCCTCTTAAATATAACAATGTTTTTACATTTATCGCGTGTCTTTGCCTTATTGTCTGTCTATGATTTGATAACAGATATTTTTATCACTTTTTCAACTTTGAATCTTGAAAATTATTATATCACCGAACACAGACAAGAACACAATAGTCATTAGAATAAATAAATAACTAATAAAGTGGTTTGGTTCTTTTGAATTCTTTGTAAAAAGTAAAAAATTGCCACATTAATAAAATGAAATAAATCCGTACTACTACACCAGTATTACACTCATTTGCAAAAAAAACGGGCGGTTTCGATTTTCTTCCTGGCTGAAAAAAATAAAATACCAAAAAGGTTTTTATCATTTGAACATGTTACTGGCCAGTTATAAAAGTGCCATAATGTTTATAAGAGTACATTCCAAATTCAAATTTTTGACTGAGCCTGGTTTTCAAAGAAAACAACTTTTTATGGACGACAACGCTCGCGCCCACCGGTCTGGCGATGTGGAAGCGTATATGCTAGAAGTCGGAATTCGTCGTTTGGACTGGCCAGCTAGAAGTCCGGACCTCAACCCCATAGAGCATGTCTGGGACGATCTGAAGCGACGAGTGAGATCAGTGTAGCCGGCTCCGCAGACCATCAGAGGGCTAAAGAATGTGATTACCGCGGAGTGGGAACGTATTCCCCAAGAAACCATAAAAGATATACTCGCTAGCATGCCCAGACGAATGCAAGCCGTGATTTCAGCAAGAGGGGGTCACACTCAATACTAAACTTTTATCTGCTTTTAATGTATTCAAGAAAAACAAAGAAATTAACGCGTTTCATTTTTATTTAGCGAGCAGGTACAATAGTAGTGTTTTGAGCTTAAACATTATTTCTCAATAATAATATTTTAAAACTTTATTATTAATAATATTGATAATTGATGCAAGAAAGTTAAAAAAAAAATTTTTCAATAAATCATAAACGATTAAAAATTGATAAAATTTCAAAAAAAATCACGTGACTATAAACGCGTCATAATTGGTCACCATCGTTGTGACGTCAAAATGTTATAGTAGGAGAGCTGGCACCAATTTTTGGGTAGGTATTTGAGGCAAGCTGAAAACTTGTCAGATACTTCTCCTATTATATCCCAACTCGGGATTGCAGACCTAGCTGGTGAGTAGCGGGACTAAAGCAAACCCCACATTTAAAAAAATTTTTTTTTTCTTCCCCAAAAATATATTTGAGGCACTACGTAATTTATATATGTTGCAGTGTAATACTTAATGAATACGAAAAAAAATAAGCCAGATAATTTAATCGGGGTTTTAACATTGCCAGACGCGTGCAAAAATATTTTGAAAAAAATATATAAAAAATGTTTTTGAGGCAGCTTCAAATTTTAATGGAGTGCTATTTAAAATATAACTAAAAAATAAGATTCCCAAGAAGACAGATCATTTCGGTGGGGCTTTCTACCTGCCAGGTGATCATACAAACAGTGAATGGGTACAAGCCTGTAGTGCTATAGGCAAGCTGTAGTGTGAGAGAGAGCGCATAACGACAGCTGTCTTCGTACTTGCTTGCCGCGTTACTTTTGGCTCTGGCGAGGCCACGTGACTTACAATAACCCATGAGGTTTCTAGTTAAAATTTCGGAGTAAAAAGTATAAAATTTTCTGAATTTGTACTAAAAACATTTTCACAAAACAGAAGTATCTGACAAGTTTTCAGGTTGCCTCAAATACCTACCCAAAAATTGGTGTCAGCTCTCGGACCATTATAGCTATTTAATAACAGTATGGCGTTTACGGCTATGACACGTGACTAGACAATAATATTGAAAATTTATTGCTAAAAAACGAGTTGTTTGTTGGTTCCGATTATATTAAAAAAAATAGAAATAAATAAATAAATATTAGCTATGTGTGATAAAGGATTTATTAAGGCAAAGTCTGATAATATTCCTGATGTTGATATATTTATGATAACCAATTTTTTGTCATCTTGGGGAACATTTAAAAACATTTTGTCAGGAGTTCTTTTTGTAGTATTCGTACATAATGGTACAAAACAAGAATGATAACTCTTAAGATTCGACATTTTTAAACTGTTACACATATACTTAAGCACTTATAACATAACTCATTAACTTTCAAAACACAAAACTATCACAAAAAAACAAATATTTACATTTAACGATTACAAAAGCCCGCCATTTCGCCGGAATCCGCGCGTCACTTAGCCGTCGGGTTACTGGTCATGTGACGTAATCAAATGTAATGATTGCTATTGGTCGATACAAAATTATGAGTGGTTATAGGTACAATCGCGTCGACATGCACAAAACGTAAATACGAATGTGAAATTATTATTTTGACTTTTTTTTTAATGAATGAAATCATGCTGGTGATATTATTATTTTGCTTTTTATTATTGCATTTCTGCTTAAAAAAACATTTTTCACTAGATAAGTATGCAATGCGGCGCTCATAGCTCACTCGGTGATTAGAAACAATTACCGAGGGTAAGCAACGACGGCGCGGTCAGTACCTGGATGGGTGGCCACTGGTGACATGTTAAGCAGTCGGTCCCGGTTGTTACCATAGAATAAAAGTCGTGAAGGTTTGGGACGTTATGGGTTGTCGATGAAACATGCAATAATTTTCATTGCTAATATTTTTTTACGTAAAATTGTAATTACAAAAGTGTGTTATTTATCAGCTAGGTGGGCAATTTTATGCATCTAAAATATTATTATAGTAAAACTACTTCGTAAAATATTGAAAATGATTTTGTTTTATTTGATGTATATGTAGTGATGATAAATAAACCTTATCTAATATTCTAAATACGTAAATCCGTCTGTTAGGTTTTCAAATCTACTTCTAACAGATTTTTTAAATTTTGGAATTTAATTATTATGAAACAGTAAAATAACTCAGGTGAATTCCTTTTGATTTTATTTTCAAAATGATGGAATGATGTAATTTTTTTGTATTTAACGATTTAGCTTTCTGTGCTTGCGTTAGTTTAGCTACTTGTGTATATAATAAAAATTTCGACCGAAGTTATATTTTGCTCCCGTTATTTTTTTATAAAGATATTAGGTACTACGTACAATATAATCTCGATGGTTTTTATACTCCATTCTTATCCGATGTTTATATTTTAAATATGTAGTAAATGAAACGAAGTACACCCAAACACATCAATCAAGTCATTTGAACACGACATTTGTCGCGTGGCTTTGACCACTTGAAACTCTGTTTTTTGTTTTGTAATATTTGCGACATACTAATAAGATTCACTCACACACACTCGACAGCGCGTCGCCTAAATGGCTATCCCAATAGGTATAATCACAATTTTAGAAAATTAACTTGTCACGATTTCTTATACATACTTACGTTACGTATTTGTATGTCGAACAGCTGAAACTCCTTTCGCCTACTCTACACAATAAATTAAACACGTGTTTCATACATTTCTTTATTATTTAGTTAATATCAATATAATTAATTTAGTTTACAATTAGAAAATTTCTTTCAAATAGTTGCCTGAGAAAAAAAATTAAAATCAATCATCACACTGTTTGGTCACAATATATGAAGACCCTAAAAGACAGCATTTATGAGACTCGGCGAAAGAGCGCGTCGTGCATCGACGGCCGGTTTCGTCGACCGCACGATGCGTCGTGACTGCACGCGCGAAATCGATGTGGCAGAGCTTGACCGCGTATTGACGACCGACTTCTAACCGATCTAAAATAAACATTTATTATATTAAAAAAAAAAAATTATTAGTACATAAATCAATTTATTTTAATTTCTTAGTAAAAAAAAATCACTAATTTCTTTTTGTGCCTAACTGTACTTCAAACATGGCGTACCCCTCATTTCGGGGAATTGGCGCGAATTGCTGTTTGAAACATGATTACACCTGAATAATGTAATAATGCAAAAAACTAATACTGTCAAAGTATTTGTAGATAAATAATCTAAAAACTTATGTGCATATCAGAACACTCAGAAGCTGATTTATATAACAAATGTGACAAAATATCGGTTCCACTCACGTAAAAGTAAACATACTCCGAAAGTTATTTACATTTTATTCTGTATTCATACTATTTCTCAAATAAGTCTCACATCACACATAAACTTTATTAATTTCCCAGTAATTCTGTATAAATATCATATAAAAGTACTCACCGTTTCCTCCTGTTAATCAATAATTAGCATAATTCCATCACAGCACTTGACACTAGTTTTTGAAAGATGGCGCCTTTCTTGTCAAAATGTCGATGTCGATTCATTTTTTTATTTTTTTTGTGTTCGTTCCGTTATTGTAAGTTATAAAATATATCAAAGAATATAGATTACAAACTAGGCTAACGTACTGTAAATTTGGTTTGTGTCATAGATGAATCGAAACGTAAAAACTCGACAACCAATAGGAGCATATTGCTTATGCACACCCGTGTGTGCATAAGGCGCGTCGGGACGCTATTTCTTATGCACACCCGTGTGTGCAGCTGACATTCGACGAGTTAATATAAATTTGAATATTTAACAATGACAACAAAATTAAATAGATCAAAACACTGTACTTATTATTTCTATATCAACTGCAATGAGTGAAAACTAACATTATGACGTCACACGCGCTCGGGTTTATTCGGGAGCTGTCGGCGCGTCTTTGGTACTGGATTCAAAACTTAATTTTTAATTTGAAATAACATTTGAATTATTGCGAAAATAAAAATAAAAAAATAGTTTTGTTATAAAACTTATATATGATCTTTCCATTTATCACAAAAATTTTTTTTTCAAATACCCAATTTAATCAAAACGTTATGATAAAACTGATGATACCTATTCCTTCCTAATTAATTTATGAAATTCTGAGGATAACAATACCTAAAATTGTCAAACAAACTAATAGTAACTATAAAATAGTTCTTTGCTTAAGTGCCCGTTTTTTTTGCAAAAGAGTGTATAAATTTGAAAGCAACTCTGTCTGTATGTCTGTTATCTTTGACGTCCAAACCTCTGAACCTACTTGAATGAATATCGGTAAATACATAAATTGAACCTTTTGAAACCGATATACAAACGGTCAGAGCAGCGGGCAAAATTAAATCTGTGTGCGACATCTGTGTGTAAATTCTGTAGTAAGTACTTACACTGTCTCATCGAATTGAGAACCACCTCCTTTTGTGAAAGTCGGTTAAAATGAAATAAATACTAAATAAACACTCACCTATGTTTTTCCCTGTTTTGAAATGTGATTTTTACTTCATCGATCGAAATTTTAAAATTTATTGTTAGCTGATATCTGGGACACGACCCACTGGACTAATGAACAAAGGCTTTTTCCTTTTTTATCATTTGGTTTAATATCAGCTTTTTAAGTATTTAAATTCTAAAGTCTTCTAGTTTTCAAGTCGTCGTGATGCAATTAATCACAAAAAATGTGCACTGAATGATGTAGGTACCGTCATTAAAAAAAACAAAAATGAACGAAACGAATATTTCTCAGTCAGTAGTGATGTGAACTAGTCTACTTGTGTATAAGTCGATTAATATACCTATCGTAGAACTTTAGTTCGATTGTATCCATATTTATTTCATCTTGAATTTACAGAACGATCTGATATATTTATTATTTTAAAATTATCATTTTTGTCAGATTTAGGTCTAGTTTTACCGCTTGCTGATAAACTAATGTACAGTTATAACATAAAATGGTTTTGCTTTTCTGTAACGGATGATTGTTTTTCTTACTTTTTACCATAGGTATAGCTGGTAGCTTTATCTCTTTTGATAGTGACATATAGTAGACAACTATCTATCTAAAACTTTATCAGGAATTAGTGACACTGGCACTAAATGTACATTTATACTAATACTATAAAGTTGAAGAGTGTGTTCGTTTGTTTATTTGAAGAATGTTTTTTAAAATATTTGTAAGAGACAGATAGTATTGCTACTTTTAAAAGAAATATTTCTAAAAATTGCGAAATTGGTAACATGCAAAAACAAATATGATTGTTTCAAATGATTCAGACAATTAGATTATACACATTTATGTAAATGAAGGAGGCATGTATGTGTGATCAGAAAAGATAAGGGAAGGTTATTCGAAGATTGTTTTGTTGTGATTTTAAGTCATATAAATATAAGTAAAATATAAATATTTCATTCATCTAACACACAACACCTTCTAGTCCACAGCTAAGCAAAGCTTGTATTATGGGTACCAGAACAACTTATATAAATACTGTCCCAGCGCCGCCGCAAGCGACGATTAAAATAAGTAATTATATAATCTGTGGTTGTTAGACGGTAAATATGAGTGTCATTTACTCGACTTATGTCATGATTTGTCACTTTTTTAACTCTAAGCTGAACATTCAAACTGTAACGATCAAGATAATAAAACGTTTGCAATTACGATTATTGTAGATGTTGTCTAAAGACATAACAAATACAAATATACTTTTTTTTATAAACTCCGTAACCGAGACCTCAAGCTTAGCAGTTGCATACGCTACCACTACGCCACCGAGGCATTGATTTTAAATACTTACCATACAAATATAATATTTTTTTTAATAAATATGTACAAAGTCACAACAGTAAAAGCAAATGCTAATAATACATATGTATATATATGTAAAGAAATAAGATTTCTTTCTTTCCTATAAAGCGCACCATGTCGATAGAACACTAGCTTACTGCCTTCATTTACAGCTAGATGGCGTAGTTTCACAAACGGCTGTCATGGTTTAATGAGAAAAAGAGTGAAGTGTGCGGTTAGGCAAAGAATTATTTTATTATTTTGATTTGTGAAAAGGAATCGACAAATCTGTTAAGAAATTTTAAATTTCGTTTCTTTGTATTTTCTGGTAAGATACCTAATATGTTTATTAAAATCTATTTGTAGTAAAACAATGTAAAAATATGCTTTAATAAAAACTTTGTATTTTCAGAGCAATACAATAAGTTTTATTTTGCCGATTTCTAATAATCCCGACTAATTAAATTATAAACATATATAAGTAACCCCTTTTTTTTTTTTTTTTTTTTAACGTGTGGAAACCCCCTCGGGCCGTCACCCCGCCGGGGTTTGCGGCGGGGCGGTGTGTCGGAATCGAACCGACTAAAACCACACGGTGTGCCAACTCTGCGCCTGAGAAGGGAGGGGTCCGGGATCGCTGTTATTAACGCAAACCGGACCCCTCCCAGCGCCTGCCCGCACAGAAGCGGGCGCCCTCTGATAATAAAACTCTCAATTTAGGCGACGCACGGCACACGCGTACGTCGCCCCTTCGCGGCTGGCCATTAAAGCGGATGGACGGGAAAACCCATCCCGTCCATCCGCGGCCACACTCAGGGCGGCATGAGGCGCAGATGGGCGCGCCTCCGCCGCCCGGTTCGCCGGCGGCGGATCGGGTCCGAGTGGAGATCGTCCTCTCGGGCCTTCTCCGCCGCCTCCTTCTGCGAGGAAGTAATCTCGCAGAAGGAGGCGGCGGTAAAACTGCTGTCGCTACCGGCCATGGATAGTACGACGGCCGGTAGCGACAGATCTCCTCCGATGACTGCAGTGAGGGCCCGGCGCTGATCCGCCCAAGCGGGGCAGATCTCCAGCGTGTGCTGGGCCGAGTCCTCACTGCAGTCGCAGTGGTGGCAGGCGGGACTCAATTCCCTCCTAGCGACCGAGTGCAGGTACTTTCCGAAGCAACCATGCCCGGAAAGCACCTGCGTCAGCCGGAAGGAAAGGGTCCCGTGCTGCCGCCCTGCCCACTCGAGGATGACCGGCTGGAGCGCCTCCACGGTGGCAAAGCCAGCGCGTGGAGCCTCCAGCCGGGACGACCAACGAGCCATCGTGGCTCGGCGAGCGGCTTCACGCCAATCGCGTACCTCTTCGGGCGGAGGACGATACCCGTTCTCCGCCCGATAGTCAGCCGCTCGCCGATAAACTTCGGCGAGCACTTCCGCCTCCAAATCCCACGGGGGTGTTCCGGCCAAGGCGCATGCCGCCTCCGTCGACACGGTGCGGTATCCGCGTATGGCTCTGACCGCCAATACCCTCTGAGGCCGCCAGAGGCGTGCCTTATTCTGGGCGGTCAGAGCCGGGACCCACACCGGTGACCCGTAAAGGGCCATCGACCGGACCACCCCCGTGTAGAGGTGTCATATAAGTAACCCCTATTCCAACCATACTCATATCAAACATTTTTAACACAGTGCTTTAGGACCTCTAGAGGGCGCCACATTAGATTTAGTGACACGTCATATAGCCTATAACCAGCGGACGAACAAACCCTTTCTAACGATATATAATTTGTCCAGTTCTAATAAGTAGTTGAGGAGCCATGAGGAAACGGATGAACATACTTACACACATTTATAGCCTGTCAAAATCATAACCCTCTTTTGGCTTTGCCGTAGTCGGGTAAGTAGTAATAAATAATAAGAAAATGTATATATTAATATTTATTTTTTAAACATACATTTTAACTTTGGCATAACCAATTTTAATTATTGACATATATTTTATTACTTTAGTAATCCATATTATACACAATTATCGACTGATAATATAATATCTATGATAATATTATGAGGAGGTAAAGGTTAAAGCTCTAAGGGGTTGTCCCTGGATCTACAGATCCAATTACGAAAATAATTTTATCAATAAAAAGCCCCAATATTTTTGAATATCTCTATTAGCAAACAAAGGCTATTAGTATATAAATTGTATTACAAATAAATGTTATCTAATTTAAACATTTCGTAAAACAAAAGGTTTTTTATTATTAAACATATTTTTTACTTTTCTGAATCAAACATAATAAAGTTCAGTTTTTACAGACCTTCATATATAACCCAAGGTTTGACAGCAGCATCACGTCAAGGTACCCACATCATGCAAACATCACTAAAGTAACAGTACCTATATTACATTTTAAATCAATTAAAGTTGTGTAAGTTGTGACACTGAGTGAATGCGATTATGTACCTAATATTTGTGTGCCGAAAAGGCGATACTTGATTGTTTCACTTATTAATCAAACATCTTGCAAGTTCAGGGTATATATACTCATATTTTGGATTATTTTTCTTATACAATACTAATACTCTTTCCTAGCCTTTATTACTCCTAAGATTATTTGGGGTCGCCTACTAGTTCAACTGGTTATATCAGTTTTTCCACGGACCTAAAAACCCTGAGGGTGAACTGAACTGAACTAGATGTCAGTATATTTGAGGGCACTGACTTCCCAATAATGATTGCCCTAAGTATTTATGACAACCGGAATCGACGACTTAACGTGCTCTCTAAGGCACAGGCGGGTAACACCGCCATTCCATACGGGCTGCTATTAAAAAAAAATTGGAAGAAACCCCCACTAGACCAACGATGCAGGCAACGAGTTTGTTGTATAATACTACTTTACTGCAAATAATAAATAACTGGCTTATGACCGCAGCTTTGCTCACTTGTATGTCGATTATCACAATAAAAGCTAGCCTACGTTCTTCCTCATTAATCGAAGTATCTCCATGCTTATGCAGCAGTTTAGCAGTGAAAGTGTAACAGACAGAGAGAGAGAGAGAGAGAGTTATTTTTGAATACATATATTAGAACAGTATGAAAGTATGGATAAGGTTCAGACAAGATTTTACATTTTATTTGACATAGTAATATAAACTAGCCAAATAAAAGGTACTTTATTTCACGCTTTTCAGTGTTTTAAGGCATGGAGGTTTCGGCTATTCGGCTTAATTTAAATTTAAAGTTTTGAATACATAACACATTACTTATATTACAGTGACACAGATCCTCGCCAGTGTGTATATATAGCTACATCTAAACTACCCTTCATGATAAAACATATATAAAACTGATACGGTTTCTCACCAGTGTGTGTACGAATGTGATCATCTAATAATTCTCACGCTAAAACATTTCTTATATAAATTAACCTGATATCATTTCTTACGAATATGTATACGAATGTGTTCATTTAAATGACTCTTCTTTTTAAAACATTTCTTACATATATCACACTGATATGGTTTCTCACCAGTGTGTGTACGACTATGTACCTCTAAAAAATCTTTTAGGCGAAAACGTTTCTTACATTCTTTACATTGATATGGTTTCTCTTCGGTGTGTATACTAACATGTCTATCTAAACTACTCTTTGAGCTAAAACAGTTCTTACATATATTACACTGATGTCCATTCTCTCCAGCGTGCATACGAATGTGATCATATAAATACCTCTTCCTGCTAAAAGAATTCTTACATATATCACACTGATATGGTTTTTCTTCGGTGTGTGTACTAACATGTCTATCTAAATTACACTTTACTCTAAAACATTTCTTACATATTTTACATTGATATGGCTTCTCTCCGGTGTGTATACTAACATGTCTATCTAAACTACTCTTTGCGCTAAAACATTTCTTACAAACATCACACTCATATTTTTTCTCACCAGTGTGTGTACGAATATGAACATCTAATGAATATTTTAACCGAAAACTTTTCTTACATTTTTTACATGGAAATGGTTTCTCTTCGGTGTGTATACTAACATGTTTATCTAAATTACTCTTCTTTTTAAAACATTTCTTACAAACATCACACTCATATTTTTTCTCACGATTGTGTATTTGAATATGATCGCTTAATTTACTCTCTTCACCAAAACCTTTCTTACATACATGACACTGAAAAAGTTTTCTATCAGTGTGTGCACGAATGTGCTTTTTTAGATAAAATTTACTTTTGAAACATTTTTTACAAGTATCGCATGAATATAGTTTAGTTTTCACAACCGCATCATTTACATTTATTATTTCACTTTGAAATATTTCTTTATCAGTGTCGTTGTGATCAGATTCGCCTTTATCTTTGTTAATAATACTTGAACTACAACCAGGTTCAGGCTTTTTACAGTTAGGGTCTAGATTTATTTCATTTTCAGCTTTTTGATGTGCATCTTCATTGTTAGCAAGAAACCAATTTTTATCAACAAAATTTCGTAAAGCCCAAGACATTTCATCAGGAGTTTTTAGGATTTTATATTCACGAGGCTTCTGTCTTTGATGGGCTGTTTTTGTGACTTTTAAATTTTTTCAAAAATTGTTTTTCAGTTTTTCACATTTCTGACGATTGCTTATTTTTAAATTTTCTGGTTTTATTTCCGAGGGTAGAACAGTTTCGTTTATAACAGGAGCACCTGAATCAAGCATATGTATGATAGAAACACGCTTGTATTTTTTTTTTTTTCAAATCTTTCACTTGGTTGTGTTTAATGTATGTGTAAGGTTTGTTGGAAATATTTTCAGATTTGTATACTGTATAGTTTTGTTACAAATAAAATACCCGCAATAGGAGTAGATCCTGTGTCACGGAGGACTTTAAAAATATACATGAAAAAAAAACACAAGGAACACCCAGACTCAGAACAACAATTTGAGTATCACACAAATGCTTCCCTAGGTGGGATTTGCACCTACAATAATTAGCACAATAGAAAGCATCGTGTTACCACGTTACGTCTTAAACAACTGAGCCATTCGTGCAGCCAAAACTAGACGGAAACCAATGAGTCTCAACTAGATATTTTTAATTCGCTTTAGCGGCGGTCGTACAAGTATAACAGCCCTCTTTAATTATTTTTTGAAATAAATTAGGTACGACTAATTAAGTTTTTTTGAAGGTTAGGAAATTTCTACCGGCATCACCCTACCGGAGTTTGTGGCAGAGCTGTATCATCGACGGCTTTTCAGACCTCCGAGCCGTTATTAAGAATTGCCATAATTAGAAAAACTCAATAACAATTTTTGCCAAGACTCGGAATTCGAATCTGAAATCCCTTGATCGGTAGTTGCAAATGCTAGACTCTAGATTGTCGAAAAAGTAAAAAAAAAAAAAAAAAATTTTACAAATTATGTTAAGCTCCCTGATCTCGGAGCTAGGTTCAATGACCTGTGTTACAGAGATCAGTGTTCTCTCTCGGAATTAAATGACACAATAGTTTTTTTTTGCATGTACGAGTATGTAATGCAGTAACAAACATTGGGTACAACTTACCTAGTATTAGGTATAAACAAATGAATCTATTTGTTCGTAATATACTAAATCGATCATAAATTAAGGTTCAAAAATAAATGAATTGAAAGTGCTGGTTTGTAATTTGAAACTAAAAGTTTGTCACTTAATGCATACGAAAATGTAATTGGAAGTAAAATATTTGTTTTCTTTGAATTTTATTTTTAAAGTGTATGTTTATCTGAATATTCTGTGAACATTTCAAACGTCTACCTATTGCCGTTATCAATATCGAGCAAAAATGAGCAAAACAATCACGTTTGTAGTAAGGGAGCGGCCTTAAAAAAATTAAATCTATTTTTTAATATTTTTTGTAATAGTGACGACAAAAATACATCATCTCTGAAAATTTGAACTAACTATCACGGTTCATGAGATACAGCCTGGTGACAGACGAACGGACAGACAGACAGACAGACGGTAATCTTAGTAATAGGATCTCGTATTTATCCTTTAGATACGGAACCCTAAAAAGCATTTTTTTTTATTTGTGTTTCAGCCTGTTTGTTTTGGTGACTGACGAGACTCTCGGATAGCTGATGATATAAGTAGTTACTTATGCTACTTGTTTAGACTAACTCGCGCTGCGGTTACCTGCAGTTGCTGTTGTACCTCGGGTTAAAATCAAGAATACGTTATTTGTGATTGGACATTAAGGCAGAGACGAACACCGGTAAGTTGATCAAATAAACACGGTGGACAAATTAAAATCTTCTTGTCTGTGATTTAAGAATAAATCTTGTTATCTCATTTCAACTTTGTGATTGTGTATTTCCTGCATATATTATTGAAAAAAATATATCAAAAACGTACAATACCAGAATAGTCTTTTGCATAAACAAACCGCTTCATTAATTCTTTGTTAAATGCAACATATCAACATCAATAAAATTAAATAAATATTATAAAACCACTTACCTACTTATGTTTCTTCCAGTACTCTGAGACACGACCCACTCAAGTATTTTTTCGTTGAATGATGTGGAAACCAGTTTACTAATATCATTTATTTCAGCCAAATGTTATGTACATATTTAATAAATATAAAAATAAAATAGACAAAATGAAGTGGGTACCGTCCTTCTGCAAAACAGAAAACGTTCCGTGATTTAAAATTAACTGACAGAAACGTATCGACCATTTTTCTTACCCAGTAGTGTTGTGAACTAATCCACATGCGTATTAGTCGATTGAAATGTCATAGCATAGACATTAGTTTCATGAAATATTTTATTTATTGTATTTATACTGATTTTTAAGGAGGTAAAGTTTTTTAGTTTGTGAAGTTGTAGAGGGGTACTCTCTGGATATATTGAACCGATGGCGATTTCAAAAAGTCTGTCTCCCAAGCAGAAGCAAGTCAGGGAGGTGGCAGGACCTGCTACGGAGCGCGCTTGATTTGGGATCATCTGGGGTATGTTTCAACTTCAAGTACCCGAAATGACATCGAAGACGATCCGAGTGACGTCGACATGCCACCCGGAGGTAATATTTAATAGGAATGCCGCACAGAAAAAAAAGAACGTCCGCGGTGCGCAGCAGTGTGTGTGGATTATACAAGTATATTATCGCAACGACTCGAGTCACAGACATTTATATTTGATTAGCGCCGTCCACGTGTGGGTCGCTGCAATTAGTCTCTTAGCCGCCACTCCATCCGTGAAAAAAAGGCCTTATGAGGAGTACCAGGAACCGTGGAGCATACATGCAGCGTTGTATGAATAAAGAGGAAACAAAAGAGATGTGTCAGAACCGTAGTAAACGGAGATCAGTTGTTTTTTTTTTTATTGTATAAAAATACGATATTGCTTGTTCTATAGCTCGCTGTGTGACCCCAAACTTCCTTATGAGGCCCATAGTAAGAGACCACATCTCGGCACCATTGGTCATCACTGGTGATCACCAGCGACAATCCACGTCGGTATTTCGTTGTGCAATTGCCTGAGGTCGTTTGACTTGACTGACTAAAAGATTGTGAGTCTTATGCTTACAGTCTGGTGAGATAGATTACAATCTAACGGTTTTGACAATTTTACGGTAACACATACATATAATAAACCAGTATTTGCCCGTGGCTCAAATCAGTGCGTGTATAAGAATATGTTGACTTAAAACACATTTTTTTTGCGCAAGTTGCGCTGTGACTGTGACGATCTGACGTTTACTTTTTGTTGTGTCGTGTATTAGTCGAGCCGCCTTTGTCGAGCAGAGTTCTGAAAAGTGCCGACTTTCACCACCATTCCAAAACTATAAAGATTCAACACACGATTTAAAAACACAATCGGGCGTCTAAGACTTGACTTTTTTATTCAAAGATATCCCGAAGTACATTAAATAGATGTTTTTAACGTTCTTTGATATAGTTTAGTTTTTCTATACTCTTTTATTAAACATTCTCAACAGTTATAGCAAAAATCGTTAGGTAATCCTCACACACACACACATACTCACAAAACCACTCCCAAATACACACACACATACAAAAAACATGATAAAATATATCTAAACTCGCTAATATGCCCGTGTTATTAACGAATATGCATGAAAAATATGGAAGTTAATAACAAGAAATTTTGAGGGTAGATTTGTTAAGATCGAGTCTTAAGTAAACAATATCACCGCCAAAGAGTTGAGTTTTGTAGACTAGGGATTATTTGCTTTTTTGAGTAGCCGTTAGTGAACTTACAGACATGTATTGCATATTTTTGGCCATTTATTTACCTTGCTTATATCTCAATAATTGAGGATCTTATCAATGTATAAAAACCAACAGATAAGTAAGTATATACTATATATGATGTCTTAGTGGTCTTAGGGTAAAAGCAGCTCTTTGTCGCAGTTTTGCTACATAATAAATAAATAAATAATATTTCGGACATCTAACACACAACGCCATCTAGACCCTAACTAAGCAGAGCTTTTATTATGGGTAGTAAACCACTGATATAAATTTATGGAAATACATACATAGATACCACTCAAAGTCCTAAACAAATATTTGTATGATCTGCAAATATGTATTGACCCGGAAACCGAACCCTAACATCGAGCACAGCAGTCGTATGTGCTACGACCGCGCCACTCAAACACCCGGTGACCACCAGTAAGCCCAGCGCTTTGCAGTATTGAACTGAACGCTAGGAATCGCCGAACACAAACACGCTGCCTCGACATGGACGTCGACATTCCTGTCCAAACCTGTGTCAGTTATCTGAACCCGTCTCCTCCCCCACGACGAAGCGCCAGTCCTGTATAGGATACGGCAGTGATAGGTATGCGAACTAATCGTTCACGATCGAACTGCCCGTCGCCGTTACGAACGTGTGTATGGCCCTTGATTTGGAACAATTAAATCAAAATCAATTCAATTCAATTTTTTTTTTTCATTATATAGGGGGCAAACGAGCAGACGTATCACCTGATGGTAAGCGATTACCGCTGCCCATGGACACCCGCAACACCAGAGGCGTCACAAGTGCGTTGCCGGCATTTTAGGAAGGAGTACGCTCTTTTCTTGAAGGTTTGAAGGTCGTTTTGGTCCGGGAACACCGCAGGCGACAGCTCATTCCACAGTTTTGCTGTGCGTGGCAGAAAATTTATTGTACCAAGTGCACCCATGACCCTGTGATATTGTTGTTTCAACTTATATATTCTAGAAGTGTGCATGTTCGTAAAAACAAACCCAGCACTGTTTCCCCGCCTGGCAGACGTAGTCAAGCGTAACAGGCGTGATGACAGTAAGCTCTGTATGCAGACTGCAAAAACTTCTCTAATGGGCAATAGTCTTTTTAGCATAGCACCTAAAATTTTTAATAAAATACCAGCACCGTATAAAGACCTCAAAAAAAAATTACTCTAAACATAAGCTTAAAGAAATATTCGTACAGAAAGCCTACTATAGTATTGGGGAGTTTATGGCCGATACTATAAATTAAGCCTCATAATGGTCATAATGTTTTGTGCATGCGTTTAAAATTTGTAACTGTTTTATTTACTTTTATTTTTATTGCTTTTTTTATATTAATTTAATATTTGACATTAATGTAATATGACAACATGACATTTTTATTATAATAAATAATTTGTACGCCAGCTATGGCAAAACATGTTTTTAAGTACTATACTGTATTTTATACTATGACATCTTGTTCACACATGTTTTATGCAAATAAACTTATCTTATCTTATCTTATCTTATCTTATCTTATCTTATCTTATCTTATCTTATCTTATCTTAGTAATCTCTTCCAGGCATTGCAACTTCAGATAATATATTAAGTTTATATATATAGATTGTTGCACAATTGTAACTAAATTTTCAAAACTAAGAATTATATAAAAAAAATAACCAATAAATAATAACAATAGTATAATATTATTAATTTTAAACACATACATTTTATTTTTGCCAGAATTAAATACATTTTAATATTCATTATTAATCTACACAAATATTATAAAGAGGTAAAGTTTTCAAGTTCTAGGGCTTGTTCCTGGATCTAGTGATTGATGAATTTCATTGCAATCGGTTCAGCGGTTTATCAGTAAAAGTTATACATATTGACAGACAGACAGAGAGAGAGAGAGTAAATAATATTAGTATAGTGTAAAAATATGGATTAGGCATAGACAAGAATTGTCACATAGTTATTTCAGCCAGACAAATAAAAGCTAGTTTATTACATGTTTGTTGTTGTAAGGCAGGCAGTTTTCGTTTTGATGACTTGTTAGTCAGTTTTATTTTATAGTTTTTTTGTCGTGTGACAAAAATACTATAAAATAAAACTCACAGTGTGTGTACAAATATGTAAGTCTAAACTACCCTTCAAGCTAAACCAATCTTACAATTTGTAAAACTGGTTTTCTTTTTCACCAATAAATAATAAGTGTATACGAAAATGTTTATTTAAATTACTCTTTACGTTAAACAAGTATTACCTACACTGATAAGGTTTCTCACCATTGTGTGTACGAATATGTCGATTTATAATAGATTTTGTGCTAAAACATTTCTGACATATATTACTACGATTTGGTAACTCACGAGTGTGTACGAATATGTTTATTTAAATGACCAAGTTGAATAAAACTTTTCCTACAAAAACTACATTTATATATTATGGTTTTTACCGATGTGTATTTGGATATGTCTTTTTAAATTATATTTTCTGCTAACACGTTTTATTGTAAAGATTACACTGATATCGTTTGTCACTAGTGTGTATACGAATGTGATCAAACAAACTACTCTTTGTGGTAAAACATTTCCCACATATAATACACTGATGTTGTTTCCAATTGTGTACACGAAGGTGATTAGATAAATTACCCATCATTCGAAAACGTTTCTTACATACATGACACTCATATGGATATTCAGCAGTGTGTCTACGAATGTGATCATTTAAATAATTATTCGTTCTAAAACATTCCTTACATATATCACATTGATATGACTTGTCACTACTATGTATACGCTTGTGATGAAACAATTTACGCTTCGTGGTAAAGCCTTTCGAACATGTAAGACACTGATGTGGTTTCTCACCAGTGTGTATACGAAGGTGATCATATAAATACCTCTTCATTCGAAAACTTTTTTTACAAATATCACACTGATATAGTATCTTACTATTGTGTATACGAATGTGATTATTTAAATAAATCTTTGTTTTAAAACATTTCTTACATACATAACACTGATACTGTTTCTCACCAGTCTGTATACGAATATTATCATCCATTTTTAAAACGCTCCTCTTGATGGGGTATATTTTAGTGTATTTTTCAAGTTTTTCACACTTCTTCTTTCTCTGTTTCACATTTCTTATGATTGATTATTTTTGATGATTTCTTTTCCGAGGGTGGAAGTGTTTTTATAACAGGAGCACCTAAATCAAACACATCTAGTAACTATTCATTTACCAAAATGTATTACAAATCGATTTACATACATAATACTAGCTGACCCACGCAACTTCGTCTGCATCTCTTTGCAATGAGTAATCATGGTCATTGCAGACTATTGAAGAACATAAGTTCACATGCAGTAAGTATTCTTTCCATCGTTACAGGTCACATTGACTAACTTTTTTTTTATTGAATAGGGGACAAACGAGCAGACATATTTCCTGATGGTAAACGAATACCGCCGCCCATAGACACCCGCAACACCAGAGGCGTCACAAGTGCGTTGCCGGCCTTTAGGGGAAGGGGAGGGGGATAAGGTAGGGGTTAGGGTGTGGGCCTCCGGTATCCTCACTCACTTGGTGAAACACAGCTCAAGCGCTATTTCACACCGGTTTTCTGTGAGGCCGTGGTATCTCGCCTTGACGCAGGGAAGAGGTGAAATGTAAACAATTATTCTAACGCTATGTTAAATTATTTTTAGAAAAGTTTGCTAACGATGAGTGGGTATAAGGTAAATAAACAGTGAAAATACTGTTTAGCATACTTTACTTGCACTTGGATATTAAATAAGAGATGAACATTAGTAAGTTCAACAGTTGAACTGGGAAAATAACATTACCATCACAATTTCAACAATTGTTTCATAATTTTATTTTGGCGCGTTTTTAACTGTTTGTCTACGATTTGATCGTACGTCTTTATACCGCCATTGCAAATTTGGGATATTGAAATTATTCAATTTGTTATTTCCCGCATCACTTTATAAAAAAGAAATATCTCATACGCACAACACTCTTTGCATAAACAAGCCATTTCATTAATTTGTAACATGAAAGACATTACTATATACGCACTCACCTATTTTTTTCCTGGTTTTACTTACTCCAGCGATCGTAACTTTAAGGTTAATTGTTAGCTGATATCTGAGACACGATCCGTCAGACTTAGGAACAAAGTCTTCTCCCTTGATTAAATGGCAACCAGTTGACTAATATCGGTTATTTATATCAATCTTCTGTAATTAAAGTTTTTGCTTCTAAAATCTTCTACTCTTTAGATCTTAATGATAAAATTAATGAGAAAAAAGGTGCATATAATAAAGTGGGTACCCTCATTAAACAAAAGATAAATGAATAAAATCAACCAACTTGACTTAATAACGCTGTGACAATGACGTTGTGACGATTGTTTCTTATCCAGTAGTGTGTTCTAGTGGTGCGAACTAGTCTACATGTGTTTTAGTCGATCAATATGTTAAAGACATTAGTTTAATTTTGCCTATTTTTAACCCCCCAAGCAAAAAGATTCGTGTACAAATTTGTCGTCGATGTCTGTGTGTGTGTGTCTGTGCCCTTGTGGCTCTTAAACGGATTAATCGATTTCGATGCGGATTTTCCATTTGAAAGCCAGTTTCCTTGCAGTGGTGCTAAGCGATGTTTGGTAAATATTGGTCCAGCAGTATATGAGTATCAGCTCGTTTCCAAAATGATGTAAGACATTTTTGGCGTATGATATTACAGTCGATGAAATGCTTACGCGTGCCAATATCATCGTTGATTGATAACTTCGACCTGATGCAGCACAGAGGGTTTTTCAAATTTTAAATTTATGATTGTTATAAATCCTTAAACTACAGATCTAATTAAACTACCTCGGTGGCGTAGTGGTAGTGAATGCGACAGCTGTGCTTGAGGTCTCGGGTTCAAATCCTGGGTCGGACCAAATGTTTGTGTGAGCTACAAATCTTTGTTTCGGAGTTTGGGTGTTTTCTATATATAATACTAGCTGCTGCCCGTGGCTTCGCCCGCGTTTATGTCGGATTTTTTGTGTTTTTTCGGTCGCGGATATGTGACAAAATAAAAAATTAGATATAAACAATCCTTGATGCGGATTATATATCATTTTAAAATTTCAACTCGATCGGTGCAGAACTTTTTAAATCAGTTGGATAGTCCCCATAACACAAGCTCTGCTTAGCTTGGGACTAGATGGCGTTGTGTGTTAGATGTCCGAATATTTATTTAATTATTATTTATTAAATACTTCATGATCTGCTAGATAATTTTAAAACAGATTTAAGGAAGTTATTTCACTGCAACTGGCTGCCGTTTGACTAATCCATTATAAATAATATAAAATGTTTTTGCTGTATTCCATATTTTTATATTTTTATTTTACTTTGTTTTCCTCATTTTCAAATTAAAATAATACATGTTCTACTCATGTTAGCTGTGATTGTCTATTATTGGATGAACACAAAGGATGTACGAGTATTTTAGAACCTACATGAGGAAACAACATAAACAGAAGAAAAACAAATTATTTGACACAAGCTTGGGGCGACATTATTGAAATATATTTAGAAAGCACCCCACCATCTTAACTTTTTTTTTTTCTTCTTTTTGTTTTGGTCTACTTCGGTACTACCCTCGCACACTCAAGGTAATACAACAAGACTGCACGGTTGGCCTAGTGGTTTAAGCGTTCACTACGTCATTTGCTACTAATCCAAGTGTCGTGGGTTCAAATTCCACGTGGGACATCACTTTGTGTGATCCACAAAGTGTTGACCTGAGTCTGGGTGTTCTTTGTGTCCGCTACATGTATGTTTGTAAAGTCCCCCGCGACACAGGATGTATATTCCTAGTGCGGGCGTTGTCTTAAAAAAAAACCACACTGATTTCAGCACCAGCGAGCCGGCTCGACCGGGACGGTACTAACCTTGCACAGAAAATCAACGTAAAATGACAACGTTCGCGCTGTAATGTTTCGTTGGCGAGTACGAGACCGGAGGCTCAACGATGCTAGAGCATCACATAATGTATTGTTGCATTGTCTGCGTTGGCAATGGGTATGGTGACCACCACTCTTGGATTCTGATTTTACTTTCCATCAGGTAGAGTAACGTAAAAAAAGTGTATAAAAACGAGTTTTGCTTTTTTAGACTATTATTAACTTAAATTTTTTGAAGTGAAAACTTCTTTAGCGGCGCTGTGTACTTTTTTGGAATGGGTAAAAATGTATAAACTCGCGTCAGGGCGTCAGGTCACGTGACCATAAACTCGCGTCAGGTCACGTGTCCTGATCAAAAAAATTCGTAAGACGGATGTTTATTGTTAACAGCGCCATCTACCGATATACTTTGGTAGCATTCGTTTTTCTAGATAGTGGTCCTTTCTTAATATGATTTTATATACTTAAAGTTAATATTTCAGTATCTTAAAGTGATTTACAATAAATTTAAATAACGATTTTCTACTTACACAAAACCTTTTGTAAATCAAAAAGATTGTTTACAATTTTTTTGGAAACAGCGGCATCTATTGGAGTATCAAAGCTTTACTTCCATCTTCGGTCAAGTATGTGTCAGGCCACGCATGGAATAGGGTTCAGTTGTCAACTATTCGTTATGATTTAAATTTTAAAATTGTACATGTTTATTAACCAACATGGAGGAGGTTATCCATACGATTGATATTTTTAAAGTTTGTTAGGTACCTCAGAACTTGGACTGAGTGAATCGATTGTGATGATTCGAAAGCTGGTGCTTCCCGTGTGTATTCATTTAAATTTGGTCCGGTTCTTGAAGTCAGTTTTTTTGTTCAAAATTTTGTATTGTTACATACATAAATATTATATATATATATATATATATATATAGTACAAAAATTACTTAGTTATTTTTGTACGAAGTTTTTCAAGTAAGCGCATTTAACAAGTTTGGCGTCTGTAAATCCTGAACTAATAAAATTATCTAAGTCGTCATTGGTTTTCTTCAAAGTTTATTGTATAAACAAAAACCGAACCGAAAACCGGTGTGAAATAGCGTTTGCGCTATGTTTCACCGAGTGAGTGAGGATACCGGTGGCCTATACCCCAACCCTTCCCCTATACCTTTTCCCATCCCCCAAAGGTCGGCAACGCACTTGTGACGCCTTTGGTGTAGCGGGTGTCCATGGGCGGCGGTCATCGCTTACCATCAGGTGATACGTCTGCTCGTTTGCCCACTATTCAATAAAAAAAAGAAAAAAACATATGGGATCGATGCGAGAAAATAATATATTCCCACTTTACGGGTAGGGAAGGTAATCCACAAAAATAATCATTTTTCTTGATTTTAGTTTAGCACTTTGTCAATATATGTCCATCATCAACAAGGCATAATGTCCTACTACTGGGCTCGGGTCTTCTATCAGGAGCGGGTTAAGACCATACGTCCCCACGCTGGCCGAGTGCGGGTTGGGGACGAGCAAGATAACGTTACGCTTATGTAATCTTGGCGTGTATGTAGCATGAAATAATTATTTCAAAAATAATGATACAATGTACCGTATCAGTACCATGAGCAATACTAAAAGGCTGAATTTTAATAAAACGAAAACAACGTTCAAGACAAGCAAACATGTTAGTTGGGCTTTATGTTTAACAATTCTTGTGTGCATTGATACGAACATGGTTCTTAAACAGTTGTAATAAAGCATAATTTAGCGATAGATACAGTGAAGGAAATTGGCCTTGAGTAAACAGGGTGTCTGAAACGTTGCACGAATTGGTAGTCTTAGTTGTGTAATAACAATAAACGTAATCGTTTAATTTAAAGTAAGTATACCATAATATAAATTAAATTGTTCTGTATCAAATCTCAGCAACAGCTATTTTAAACTCAAAACCAAAAACCTTCATTGAAATAAGTACTAAAGTAGAAGTAGGTACCTATGTATAACACGAACACTAAATAACATGAACTCAACCAATTTAGTAATAAATCGAAAAGAAGATAAATTGAGTCGAAATAATAAATTCTTCATAAAACCATTAAATATTAAAACAATAAAAAGTATTTTAGTAGAACATAAAAATATCGTAGATTATTTTAATCAAAAAATTTAAACCTAAGGAACCGTTTCAACGGGCGAGAGATTTGCGTCGATATTATCGTCGTTTGACGCGACGATAGGTTGAAAGAATAATCGTTCGTTCGTGAATACCATCCAGCGATAGAAGCGCGAATCCGTCGCGATTCTCTCGCTCGTGGAAACGGCTCGTAAGAAACGAGATTTTGAAAGTACCCACAAAGGGTACCGTAGTGCAAACATGAGTATGGATACAACATCTATTCTATACATGGGATAAACCAGTTTTTGATTACTGCTCCACGTGCGTATATGTCAGTTATCACAGCAAAGGGTAGCTCTTGTCCTTTCTCAAGAATCAAAGTATTTCTTTGCCAAATTACATTGAAATCAGTGCGTGTATACGAATATGGTGATTTAAATCTTTTTTTGCTAAAACACTTCTCACATAAATTACACCGATATGGTTTCCCACCAGCGTGTTTATGAATATGTACAAGTAAACTACTCCTTGTGCAAAAACATTTCTTACATATACTACACTGATATGGTTTCTCACCAGTGTGTATACGAATATGTTCATTTAAATTACCCTTCGAGCTAAAACATTTCTGACATTATTTCACACTCGTATGGTTCCTCACCAACTTGTGTACAAATATGATTTTTTAAGTCACCGCTTAAGATAAAACATTTCTTACATATATTACACTCATATCGTTTCTTAGTAGTGTGTATACGAATATGTTGATTTAAATGACCATTTTCCCTAAAACATGCCCCACATATATGACACACAAATGGTTTCTCACCAGTATGTATGCGAATATGTTGACTTAAATTACCATTTTCCCTAAAACATGCCCCACATATATGACACACAAATTGTTTCTCACCAGTATGTATGCTAAGATGATTATTTAAATTGCTCTTATTGCTAAAACATTTTTTACATAAATCACACTGATATCGCTTTTCACCAGTGTGTGTAAGAATGTGTTGATTTAAATTACACTTTTGGCTAAAACATTTTTTACATAAATTACACTGATATCGCTTTTCACCAGTGTGTGTTAGAATGTGTTGATTTAAATTAGCCTTTAAGCGAAAATTTTTCTGACATATTTCACACTCATATGGTCTCTCACCAGTGTGTATACGAATATGTTCATTTAAATCACCCTTCCAGCGGAAACTTTTCTGACATATTTCACACTCATGTGGTTTCTCACCAGTGTGTATAAGAATATGTTTTTTGAAACTACCCTTCGAGCGAAAACTTTTCTGACATATTTCACACACATATGTACTCTCACTAGTGTGTATACCAATATGTTCATGTAGATGATCCTTCGAGCAACAACCTTCTTCTGATTTAGGAATTATACTATTTAGGTTTAAATTTATTTTATTTTCAGCTTTTTGTTTTGCAACTTCAATACTGTCAGTCACGCTATTTTCAATTTG
This sequence comes from Spilarctia lutea, assembly GCA_916048165.1. Lineage (NCBI taxonomy): Eukaryota > Metazoa > Arthropoda > Insecta > Lepidoptera > Erebidae > Spilarctia > Spilarctia lutea. The sequence goes on along the minus strand of OU696500.1, from coordinate 1,530,274 downwards.
TTCTTCCATTTTGTCAGAAGTTTTTAAGCAGATGAGGTTTCTTGGGAACAGGAGCACCTGAAATATGGTATATACGTATATACGAGTATATATATATAGGTACGGTATACGTGCATAAAAAAACGATTAGCTTATATTGTTAGTATTTCAACATTTACGTATTCAACATAATTATATACTTATACAAACGGAAGTTTTGAGTTTAATTTAAGTATGTTTTTTAGGTATTCTGTAAGATAAAAAAAATCACACCGAACGTACTAGCCTCTGTGCGTGCTCTAAGGGCTGTTCAATGTTATCTAGTCAAGCTAGATCGAACTACGTGGAAACTACTAAGTCTGAATTACGCAGTTAAAATTCGCGTAGGCGCTAATCGTACGAATAAAATAATTAAATATTCCTATTTACATACTCTCTTGAAGATAAAATAAAAATATTATTTATAAACTTACCTAGATAATCATATGAAATAGGCTCCAACGGCTCCTAGTCGACATCTATGTTCATAGAGGTAGAATTAAAATATGAATTAGTGTATAAAACTAAAATTAAAAGAAAAGTTTCTCAATATTATCAAATAAGGTGGCATCAATTGGGCGTACGAATAAAGATCATTCTCAAACCTGATCACAAATTTTGGGGGGAATTGAAACAAACCTACAACAAATACACGACTCGATAATAAGATCAGAAATGAGTTATCACTGTCATAACAAACCAATGACAAATAGAAGTTACACGCAGTGAGTAATTTTCCACCTTCACAAGTTACATTGGACTGACTACAATTTGGATTGAAGATAATAGAAAATACTCGAAAAACAATGAAATAAAAAAAAATATGATTTAAGTAGGGGTATTTATCACTCTGTATTTAGCATCGTCTTATATCCATACAAATAAATAAAATGGAATTGTCTGTTTTTAATTCAAAATGAACTGCTATAGGTACTCGGTACTTACATAACAAAAGCTATTCGACTACTATCACAAATTTTCGACCGCATGTCTGGCTGTCTGTTTATCTGTCCGACTTATCTCTAGAACCGCTGATGATATAAGGAGTAACTTTGGCTACTTTTTTTACTAGTTTCAGCCAAAACGGTGGGGTTCAGCTAGTTGAAAATATAATCAGTCAAATGTGAGTGGGACTCGCGCATGAAGGGTTCGGTATCTTTATCTGTACATTTCAAGCGTGTATATGTTACTGTTATTGATATCCTTTACCGTGGGAGAGCTATGCTTCGGCATGAATGGGTCGCCTCGACCGGAGTGATACCACGGCCTCACAGAAAACCGGTGTGAAATAGCGTTTGCGCTGTGTTTCGCCGAGTGAGTGAGGATACCGGAGGCCTATACCCCAACCCATCCCTCCATCCCCTTTCCCATCCCCCAAAGATCGGCAACGCACTTGTGACGCCTTTGGTGTTGCGGGTGTCCATGGGCGGCGGTAATCGCTTACTATCAGGTGATACGTCTGCTCGTTTGCCCCTTATTTGATAGAAAAATATATCAAGGAAAAACCACGTGCGTTGTATGGGAGTCTTACGTATAAAATTATTATATTCTGATTTTATAATTTGTGTTAATAGTGACAAAAGAAATACATCATCTGTGAAAATTTCCACTGTCCTGCTATCTCGGTTCATAAGATACATAAATAGCCTGGAAACAGACAGACAGAGGAGTCTTAGTAATAGGGTCCCATTTTTTTTCTTTGGGTCCAGTTGCACCAGTGGCTGAAAAGTTGAGATGCGGCAGGTTAGCGTGGTATGGACATGTGATGCGTAGAGATGAGCAAAATACTGTTAGGAAGGTTTTGGGTATGGAAGTTGACGGGTATAGGGGTAGAGGACGACCAAGGAAAAAATGGATGGACTGCGTAAAAGAAGATATGGCCAGAAAGGGAGTTAGTAGTGAACTGACGAGTGATAGAGGAGAATGGAAAAAGCAAACTCATTGCACCGACCCCAAATAAATTTGGGAAAAGGGTAGGAAGATGATGATGATGATGGGTACAGAACCCTAACAATCATCGAACACATCAAAATAAAAACCGTTTCATTAATTCTTTGTTAAATAAAATACATTGCCACATTATTACCATGAAATAAATACTAAATAATCACTCACCTTCCTATTTCAAATGTGATTCTCACTCGACCGATCGTAATGTGCCAGTTTATTGTTAGCTGATATCTGAAACACGACCCACCTGACCAAGGAACAAAAACTTCATCTTGTTTTAATGATCTGGCAACCAGATTAGCAATATAAGTTCTTTCCTACAATGTTAGGTATTCAAAGTTTTAAATTGTAAAGTCTGCTAGCCCTCAAGCCGTTGTATTGAAATTAATGTAAAAATGTGCGCAAAATAGTGGGTACCGTCATATAAAAAAAACAAAAGCTGTCTAGAAAGAAAGCAAACTGACTTGACATAACACCGCTGTGAGTGATGACGTTCTGACCTTTGTTCCTTATTTAGTAGTGATGCAAACTAGTCTACGTGTGTGTTAGTCGATTAATATATCACACACATTAGTTTGATTGTGTCTATTACTTTATACATTGACTGCATTCATGGTGCAGTGGTAGCGTATGCGACCACCATAACACAAGCTCTGCTTAACTTGGGACTAGATGGCGTTGTGTGTTAGATGTCCCAAATATTTATTTTTTTATTATTTATTTAATACTTCATGATCTGCTAGATAATTTTAAAACAGATTTAAGGAAGGTTTCACTGCGACTGGCTGGCGTTTGACTAATCCATAATAAATAATGTAAAATGTTTTTGATGTTTTCCATATTTTTTTTACTTTGTTTTCCTCATTTTTAAATTAAAATGATACATGTTCTACTCATGTTAGCTATGATTGCCTATTATTGGATGAACACAAAGGATGTACGAGTATTTCGTATTTTAGAACCTACATGAGAAAAACAAACAGAAGAAAAACAAATTATTTGAAACAAGCTTGGGCCGACATTATTGAAATATATACAGAAAGCACCCGCTTTTAACATTTTTTTTCTTTTTGTTTTGTTTAATTTCGGTACTACCCTCGCACACTCAAGGTAATAGAACCACGCTGATTTCAACTCGACCAGGCCGGTACTACCCTCGCACAGAAAATCAACGTAAAATGACAGCATTCGTGCTTCGTTGTCCGCCTCCAATAACAAAAATTTCACTCATGCAAACCTTAATTATTCCTATAATTGACTATAAACCCCTCCTAAATAAATGCATTCGATTCATATTTAAACTTCGCAAGTACGATCACCTATCTGCTTTACGTTCCCAATGAAAATGGTTACCAATTCGTTTACGTCGTAATCAGCGAGCGCTGACTCTCTCTATTCATTTCTTGATACCCCATTCTCACCCACTTATTCTGATCCCGATTTGCGTTTTCTTTCGAAACGCTTTAAGAATAATCGGCTTCTCCTATGTCCATCGCAAAACTACGATTTCATAAATGCCTCATTTTTTGTGCAAGTTCGAAACCAGGATGTCCACTAACCGTTACATTTTTAAAAAGAGCGTACACAGTCACCTTCTTCAGACCGCGGAATAACTTATTTAACAGTACTACTTTCTATAGTGTACGATTATTAAGTGTATGTATTATGTACCTATATTTATTTATGTATGGATGTATGTATATATTTATATGCATTTTTGTGTTGGTGGGATTAATTTAAATTACAACTTTAATCTCGATGCACCTACCTTATTAGATGTCTCCCCAAAGGTTGGCTGGTAGTAGGTAGGCCCTAGGCATTAAGACCGCCGATGTACATGTTCATGTAGTTGTAAAAAAATAAATAAAAAAGTTGTATTCTGACAGTGCCGCAAAATGGTACCCCAAACCCCAAAATCACATTATGGCTCTACGAGGCAGTAGTTCGACCAATGGTAAGCTACAGTCCGACAGTATGGTGGTAAAGCACCAAGCTATTCACAGTCGAAGCTAAAATACAACGACTCCAGAAATTGGCCTGTCTGGCGGCCACGGGCTGTCTGAAGACGACACCGACTGCGGCTCTAAAATCCATTTTAGGTTTACCATCGCTCCACTTCTTTATAAGGCAGGAGGATCTAGCCGCGGCTGTGCGTCTAAAAAAACAAAATCTCTGGAGACCGCCTAGGATATCACACACCGCAATCCTCTACAAGGCCATTGGTAAGAAACCACTCATGGAAGTATTATTAGTAGGATATAGCATCAACTGCAAGTCTGCGGGTCGAAGCTAGCTTAAGAAATTGGTTTATGGATCAAACTAAGTGTTGTCCCATTTCGGGTTTGAACCCTCAACATCAGCGTAGTAAAGAGCAGCGTGGCAACCGTTCAATCCACTATGCCATGCGTACAGTCAAAACCACATGGACACCACTGACTCTAAATTATGCTGTACCAACATAACAGCCTCATCTGTGTCTCCTATTGACCATAGCGTGATGTTATAAAGCGTTAACAAATTTGATTTCCATAAAACGGTTATAGTGCACCAACCTCAAAAGATAGACGTATGCTTTCGCGGAGCTTTCAGCGTAAGCGATTATAAATAATAAATATTTACGTTGTATTCTTTGTCGAGGAATAAATATTTCTCAGTTTCAAATTTATATTTTTTCTTTATTAAATCTATTAAAATAAACAAATGACTTGCCTTTTGATTTAACATTATTTATTTCACTTATGCAACTGATTATAATTTTGGTGAAATAAACATATACAATTTACAAAACAATAACGAAACTCAAATTGTAGATACAATAAAATAGTATAGGTGAGCAGCCCCACCGCGTGTTTACTTGCCCCGCAGGTGTATGTAGCATGAAATACTTATTTCAAACATAATGATACAATGTACCGTATCAGTACCATGAGCAATACTAAAAGGCTGAATTTTAATAAAACTATACAATATTTTTAATATAATACAAGACATGCAAACATGTTAGCTGGGCTTTATGTTTAACAATTCGTTGTGTGAAGAAGATACAGTAAAGGATATTGGCCTTGAGTAAACAGTGTGTCTGAAATGTTGCACGAATTGGTAGTCGTAGTTATGTAATAACAATAAACGTAATCGTTTAATTTAAAGTAAGTATACCATAATATAAATTAAACTGTTCTGTATCAAACCTCAGCAATAGCTATTTTTAAACTCAAAATCAAAAACCTTCATTGAAATAAGTACTAAAGTATAAGTAGGTACCTATGTATAACACGAACACTAAATAACATGAACACAACCAATTTACTAATAAATCGAAAAGAAGAGAAATTTAGTCGAAATAATAAATTCTTCATAAAACCATTAAATATACAATTAAATATATACATATATATAATACATTAAACAAACAATAAAAAGTTTTTTTAGTAGAACATAAAAATATCGTAGTTTATTTCAATCAAAAAATTTAAACCTAAGGAACCGTTTCAACCGGCGAGAGATTCGCGTCGATATTATCGTCGTTTGACGCGACGATAGGTTGAAAGAATAATCGTTCGTTCGTGAATACCATCCAACGATAGAAGCGCGAATCCATCGCGATTCTCTCGCTCGTGGAAACGGCTCGTAAGAAACGAGATTTTGAAAGTACCCACAAAGGGTACCATAGTGCAAACATGAGTATGGATACAACATCTATTCTATACATGGGATAAACCAGTATTTGATTACTGCTCCACGTGCGTATATGTCAGTTATCACAGCAAAGGGTAGCTCTTGTCCTTTCTCAAGAATCAAAGTATTTCTTTGCCAAATTACATTGAAATCAGTGCGTGTATACGAATATGGTGATTTAAATCTTCTTTTTTGCTAAAACACTTCTCACATAAATTACACCGATATGGTTTCCCACCAGTGTGTTTATGAATATGTACAAGTAAACTACTCCTTGTGCAAAAACCTTTCTGACATATACTACACTGATATGGTTTCTCACCAGTGTGTATACGAATATGTTGATTTAAATTACCCTTCGAGCTAAAACATTTCTGACATATTTCACACTCATATGGTTTTTCACCAGTGTGTGTACGAATATGTTTTTTTAAGTCACCGTTTATGTTAAAACATTTCTTACATATATGACACTCATATGGTTTTTCACCGATGTGTATACGAATATGTTTATCTAAGTCACTCTTCCAGCGAAAACTTTTCTGGCATATTTCACACTCATGTGGTTTCTCACCAGTGTGTATCCGAATATGTTTTCTTAAACTACCCTTCAAGCGAAAACTTTTCTGACATATTTCACACTCATATGATTTCTCACCAGTGTGTGTACAAACATGATTTTTTAAGTCACCGTTTGAGATAAAACATTTCTTACATATATTACACTCATATCGTTTCTTAGTAGTGTGTGTACGAATATGTTTATTTAAATTACCCCTTTCCCTAAAACATGCCTTACATATATCACACACAAATGGTTTCTCACCAGTGTGTATACGAAAGTGTTTATTCAAATTGCTCTTCTTGCTAAAACGTTTTCTACAAAAATCACACTGATATCGCTTTTCACCAGTGTGTGTACGAATGTGTTCATTTAAATTACCCTTCGAGGTAAAACATTTCTGACATATTTCACACTCATATGGTCTCTCACCAGTGTGTGTACGAATATGTTCATTTAAATCACTCTTCCAGTGAAAAATTTTCTGACATATTTTACACTCATATGGTCTCTCACCAGTGTGTTCATGTAGATTATCCTTCGAGCAACAAGCTTCTTCTGGTTTAGGAATTATACTATTTAGGTTTGAATTTATATTATTTTCAGCTTTTTGTTTTGCAACTTCAATATTGTCAGTCACGCTATTTTCAATTTGTTCTTCCATTTTGTCAGGAGTTTTTAAGTAGATGAGGTTTCTTTGGAACAGGAGCACCTGAAATATGGTATATATATATGTATAGAAGGTGCATAAAAAAAATCGATAATGATATATTTGTAGGATTTCAGAAATATTATCTACGTATTCAACATAATTATTTACTTATTAAACAGAAGAAGTTTTTAGTTTAGTTTTAGGTATTCTAGCATCTTGTGCGTGTCCTATTGGGTTTTTCAACGTTATCTAGTCAAGATAGATCGAACTACGTGGAAACTACTAAGTCTGAACTACGCAGTTAAAATTCGCGTAGGCGCTAATTGTACGAATAAAATAATAAAATATACCTATTAAATACTCGCTTTTATAAAAAAACGTTTGGAAACCTAACGAATAATCCCATCGGAGTTTGTGGCGATGCGGTGTATCATCAGCCGCCTTTAAAAGTCCACAACTGAACATAGGCGTCTCGTGAGGAAGGAGGCTTTGGCTTACTACACCACGCTGGCCAATCGAGTTGGTATAGGGTTTGTTTCAAGTTTAGCTTAATCTTAATCCATAATGTGAATAGATTAAGGAAAACTTAATAATAACTTCCCTACTTACGTATATTATAAAGCCTCATAACTTAACTAACACCTCTTTTCATCAACGTGTACAATAATAGTTATTTATAGATTGATGTTAAGGAAAAATAAAAATATTTATTTATAAACTTACCTAGATAATCATATAAAATAATAAAATAGGCTCCAACGGCTCGTCGTCGACATCTATATTCATAGCGATAGAATAAAAAAATGAATTAGTGTATAAAAGTAAAATTAAATGAAAAAGTTTCTCAATATTATCAAATAAGGTGGCGAATAGTTTTTGAACAACGCAAAAGCGCGTCCTAACTAATTGAAACAATTAGTACACTTAACTATTAGGATAGTAATATTAATATACTCAAAAGATGTATGTTTATAACATAATTAAATTAGCGCGTAGGGATAAAGATTGTTCTCAAACCTGATCACAAATTTTGGGGGGAAATGAAACAAACCTACAACAATACCGTGGGAGAGCTATGCTTCGGCATGAATGGGTCGGCTCGACCGGAGTGATACCACGGCCTCACAGAAAACCGGTTTGAAATAGCGTTTGCGCTGTGTTTCACCGAGTGAGTGAGGATACCGGAGGATACCACTGTCATTGCAAACCAATGACAAATAGAAGTTACACGCAGTGAGTAATTTTCCAACTTCACAAGTTACATTGGACTGAAAACAATTTGGATTGAAGATAATAAAAAATACTCGAAAAACACCCCAAAAAAATAACGATAGGTATAAGTACGGGTATATATCACTCTGTATTTACTCGTACCATCTTCTTATATCCATACAAATTAATGAAACGGAATACACGGTACTTACATAAAAAAAGCTATTTCACAAATTTTCGACCGCAAGTCTGGCTGTCTGTTTATCTGTCTGACTTATGTCTAGAACCGCTGATGATATAAGGAGCAACTTTGGCTACTTTTTTTACTAGTTTCAGACAAAACGGTGGGGTTCAGCTAGTTTAAAATAAAATCAGCCAAATGTGAGTGGGACTCGCGCATGAAGGGTTCCGTACCTTTATCTGTACATTTGCGACTGCCTCTGTGGCGTAATGGTAGCGTATGCGACTGTTAAGCTTGAGGTCTCGGGTTCGATTCCTGGGTCGGACCAAATGTTTGTATGATCTGCAAATATTTGTTTCGGAGTTTGGGTGTTTTCTATGCATAATATGTATGTATTTACAAAAAAAAAGTATATAAGTATTTATATCAGTACTCTAGTACCATAACACAAGCTCTGCTTAGCTTGGGACTAGATGGCGTTGTGTGTTAGATGTCCGAAATATTTATTTATTATTATTTCAAACGTGTATATGTTACCGTTATTCGTAACAAGGGAAAACCGGCTAAAACCCCGTGTGTTGTATGGGAGACTCACGTATATAATTATTTTATTCTGATTTAATTATTTGTGTTAATGGTGACAAAAGAAATACATCTGTGAAAATTTCCACTGTCCTGCTATCTCGGTTCATAAGATACATAAATAGTCTTGAGACAGACAGACAGACAGACAGACAGACAGACAGAGGAGTCTTAGTAATAGGGTCCCGTTTTTTTTCTTTGGGTACAGAACCCTTACAATCATCGAACACATCAAAACAATTTAGTAAAAACCGTTTCATTAATTCTTTGTTAAATAAAATACATTGACACATTATTAAAATGAAATAAATACTAAATAATCACTCACCTATATTTCTTCCTATTTTAAATGTGATTCTTAGTCCACCGATCGTAATGTGTTAGCTTATATCTGCGACACGACCCACCTGACCAAGGAACAAAGATTTCTTCTCGTTTTGATGGTCTGGCAACCAGTCTATCAATATAAGTTCTTTCCTCCAATGTTAAGTATTCAAAGTTTTAAATTGTAAAGTCTTCTAGCCCTCAAGTAGTTAAAATTAATGTCAAAAATGTGCTCAAAATAGTGGGTACCGTCATTAAAAAGAAATCAAAAACCATCTAAACATAAAACCCAACTGACTTGAATGACAACGTTCTGACCTTTGTTCCTTATTTAGTAGTGATGCGAACTATTCTACGTGTGTGTTAGTCGATTAATATATCACACACATTAGTTTGATTGTGTCTATTATTTTATATAATGACTGCATCGGTGGCGCAGTGGTAGCGTATGCAACCACTATTCTTGAGGTCCCGGGTTCAATTCCCGGGTCGTATTAAATGTTTGTATGCTCTGCAAATGTTTGTTTGGTACTGTGGGTGTTTACACATACCCCTACAAAAGTTCAAGAGTACCGTTAAGAGTCGTCTTGTGGAGAGGGGCTATTATGCGGTGAACGATTTCTTGACCGACGCGGTGCCTTGGATGTGAGTGAGAATTTGGTATTGATTTGATTGATTGATTTGATACGCAATATATTTATTTATATGCGGTCCTTAATATAATTTATTTGATTGTAATTAATTCTTGGCATCTTATTCTGATTACCAGACATTTGAATTTTGTTAAGTTAAGGCGATCTGTGTGTACATTGTTGGAGCGTAAATAATTAGTATTTATTATTTTATTACATTTTGAACGTTTTTTTTTTCTGGAATCAGTATGTATGCACACATTGCTTTTACTCCTTGATGTGTAAGTGATTGCAATCTTATATGCTATGGACTAATTTTAATTATTTTATTAGACAAAAAATTGATTTCCCTAATTTTAATATTTCTTTAGACCGTTTTCTAGCCTTTGTGTTTTGGTTGCCTTAACTTGCACATATAAGTATTATTGTCAAAAACAAACAAATTTTGTATGAATTATTGGAAAAGATGGTGCCCATGAGTTTCTCACCAGCTCTTCTCATGAATGCAATACCCATCGGAGCTGGTACTTGGATTGATTTCAATTTAAACCTTTGAGTTGAATCGAAATCAATCTAAGCTCCGGTAATTCAAATCATTGATTACTTGAGTTACATCCTTTTATCACTGATCAATTCAGTACTTGAGTTTTATTTTATATTTGTATTAATAATGTTTGATGTTTGTATTTTTGACGTGTTCAAGTGCCTTTTGGGGCCTATGGAAATAAATGATTTGACTTTGACTTTGACTACAAAAAATCAAGTATCTATGTATTTATAAGAGTTGTCTAGAACCCATAATACAAGCTCTGCTTGTACAGTGTGCTGCTGCTTTATTTATCTATACTAATATTATAAAGAGGAAAAGTTTGTTTTTATGTTTGTTTGTAATGAATAGGCTCTAAAACTACTGGACCGATTTTAAAAATTTCACCATTTGAATGCTACATCACTGATTAATATAGGCTATTTTAATTGTAAGAAAAAAAATAACAAAATGTAAAGTAATAACTGCAGGTAACTGCGAGGTTCAGCTAGTACAAGGTGTCTCAAAAGAAATTTCATATTTAGTGGATTGATTAAAAAAAAAGGAAGCGGTATATAGAAAAAATGTTTATTTATTGTTAAAATACACTTTTTGGGAATTCATTTCTTAAAAATAATATCGTCTAAATGTAAACCCTCACGTTGTTGGCACTCATTTAATCGAACAGTAAAATTACTTATGACTGCTCGACAGGTGGAGTGAGGGATGGCTGCCATTTCGTGACGGATATTTTCTTTCAAATGCGCCAGTGAAGTTGGTTTATTGGCGTAAACTTTAGATTTAAGATAACCCCATAGGAAAAAGTCCATAGGGGTTAAATCTGGGCTACGTGGAGGCCAATTTATGTCACCTCTCCGGGAGATCAATTTTCCTGAGAAAATTTCACGAACACGTGGCAGAGATATATTGGACGTGTGTGAAGTTGCTCCGTCCTGTTGAAACCATGTTCTTTGGTTATAGCCAGGAAAGTTTTGCAGTTCAGGTACCAAGAAGTTGTCTAACATCTCCACATAACGCTCTGAATTCACTGTAACTGTACGCCCCATTTCGTCTTCAAAAAAGTAAGGGCCGATAATTCCTCGCGCCGACATGGCAGCCCATACGGTCACTTTAGGCGAGTGTAGGGGTTTCTGATGTTTGCGTTTCGGATTGGCTGAACTCCAGTAGCGGCAGTTTTGCTTATTTACGTGGCCATTAAGATGAAAATGAGCTTCATCCGAAAACAAAATGTTGGTAAACGTTGAAAATCGCTCAATCATCTGATTTACGAAATTAAGCCTCTGACCGGCATCTTGGGGCTTTAATTCTTGCACCAATTGAATTTTGTAGGGGTGCAGCTTTAGATCTTTGTGCATAATGCGATGTAATGATGATCTATGCACATTTAAAGCACTCGCGCGCTTCCGAATTGAAAGGCTCTCCACGTTTCCTACCGTTCTTGATGACCTAGGTCGCCCGGATTTTGATTTATCCAGCGTTGATCCAGTCTCTTCAAACTTTTTAACCCAATGTCGAATGAGAGGAAGGCTTGGCGCATCATTTAAGTGGCGAAAACCTCGAATACTGCAGAATTTTCTACGCGCGACAGTTGTCGAATCACCGTTCTTGTAAAACTTCGCACGCACAACGCGCGGTCTGCTCCCGAGAAACGCTCCATAGCGACTGAATCCCCAAGAGCCAAGCTACCAATTGACATAACCCCCGCACCCCTCAAGTACGCAGCGTTCACGCAGTAAGCTAAACAAATATAAAATTTCTTTTGAGACACCCTGTATTTTATAAATATATAATATAAAAAAGGAATTATAACAGTAATATAAGACGAACCAAACATATAGAATTTAAAACAATTAGAAATTAAGAGCATCAACTTTTGAAGTCAAGTCCCAAAAGAATAAAAATGATTTTTTCTTTATTTAAACAAAGACATTTATAACCCTCGTAAATTGCTTATGCTGACTGATGTATTTCTGCTCCCACACATAACTGCGATGCGATGCGATGCGGTGTCGCATTGCCGATTGTTTGTTTCGTTGTTTGCACCTTTCCCTTACTTTGTCTCAGATCGGACTGAAATGGCATCAACAAGTGTGATGTAATATCGTAGGAATACACGCTGCGAATTACATCGATTGCGAATTCGCAGTTATGTATGGAGCCTACAAGCTCAATACCAATAATACCGGTAATATTATCTGACAGTATTGTCTTTATCGGCCGGTTGAAGGTCGGAGCACGAGTTTGGTACAGGTACGCTCGGTACAGAACTAATCGCGAATACCAATGGACGAAAATATGAGTACGCTTCAATAGATTCATTTTAAAGTTATATCTTGTATTTTGTTAACAGCTCTGTCTCTCGGGCTGAGGACACGCCAGTCCTGAACAAGTTGCGCCAGAAGGGGTAGTTGAACTAAATGTAAACGATCATACTGCCCTTTGCCTTCGCCGCTACAAACGTAGGTAAATGAAAATCAATCCAATTGTAAATATTTATTGCCAACTAATCTTCTTATATAGTTGTCTTAACTAAGTAATCACTTTCAGGCATTACAATTTGAAAGAATATATTAAGTTTAAACTTTAATATTTACACAAATTTTCAAAAATAATTATGAGATATAAGATAATTCATCCATAAGGAAATAAAGTAATAAATAATAATAATAGTATATTATTATGAATTTTTAAAACATACATTTTAATTTGGGCATATAATATATTATTTTATTAATCCATATTATATACAAATATTGACTGACTAGACTGTAAGAAGAGGCTGTAATCATTAAAAAAGTATCAAGTAAAATTTGGAGTTCAGGGGTCCCTGGATCTACAGATCCGATTACAAAAAATTGTTACCAATAGAAAACCACATAATTTTTGAGTGTCATAGGCATATTAACCCGCAAAACCCGACATCCATGCGAGCAGAGTCGCGAACAAAAGCTAGTAAATATGTGCTAGTACGAGTACATTACATTTCAAATCAATCGGAGTCGTGTAAGTTATGACACTGGGTGAATGCCATTATGTAATATGGTGTGCCGAAAATGAAAACATGATTGTTTCACTTATTAATTAAACATAGTTTTTGACCGCAGCTTCGCCCGCTTGCATGTCGGTTATCGCGGTAAATAGTACCCTATGTCCTTTCTCAAGAATCAAAGTATATTCGTGCCAAATTTCATTTAAATCGTTGCACTAGACTAGCTATGAAAGTGTTATAGACTAACAGACAAACAGACAGATACTTTTAAATTGTAGAAAATAATAAAGTGTAAAAATATAGATTAAGAATTTACAAGAATTGTTACATAGTAATTTAAGCCAGTCAAATAAAAGCTAGTTTATTACATGTTTTAAGGCAGGCAGTTTTCATTTGATAATTTTATAGTCAGTCGTTTTTTTCAATCTAACACATTTCTTACATATATCACAGCGTGGGTACGAATATTTACGTCTGAAATACCCTTCAAGCTATACCATTTTTTACAATTTGTTTAATTGATTTGGTTTTTACCAAGTGTATACGAATATGATTATTTAAAATACTCTTTGCGTTGAAACATTTCCCACAAATATGACACTGATATAGTTTTTCACTAGTGTGCGTACAAATATGGTTATTTAAATGACAACTTCGATTAAACCGTTTCCCTGAAATATCATACTGAAATGGTTTCTCGCCATGAAGTGTCCGTATGTGTCAATTTAAAGCCCATTTTGTGCTAAAACATTTCATATATATAGCACTGTGATAAAGTTTCTCACCAGCGTGTGTCTGAATATTTATAAAGAACCTAATATTCCTTTACGCTAAAAAGTGCCTTACATAATATATTTAACACTCATAAGACTTCTCACCAGTGGGTACCTGTATGTGATTATCTAAATTACAGTTTTTGCAATCACATTTATTATATATTACCTGTTATAGTTTTTTACCAGTGTGTAGTCGCATATGTCTATACAAAACACTCTGTCTGCTAAAACATTTCTTACATACACTACAGTGATATGGTTTCTCACCAGTGTGTGTACGAATATGTTCATCTAAATTACCCTTTAAGTTAAAACGTTTCTTACATATTTCACACTGAAATGGTTTCTCACCAGTGTGTATACGAGAATGTTTATCTAAATTACCCTTTAGGCTAAATCGTGCCTTACATATATTACACTCAAATGGTTTCTCACCAGTGTGTATACGAAAATGTACATTTAAATTACCCTTTGTGGTAAAACGTTTCTTACATATTTCACACTGAAATGGTTTCTCACCAGTGTGTAGAAGAGAATGTTTATCTAAACTACTCTTTACGGCAAATCGTGCCTTACATATATCACACACAAATGGTTTCTCACCAGTATGTATACGAACGTGATCATTTAAATTACTCTTCTTGCTAAAACATTTTTTACAAAAATTACACGGATATGGTTTATCACCAGTGTGTGTACGAATGTGATTATTTAAATTACCCTTTTTGCTAAAACATTTCTTGCATATATCACACTGATATTGTTTATCATCAGCGTGTGTACGAATATGTACATGTAAATTGCTTTTTACGTTCAAACGTTTCATACCTATATCACTTTGAAATATTTTCTCACCACTATGTACACGAATGTGCCTAACTAAATAATATTTACTTTTAAAACTTTTTCTACAAGTATCGCATGTATATAATTTAGTTTTTAATGCCGCGTCATTTACATTTGTGCTGTCACTTTTAAATATTTCTTTACTATTATCATTGTGATCAGATATGCTTTTACTTTTATTAATATTACATAAACTATTATCACGGGCTTCTTCTGGTTCATCCACGAGGATTATTTTATTTACTTTCTGACTAAGTTTGAAATATATTTTATTTATAGCTTTTTGTTTTTCGTCTATTTTTTTTACAAAAACCCTTTTATTGCCATCAATTTGTTGTGAGGTTGACTTTGTTTTATCACGTTTTTTTAATTTATTATGTTTAATGCGCTCCTTTTGATGCAATATTTTAGTGTCTTTTTCATGTTTTTTACATTCCTTCTCCCTTTTTTCACATTTCTTATGGTTAATTTTATTGATTGGTTTTCTTTCAGGCGTCTTCATAGTAGGAGAACCTAAAGCAAGCACATACCTAGTAAGATTACTTTTATAGAAAATGTATTATAATCGATTTACTTATGTTCGAGGAAAGTCAGAAAGACAAAAAATTTATCCACATGTATGATACTAGCTGACCCACGCAACGTTTTGTCTGTTTTCTATCATGCTTCGCTCCAATTTCTCCAACTGTAGTGTAAACTATCCTTCTTAAGCACGGCATCAAAACACACATTTAGGTCCGTATTTCAAAAGACGTTTCTGTCGTGAATCTAGTTTTAAAACTGAGTTTAAGAAGATATTTTATTATTGAACGTCTTTGTAAACAAGATTAGAGAAACTGATCCTTTATCAAGTGAGTATAGATCTTTTAATAGGTTTGTGAATAGCTTATTTTAGAACGATGTTTATTTTAAAATCTTATCTCGGGAACAGATTTTGACAGATATGATCTCTGTTTACCTGCCACAAGCTTAATCTAGTCTCAAGTGATAATTTATTTTAGGGGAAATGAACGTATTTTATGATAATATTTCTGAACATCAACGAAAGATTTAGTTTACCTTACTTTGCTTATGTCAAAATCTCCTCTCAGGAATAACTCATTTGATTAACGATCAGTGAATCCTGTTTCAAGAGACTTTCAAAAATAAAATCTCTTCTTGAAACTAGATTCACGACTAAGTCACCTTTTAAAATACAGACCTTAGAGTTAACCCGTCCAGACAAGTTGGTACAGGTCTTGTTTTAACTTTTCCTTCTCTTAGCAGTGCTATTGTCCGCCACTAGACTACGGGCCCGTATCGAAAATTGATGGGTCATGTGAACCACCAGGAGACTTTTTTAGAAAGATACAGGGGCATAAAACAATAACATTTAGCACTATGCTGTCACTTGGAAGCTGTCCAACTGAGTATAGGTAAAGGGGAGGGAGTAGGAACCGTCGATTTTTCTCCCTTGTCACATAATTTTTGTACGGCGTTGCGAGATAATGGATTAGAAGAGATATTGAAATTGAATGGGACCGATGCCGTACAAAAATAGTGAGCCACAAAGTTGGATTTCTTTTTGATTTCCCGGCGATTGTCTCGCTCAATTTAGTCATTTAATTTTAGACGGCATCGGTCTCATTCAATTTCAATATCTCTTCTAATCCATTATCTCGCAACGCCGTACAAAAATTATGTGACAAGGGAGAAAAATCGACGGTTCCTACTCCCTCCCCTTTACCTATACTCAGTTGGACAGCTTCCAAGTGACAGCATAGTGCTAAATATTATTGTTTTATGCCCCTGTATCTTTCTAAAAAAGTCTCCTGGTGGTTCACATGACCCATCAATTTTCGACATGGGCCCGTAGTCTACACGGGAGGCGTAGATTAACTAAAACTCAATAAGTTATCCCCAAGACATTCGTACATTATGAAGTCTGACAGCTTCACTTTATCCAAATATTCACTGTTATTTAAATTATTGTTTATGGATTCATAACAACTATAAACCAAAAGAAGTCTGTTAAAACTTACGCAGATACTCGTCCGAACTGGGCTCCTCGGACTCCTCGGGCTCGTAGTAAGAAATAAGCGGCTTTTGCCGAAGATTCCGAGTCAACATCTCTAATCATTCAGATAGCTTCAAAATGTTTGGACATAACATAAAATAAAATTATTCGATTGTTATTAAGTATGGAATACACTTAGAAATAAGTTGTGATGCAATATAGAAATGAGATAAAATTAAACATTGTATGCAGTTAAATACACTTTGCTTGTAATTTGTAATCAAATAAGAGATGAACACTGATAAGTTGAACAGTTGAAACTTGGTAGATTTCCACAATGGTTTTTATATTTTTGGTGCGTTTTTTCTTCTTGTCTATTATTCAACTGTGGGTTTTTTCATCACCATTTCAACTTTAAGATATTAAATTCATTCAATTTCTTATTTCTCACATCATCTAATGTTTAAAAAAATCATCAAACACACGCAACAACACAAAAGTCCTTTACATACACAAACCGCTTCGTTAATTCTTTGTAAAATGTAAGAAATAGCCACATATCTAAAATAAAGTAAATAGTAAACAAGCACTCACCTATGTTTCTTCCTGCTTCTAAATGCGATTGTTACTCCAGCAATCGTAATATTAAGTTTATTGTTAGCTGATATCTGAGACACAACCTGCCAGACTTATGAACAGAGTCTTCTTCTTTAATGATATAGCCAGCCGAATAATATCGGATATTTGTGATAACGTTAAATAATTAAAGATTTCAGTTTCAAAGTCATGAAGTACATAACATAAAATAGGTACCGTCATTAAAAATAAATATTAATGAATCAAGTCAAACCGACTTTACCTAATTACGCTGTGGCAGTGACGTTCTGTCAATTATTTCTTATCCAGTAGTGGTGAGAAGTAGTCGACATGTGTTTTAGTCGATCAGATCAATATGTTACCGAAATTAGTTTGCTTTTGTCTATTATGTTATCCTAAAACTTTATATCTGATAGTTAATGACCTGCTAGATAATTTTGTAAAAGACTAGCTGACGATGCGACATGAACCGCGGGCAACACCGCAGGGCGAAGGTAGTCTGAAAAAACTAGCCTAGGTTAGTCCTTACTTCATCAGCTACCTATATACCTATTATCAGAGATTAGCCGGAACAAAGAAACAGACAGTCAGAAGAATTTAAAAACAGATATTTTGATTTTGTTCATTCGAAATTACAAATAGACACTTCAATACTATTGTATAGATTTAGAGAAAGTTACTGCTGGCTGATTCATTAATGTATAAATAATAATAAATAAAAATATAATAGGTTTATGATGTTGCCCATCGCTGTTTGTGGTACCGTAAAAATTAGGCGAATTCATTATTTATTTTGTCGACTACCTGATTCGATTAGGGAATCGGTAGTGAACGTATAAACTAGTAATGCATTTTTTGCATGTTCTGCACTATGCCCATATCTTAATATAATAAGGACATCTCAAGATCTTGGTCATGTAGAAAACAAGCTAGCAGTTATGTAAATAAGAGCACTATACATAAATAATAATGATTATACCATAAATAATTTCACTCGTGAGAGAGCTATGCTTCCCCCTCATCCTTCCCATCCTCCATCCCTATCCTCTCCTCCTCAAACCTAAACTAGCTGAACCCTGCGGTCTTACCCGTGGTTCGACGATAACAGCTGGAAGCCCTGCGGGGCAAATCAATTATAAAAATTACTCTTTATATCATCAGCTATCTGCCAATGTAAGTAGCGTCAAAATCGGTCAAGCCGTTCCACAGATAGACGAAACAGACAGGCTAAAATGGAAAAAAAATGTATTTCGGTAAGTACATGTACCGTGTATACATACATATGCATTAAGTAAAAAGCGGTTACTTTTTATATTACATACAAACATTCAAATTTTATTTATTTGTACAGATTTAAAAGAAAAACTCATTGTAGCTTTCTTAGTCGAGTCAGTTTTTTATTAAATATTCTAATGAAGAACATCATTTATTTCTATTTAAAAATATTTCATTTACAACTGATTTCATTGTATGAATAAAAATATAACACAATTTACCATCACTAAACAATATGCAACTCAAATTGTAGGTAGATATATACAATAAAATAGTGTAGGCAGGCAGCCCCACGGCGTGTACCTCGCGTCTATATATGTATGTAGGTAGCTTGGAATTGTAATTTCAAAAGTAATAATACAATTGTACTTCTCTAATTTTAAGTTATCCTTTTAATGCATCTGGTGTACTATAAAGAGATCTATTATTATTATAATTATTACAATATACCGTGTCAGTATCATAAGAAATATCGAACGGCTAGATTTTAATAAAACGACACAATGTTTTCAATATAACATAACGTTAAAGACAAGCAAACATATTAGTTGGGCTTTATGTTTAACAAACCGTTGTGTATATTGATAAGAAATTAGTTCTTAAACAGTTGCAATAGAGCACAATTTAGCAAAAGATACAGAGATTAAATTGATCTTGAATGGACGGCACGTCTGAAATGATGGACAAATTTGTAGTCATAGTTAAGTAATGAAAATTACAAACGCTTTCGTTTCATTTCAATAAAGTACACCGTGATATAAATTAAACTGTTTTTATCAAACCTTAGCAATAGCTATTTTCAAATTTAAAATCAAGAATCTTTATTGAAATAAGTACCTGTGTAGAACATGAACACAATATACCTACTAACTCAATATGAACTTTACAGCTGTAACAATAAGCCTTAAAGTAAATAAGTTGAGATTTTACATCACGAATTCACCATGATACCACTAAAATTAAATATTAAAATAATAAACAGATTTGTGAAAATATTTTAAAATACCGTAGTGTGTCAAAGAAAAAAAGGATTCTAAGGAACCATCTTCACCGGCGAGAGGTTCGCGTCGATTTTAACGTCGTGTGACGCGACGATAGGCTGAAGGATTAATTGTTCGTTCGTGGAGATTATCCAACGATGGAAGCGCGGATCCGTCGTGATTCTCTCACCCGTGGAGTGGGTCCACGAAGTTAAAACGATATTTTGAAGTTACGTACAAAGTGTACCATAATACATAAGTACTTTTCCACGGCTTCGCCCGCGTGTCCCTCAGTTATCGCGGCAAATAGTAGCTTTTGTCATTCCTCAAGAATAAGAGTATCTTCTAGTCCAATTACATTGAAATCATTGCGTGTATACGAATATGGTAATTTAAATCACATTTTTTGCTGAAATACTTCTCACATAAATTACACCGATATGGTTTCCCACCAGCGTGTACACGAATATGTACACTTAAACTACGTCTTGCGTTGAAACGTTTTTTACATATACACCAGTATGTGTGCGAATATGTTTATTTAAATGACTCTTGTCGCGAAAGCATTTCTTACATATATTACACTCATACGGTTTCTCACCAGTGTGTGTACGAACATGATTTTCTAAGTGTACTTTTTGGTGAAATTTTTGCCCACATACATGACATTGATACTGTTTCTCACCAGTGTGTATACGATAATGTGTTTTTAAATTACTCGTTGCTCTAAAAAGTTTCTTACATATATTACACTCATATGGTTTCTCACCAGTGTGTGTACGAACATGATATTCTAAGTGTACTTTTTGGTGAAATTTTAGCCCACATACGTGACATTGATACTGTTTCTCACCAATGTGTATACGATAATGTATTTTTAAATTACCCGTTGCGCTAAAACGTTTCTTACATATATCACATTCATGTGGTTTCTCACCAGTGTGCATACGAATATGCGTTAATAAATTTAATTTGGTTTTAAAACATTTTCGACAAGTATCACATGAAAATGGTTTAGTTTCTGCGACCGAGTCACTTACATTTATACCATCACTTCGGAATATTTCTTTGTCATTGTGACCAGATATGCTTAAACTTTCATTATTATGACTTAAACAATAATCACGAGCTCCTTCCGGCTTGTACACAAGAGTTAGCTTAGGTTCTTTACAATTATGAATCAAATTTATTTCGTTTTCAGATATTTCTTTTGCAACTTTATTATTATTAGAACCGCCATTTTGGATAGCAAACTTTTATAAAGCCATTCTGTCAATAGTTTTTGAGATATAATTTTCACACTACACTATTATTCTACACTTCCACTTCACATCTTTTGCTTTATATATTTTCTTTCCGAGATAGCAGAGGTTTCTTTGCAACAGGAGCACCTGAATCAAGCAAATGTACGGTAGATATACGTTCGTTAAAAAAACTGTTAACTTGTATTTGAGGGATTTTAGAAATATTATCGACATCAACTTGTTCAACATTTGTATGTAGGAGTATTTTTTACTTTAAGTGTGTCTTTTAGGTATTGTGTAAAACAAGAAAATCACATCGAACTTGCTGGCATAGGTAAAACCGGGATAGATGCCTCATTTTTATAATACCTAACTTCCTAAAACCGGAACTTCGAATTGATAGTATAAGCTGGAGCTGCTGTCACCCCGCACCTTATTTATCCACAAGCTGTCGTGCTTTGAGGATATGTTTTGCTCATGTGTGTATTTATATACGAAGTAAACTTCACTAACGCGTCGAAATTTTGAAAGTTACTATTTTAACGTTGTATAACTTTATAAGTAGTAATAAATTATGATATATATTTTATTACGTCGAGTACACTGGTTTAGCAAGTGTGCATCTACATAAAAAAAGTTGTTATTTAGTTTATATTTAAAAAAAAAAATTGCTGGGCATCTATCCGTATCAAAAAGGGTGATTGCCCTGATTTTTTGGAGGAATAGATGTCCTTAGAGGCAAATATCCCTCCATACACAATGTATACTCATATATGTTTTTGTACAACGACAGTAATCTTTCGATGAAATTAATGATAAATCCTTGGGAATTAATATAGGGATTTTTCTTGAGGAAAACTTTATATTTTGGGACTGCCTATTGATCTAGCGGTTTGCGTTAGCGACTCCCGATCAAGTGGTCTCGGGTGCGAATTTCAGGTCGGACTGCTGTTGGGTTATTGTTATAAAATGTTCTTAATACTAGTAGCAGCACGGAGTATGGAAGATGGCGGTGCTTCCCACCGGTGCTTCGGAGAGCACTTTAAGCCATCGGCACCGGTTGTCATGAACATCTATGACAATCGTTATTGAGATGTCAGTGCTCTCATGTACTGTGGTTACTAGTTCAACCTTCGAATTTAGTTCAGTTCAGTTTGATTGAACTAGTAGCTGACCCTATTACTACTAATAGTGCCCCATTCAACGGCCTCTCTGCAGGAGAGAGCGCAAACGGCAGTGGCCATCATCCACATGGTGACCAGCAAGTTCGTGAATCTTAACGGCACTTTTTTGAGGGCCCTCAAGGACTCCTCTTCCGCAGTGGCAGGGCTCGTTGAGATCCTAATTGGGGATGTGGCTCGTCTCCAGTCTACCAACGACCGCTTGACGGGGCAGGTGGCTGAGCTCAGCGCTCAGTTCACCCAATATCGAGCGGAGCGCCCGGAGCGAGGGGCCCTTCTGAATCCGAGGTTCCAGACGCATATCTGCGTCATATCCTCATTGCAGTGGGGCATTTAGTGGACGGTCGTCTGGCTGAACTGGTACCAGTGCTGCCTCCACCACCAGTAGTTCGGTTGCCGCTTGGGGTACAGCGAAGGACGGTTGCGTCGGCGCCTACCCCCCTTCCCGTAGTGGAGCGGAGGTGCGACAGTTGCTTTGACTGCAGTGGACTGTGTTTCCGCTGCGGTCAACCGGACCACAAGGCGGTAGATTACTCTGCCACCCCTCACTGCCCGGTGTGTGCGAGTAAGAAAGCTGCTAAGCATCAGATAGGGCAGGAGGGCTGCAAGCCTTCCCGTGCTTCGCGGCAAGCGTCGGGGGCTAGCCAATCGACCCAGGCTGCCTCCGACGTCGTTTGTGCGTCGACGTCGTCGCGCATGGAGGAGGTTGTGGAGACGATCCAGTAATGGATCAAGTCTCCAACCTCCTGGTCCAGACGAACCTGAACCACGGTGCCGCGATGCTGGATCTCTTCATGCAAACCATGGCGCAGTGCTCAACAGTGGCGGAGCCTTATTACGTCCCTCCCCGTGCAAACTGGATGGGTGACCGGGACGGCTCAGTGGCAGTCCTCGGCTACACAGCGGCTCGTTTCCCGCCCTAAGAGACAAGGGCACATGATATGTGGCCGCCGAGTTGGGGTTGGATCACCGTTTACGGTGTTTACTTCTCCCCCAACCGGAGTTTGAGCGACTTCGAGGTCTTCCTCAACAACTTGGAGACCTCGATGCGGGGACTAGCGTCTGGGCACGTCCTCGTGTTGGGGGACTTTAACGCAAAGTCCATTGCGTGTGGTTCCCCCGGGACGTACGCCAGGGGTACATGGTATTTTAAATATACTATATAAAACAAAATTATATCTGTACCAATAAGGACCACAACTGAGCATAATGCTTAGCGCAATGCACTAGCGCTGATTTTCAGCTGCAGCCCTGCAGTCTGTGTCTGCTAAGTAATATAAAATTATTGAACGGAAAAGAGCATTGTAAATAACTCTAATAGTAATTGTACAAAAAGAATTGAAAGCATTTTGAATGTGATAGTTAGAAATATAGTGATTGTAATAAATAATAATATTAGATAAGATGCGATTTCGCATAGCACGACATTAAAGATCACGGCTGACTCACTATATCACGCTAAGAGGTACTCTGATGTCCTTAAACTCCTTCAGCTTGGTTTAGAAAGAATTGATACAAGTTCTTCTTATTATGGGTGTAGGGATATTGTTTCAACATTTCGACGCAGAGTAACGAAAACGAAACATTTTAAAATGCATGTATCATATCACGTTTATATTAATGTTATAACACAAATTGTCAATTAGTAAACTCAAACCCAAGACGATGTTAGATCGGTGACATTACGAAAATTCTTTGAAACTGGAACAACGACAGCGGGATTTGAACCCTACAAATTGAAATTTTGAAGAACTTGTCGGTTATCTTAAGTAAAAGTCTGATAAAAAAATATTTTAAAAACAAAAATTCCGACTACTTATAATAAACCAAAAAAAAGCATGTTATTTTTTTATAAATATACCAAACCCCGAAAAAATGTTTGCAGATCATGCAAACATTTGGTCCGACCCGGGAATCGAACCTGTGACCTCAAGCACAGCAGTCGCATACGCTATTGCAACATCGAGGTAGCCATTGTTTAGTGAGCTATAGTAAAATAATAAAATGACTACATTTGTTTATTAAAATTATTCAATTAATATATATGTATAATATTCAAAAGTATTTCGTGTGACTAATTTATATTTTATTATTTCGATTGAATATAAGGCGGAAACTGAAATCTTAGTAATAGGGTCACGTTATTTTCCCTAGGAGCACGTATCTATATAATACATTGCCAGATTACTAAAAGAAATTATACAAAATATTCACTCACCTCTATTCCTTCTTATTTTAAATGTGATTCCTACTCCGGCTAATCTTAAAGTTTATTGTTAGCTGATATCTGAGACTCGTCCCACCAGACTGAGGAACAAAGTCTTCTTTTCTTTTGATGATATGGCAACCAGTCTACTAATATCAGTTCTCTCTGCCTGTTGTAAGAATTTAAAGTTTGCCAGATTTCAAGTCGTTGTATTGAAAGTAATGACAAAAATGTGCACGGAAGAGTGGGTACCGTCTTTCAAAAATAATAAATATGATCTAAGAATAAAATTAAACTTACTTGACATAACAACGCAGTGAGTGACGACGTTCTGACTTTTATTCTTATTTAGTAGTGGTGCGAACTAGTCTACATGTGCATTAGTCGATTAATATATAACACACATAGTTTGATTGTGTCTATTTTACATATAAAATTCTCGTATTCTCGTTTGTTACAAACTCCTTCGAAACGGCTGGACCGATTTTTATGAAGTTTTGCGTGCATATCGGGTAGGTCTGAGAATCAGCGAACATCTATTTTTCATACCCCTAAATGGTAACAACGTTTGCCATGTCAGCTAGTTACTTTCTGTAATCTTAAACCTACAGATCTGATAGTTATCGACCTGGCAGATAATATCAAAACAGGGAATTACCACGATTTTGACGGGACTTTCACTAGTGGCTGATATAGATAGTAATAGTAATTTTGGCTCCTTTTTAGAGGGTATTATCATTCATTCTAAGAATGTATTAGTTCAGAAAATTTCTTGATAGTCTCAGTTATAAAGCTAAGGATGACCTTTCTAAAGGAACTATATGCTATAGTAATTTCCGTGTTATGTCTGTATCCCTTTTACCTTCTAAACATTAAGTATGTGGGGGAACGGGTATCATGTTCCACCCGACACAAAGGGAGGATCCTCCGACCAGGCGAGGTGATCATGCCTGGCGGGCTACTGCCCAACAGTTGATGTTGGGATGTTGTATATATGCTAATCGGCGCGAGAACTATTTATTTCGCGATTCAGGATTTGTAGTTACTCCGTGTAGTGCGTTACTTCGTAGTTCAGTGTATCTTCGGTAGATGGCGCTGTAGTATGTTATGTGGAAGTCGCCACATCACTCCCCTCCAAGACTGGAGGTCGATATCTGATGAGTCAGCTGTCTGTGCTCTGTTGCGGAGCTTGCCAGTGCCAGGAGTGAGTAGTTCCAGTGAGTCGGAACTGAGTGCCGCAAGTTCCAGTGAGTCGGAACTGAATGCCGCTAGTCCCAGTGAGTCGGGGCTGAAGTCCGCTGATCCCAGTGAGTCGGGATCGCATGCGGTGCGCGGTGCTGCGGTGAGGTCCCCAGTGAGTCGGGGCGATTGCTGCGTAGTGGCTGGCTGCTGCGTAGACGGGAGAGATGTGCTCTGCTTACATGGACCGTAGGTGCAGTGTGCTGTGCCTAATCGCTGTAGAGGCCGTAGGGGTTACCAGGCTGGAGCGGTCGCGTCCTGCGTGTGGTATATCCCAGTTGAGGCCGAGGTTGCTGGCTGGCTTGAGACTTGCTGTGGGAGTGAACATGATGGTGCTGCGGCTTGAAGGCTGCTTCCAATCACGTCGGGGTCACCACTGTGGGGGAACGAGTGTCATGTCCCTCCATCACAAAGGGAGGATCCTTCGACCAGGCGAGGTGATCATGCCTGGCGGGCTACTGCCCAACAGTTGATGTTGGGATGTTGTATATATGCTAATCGGCGCGAGAACTATTTATTTCGCGATTCAGGATTTGTAGTTACTCCGTGTAGTGCGTTACTTCGTAGTTCAGTGTATCTTCGGTAGATGGCGCTGTAGTATGTTATGTGGAAGTCGCCACAAGTACTTAAGAACCTACTGTTTTTACTAAGTAACTAAAACAAGTACTGAATTTTACTATTTATTGTTGAATAAACTTTTATTTAATTATATTCTCACTTCTTAAATATTTATACCCAGCATAATGGAAAACAATGTAAGATTTTAGGGTTTTTTATCGTTTAGGGGCAAACAAGC
The DNA here is from genome assembly GCA_916048165.1 of Spilarctia lutea. Taxonomy (NCBI): domain Eukaryota; kingdom Metazoa; phylum Arthropoda; class Insecta; order Lepidoptera; family Erebidae; genus Spilarctia; species Spilarctia lutea. The sequence continues at coordinate 1,503,814 of OU696500.1, read as the reverse complement.
AGACGTATCGCCTGATGGTAAGCGATTACCGCCGCCCATGGACATCCGCGACACTAGAGGCGTCACAAGTGCGTTGCCGGTCTCACAAGTGTGGGAAGGGAAATGGGGGAAGGGGATTGGGTATGGACCTTCGGTACCCTCACTCAATCGGTGAAACACAGCGCAAGCGTTATTTCACACCGGTTTTCTGTGAGGTCGTGGTATCACTCCGATCCAGTCGGCCCATTCATGCCGAAGCGTGGCTCTCCCACGATAATCAATATTTTTACATATATTTTTACACAAATTCTTCACATTAGTGGCAATAATCGGTAGGTATATTCCAACATAAAAAATGAAAGAAATGTGATGCACATTATTCTTCTTACGTCGCCTTAACTTATGAAATATATCAAACACACTATCTTTATTATTAACGAATACATACGTAGAAATAATCAAAGTTATAAACAAAGAAATTCGAGCTACTCCAGAACTTTTGAGGGTAGATTTGTTAAGTTCATGTCATAAGTTGACAATATCACCCACAACATTCACAACAACTAACAAAGAGTTGAGTTTTGTAAACTAATGATTATTTCCAATTTTTCAACTTTTTTAGGAATCGTTAGTGAACGTACAGACTAGTAATGTATTTTTTTGGTAATTTCTTTAGTGCGCTTATATTTATTTATTTAAGGATATGGCGAGATTTTAGCAATGTAGAAAAAACCCAGCAGATAAGTAGGTATATACCATCATCATTATCTTGTATTGGTGGTCTTAGGGTCAAATCAGCCCAGTTCTATATCAGAGTTTTGCTAATAAATAAATAAATGTTTCAGACATCTAGAACACACAACGCCATCTAGTCCCTAAGCAAAATTTTATTATAAGTACAAGGCAGTAGATATTAATTTATGTATACCTTTGTTTCTTAATTTTTTCTTAATACATACATAGAAAACATCCAAACTCCGAAACAAATATTTATATGATCTGCAAATATTTATTAACCCACCGCGTCATCGAGGTACTCAAACATCCGGCAACCGCCAGTAAACCCAGCGTTTTGCAGTAATGAACTGAACCTAAGACATCGTCGCAACACAGACACGGATCATGGCCTCCCGAAACCACTCTGCCTCGGCTTCCTCGTTTAAGTTCCTGTCCAAACCTGTATCAGTGATCCAAATCCGTCTCCTCTCCCACGACGAAGCATACGTGAAATAAAATGTTCACGGTCGAACTGCCCCCCGCCGTTGCAAACGTGTACGGTAAACAACTAAATCAAAATCAATTCAATTCAAAATCTTTATTGCCAACTAAGTGTACATGCCATCTTATAATATGGTTTGTCTCAACTTGGTAATCTATCCCAGACAATGAAATTTGATATAATATATTATGTAATTATTACATTTTCAAAAGTAAGAATTATACAAAAAGAAATAAGTCGATATATCACAGATACAATAATAATATTACTTTTAATTTATTATCGAATAAATTCGTATTCTGGTAATTTGAATAAATAAATGTAAATTATATACATCCATTATTTTATTAATCTATATTATACACAATTATTGACTGACTGACAGACCGTAAATAAAGACTAATGATTTATCTATGCTTAAATTATAAAGAGGTAAGGTTTTTGAGGTTGAATAGGCTAGCTCCTAGATCTATAAAATAATTTAGCAATAGAAAACCACATTACTTTTGAGTGCCATAGGCATATTATCCTGCGATATCCGTCATCCACGCAGACAGAGTCGCGAGCAAAAGCTAAGTATGATTTTGTATTACATGTTAATATCGGTAAAAAAAAGTATTTTAATTCAACAGTTTTTTAAACTTTCTGAATCATAAACCACAAAATTAAATATTTGATATACCTGAACAATCAATGAATAACACAAATTAGGAACACCAGCACGAGGTTTGACATCAGCATCAGGTCGAGGTACCCTCATCATGGACACATCACTATAGTAACATTACATTTTAAATCAATCGTGTAAAAATTATGTAATGTAATATTTATATGCCGAAAATGCAAGAAATGATTGTTCCACTATTTCCCACCTTGCATGCTCTGTGTATGTACACTTTTGTTTTGGATCTTGTTTCTCGTATAATACTACTTCTTTTACATTAATAAATAACTACCTTTTGACTGCAGCTTCGCCCGTTTGCACGTCGGTTTTCGCGGTAAAGAGTAGCCAATGTATTTCCCCAATAATCAAAGTATCTCCCTGTCGAATTTCATTACAATCGTTGCAGTGGCTTAGCCGTGAAAGTGTAAAAGACTGACAAACAGATAGACACATGGAGATACTTTCGAAATTATAATATAAGTATAGTAAGTAAGTTTGAACATAAGGATTAAGTCATGCCAGCCAAAAAAAGTTAGTTTATTTCTTGCTCTGTAGTGTTTTAAGGGGGGAAGAGTTCGTTTGACGATATTTTAAAGGAGGTGTAATTAGTTTTATTATTTTTATACGCTAAAACATTTGTTACAATTAAATGGTTTTCACCATTGTGTATACATATGTACTTACATACATAGGTACAATATGTACATACATCTTAGCGACCATTCACGCTAAAGTACTTTTTTAAATGTGTTAGACTGATATCGTTTCTTACCACTGTGTATACTAATATGTACATTTAAACTACGCTTTACGCTAAAATATTTTTTAAATTTATTACACTGACATGGCTTCTCACCAGCATGTGTACAAATGTGATTGACTAAATTACTTTTTGTGCTAAAACATTTCTCACATATATGACACTGATGTGGTTTCTTACAAGTGTGCACAAGAGTATGTCGATTTAAATCATATTTTCTGTTAAAACATTTCTTACATATAATACACCGATAAGGATTGTTACCAGTGTCTCCGAATATGTAAAACTAAAGTACTCTTTATCCTAAAACGTGTCTTACATATGTCACGTCACACTCATAAGGTTTCTCACCAGTATGTATCCGAATGTGATTATTTAAATTCCTCTTAGTGCTAACGAATGTCTATTTAAACTATTCTTAACGTTAAAATAATTGTTACATATTTTACTCTGAAATGGTTTCTTACCGGTGTGATTTACGACTATGTCTATTTAAAGTACTCTTACTGCTATACCATTTGTTACATACACTACAGTGATAAGGTTTCTCACCAGTGTGTGTACTACTATGACTGTTTAAACTACTTTTTGTGATAAAACGTTTGTTACAAATATCGCACTCATATGGTTTCTCACAAGTGTGTGTACGAATATGATTGACTAAATTACTTTTTGTGCTAAAACATTTCTCACATAAATGACACTGATATGGTTTCTTACCAGTGTGTATACGAGTGTGTCGATTTAAATCATATTTTCTTTTAAAACATTTCTCACATATAATACACCGATAAGGATTGTTACCAGTGTGTGTCCGAATATGTAAAACTAAAGTACCCTTTACCCTAAAACGTGTCTTACAAATATCACATTCATAAGGTTTCTCACCAGTATGTATCCGAATGTGATTATCTAAATTCCTCTTGTTGCTAAAATATTTCTTGCATATATTACAATGATATGGTTTTTCACCAGTATGCATACGAATATGCCTATTTAAATTACCCTTGATGTTAAAATAATTGTTACATATTTTACACTGGAATGGTTTCTTGCCGGTGTGTTTACGACTGTGTATATTCAAAGTACTTTTTCTGCTATAACATTTGTTACATACACTACAGTGATGGGGTTTCTCACCAGTGTGTGTACGAATATGATTAACTAAATTACTTTTTGTGCCAAAATATTTCTTACATATATGACACTGATATGGTTTCTTACCAGTATGTATACGAGTGTGTCGATATAAATCATATTTTCTTTTGAAACATTTCTTACATATAATACACCGATAAGGATTGTTATCAGTGTGTGTCCGAATATGTAAAACTAAAGTACCCTTTACCCTAAAATGTGTCTTACAAATATCACATTCATAAGGTTTCTCACCAGTATGTATCCGAATGTGATTATCTAAATTCCTCTTGTTGCTAAAATATTTCTTGCATATATTACAATGATATGGTTTTTCACCAGTATGCATACGAATATGTCTATTTAAACTACCCTTGACGTTGAAATATTTGTCACATATTTTACACTGCAATGGTTTCTTGCCGGCGTGTTTACGACTGTGTATATTCAAAGTACTTTTTCTGCTATAACATTTGTTACATACACTACAGTGATAGGGTTTTTCACCAGTGTGAGTACGAATATGATTGACTAAATTACTTTTTGTGCTAAAATATTTCTTACATATATCACACTCAAACGGTTTCTCACCAGTGTGTGTACGCATATGGACATTTAAGTGACCACTTTGATTAAATTTTTTCTTACATATACTACACTCATATGGTTTCTTACTGCGCATACTAATGTTCTTTCCTAAATCACAAGAAGATGGTTTTGGTTTTACGTCCGCATCACCTACATTTAAACTGTCATTTGGAAATATTTCTTTTTCATTGTCACTGTGATCAGATATGCTACTACTTTCATTGATATTAATACTATTAATACGAGTTTCTGGTTTATCATCAAGGATTGTTTTATTTTGTTTATGACTAAGGTTCGAATATGTACTCTCTATAGCTCTCTTCGCGTCTTTATTATTAACAGAAACTCTATTTTTGTAAGCTTTTTTTTTTAAACCACATTTTGTTTTATTACGTTTTTTTAATTTATTAGTATTAACACGCACCTTGTCATTGATTATTTTAGCGTCATTTTCATGTTTTTGACACTTGTTGTTCTTTTTTTTACATTTTTTATGTTTAGTTATATTTGCTGGTTTCCTTTGAGATGGTGAAGTTGTCTTTATAACAGGAGCACCTGTTTCAAACACATATCTAGTAAGTTTGCGTTTATGAATAATGTATTTTGATCGCTTTACTTGTATTTGAGGTACGTTAGAAATATTATCTACATATAAAATACTAACCGACCTACGCAATTTCTTCTGCATCTCTTTTTAATCATCATCATCATCAGTCCGTTGCAGTCCACTGCTGGACATAAGCCTCTTACAAAGAACACCACAGACTTTTTAATCATGCTTCGCTCCTATTGGTCTTACCTTGGTGTAAACCATCCTATCTTAGGCATGGTAAAGATACACACATATAAACAAGAAAACGTGAAAAAGGGTTGCTTAGGAGGCCCATATGCCAACCCCTCCTCCCATCTCTCTCTCCGTCCCCCAAAGGCCGGCAACGCACCTGTGATGCCCGCGGTTTTGCGGGTGTCCATGAGCAGCGGTAATCACTTACCATCAGGCGATACATCTGCTCGTTTACCATCTTCTCCATAAAAAAGCAGCCTCAGATGTGATCGTGAGCAAGAACGTGACACGAGAATAATATATTTGAGATGTGTACATAAAACGAAGTTTTTTTAGTTGTAAGTTTTTGTGTTATTATGTACGAAAGAAAATTCACACCAATTCAGCTTGACAATTTGAGTAATTTAATTTTATATCGTCGGGTGTACGAAGTATGATTTTTGGGTTCATAACAAATAAAAAACGAAATAAATATGTTAAAACTTACTCAGATACTGATCTGAACTGGGCTCCTCCGGCTCGTAGTAACAAATACGCCCCTTCTGACGCAGATTCCGAGTCGACATCTACATTAATTCAAATAGATTGAGAACATTTGTTAATGGTTTTAAATTTGGAATACATCATGTCAATCGTACGGATAAAGATCAATCTAAGACGTGGTTACAAATTAGCAGGGAAGTTAAATAAACCTACAACAAACATACGGCGCGATAAATTAGAGCAGTAATTAAGTTTTCATCCCATCATTACAGGTCACATTACACAATAAACAATTTGTGTAACACCGTAATAAATTATTTAATACGATAATTGAGTATAACGTTAAAATTACAGTGAAAAGGCTGTCTAGCACACTTAACTTGCGGATGAACTTTTAGTTAGAGATGAACATTAGTTTCTTGAACAATTAAAGAAAAAAAAACATGCCCTAGTTTCAACAACGTTTTCTACTTATATGTTAATTTTTCAATTTGATATTTCTCGTGGCATCTAATATTAGGTTCCTCATCTCACACAACAACAAAATAGTCCTTTGCATAAACAAACTGCTACATTGTTTATTTAAAAATATAAAACATTGCAATATTTCTACAATTAAATAAAAACTTTATAAGCACTAACCTGTATTTCTTCCTGCTTTTACATACGATTTTTACTCCAGCGATCGTGATTTTTAGTTTTTGTTATCTGATATCTGAGACACGATCCTTCAGACTAATGAACAGTCTTTTTCTTTGACGATATAGCAACCAGCCGACAAATATCGGTTATTTCCGACAATCTTGAGTAATTATAGTTTTCACTTCTAAAGTCTTCTAGTCTTCAAGGCGTATTGATAAAGTAGTGAAAACAAAATGAGCATCAAATGAAGTGGGTACCCTCATAAAAAAAAAACAATATAATCAAACTAACTTGACTTAGTAACACTGTAACAGTGAAGTTCTGTTTTTTATTTGTATCCACTAGTGGTGCGAACTAGTCTATATGTGTATTAGTCGATTTATATATCTAAGAACTCACAGATATTAGTTTGATTGCGTCTATTGAAGTGATAACCTCTTATAGGAGCGTGAACCTTTGTCTGGCTTCCGTTTCACTCACGCATACGGCAGCGGTAGGAACGCTCCCCCTCTCTCACTGTATACCGTAACGCTAGCTTTATTTTGGAAAATTTAAAACTAAGATTTTTTATGTTAAGCAATTTAAATATTATGTAGTTCAACTAGTGGCGAGTCGTTGTGACTTCCATATATAGCGGCAACAAACACATGTGACAGCGCCATCTACTGAAGATACACTGAACTACGAAGTAACGCACTACATGAAGTTACTACCAATCCTGAATTGCGAAATAGAAGTTCTCGCGATCGCCCTGTCGCATTAGTACACTTAGCATCTTTTAAGTATCTATTAAATTATATTATATAATTCTCAAAAAGGTAGGCTCCTTTTATGAGTCGGAATAATTAAATGAACATATGATTATATGTTAAAAATAAAAGAAGCAAAAAATCGTAAGTATGACGTAGTCGACACGATTTGCAAACTTAGGTTAGCTGCGTTGTAATTAGAGTGGGTAGTTCCAGGTTGCTCTGTACAATAAACTTGGAGTAGATAACTGTTGTTTGTTGTAACGGTTCTGAGTTTTCTTATATTAATTAGATCTACATTACGTTTATATATATGTATGTGTTACAAATAAACATAGCTGTTGTCACAGTTTTTCTGCATTATAAATTATAATAAGCTAACAGACCCGGCGAACCTCATATCACTTTGCTTTTTTAAATATTCTATATTATCGAAAAAAATGTTTTAGTAAGCACAACTCAACTGCCCGCAGCACTGCAGTGTATAGAACTAAGCGGACCGAGAGAATATAACACTTTTTTTTCCGTTTTGCCAGTTTTTCCCTCTCTGGGGAACTCGCCACAGTCCTCCGAAACACCGGTGGCTCTGTGCCGGTCAGCGGATACAGCAGTTTGGTAGGGGTGGGTTTGAAGCAACCAGTAATAGTGCTACATGTGTCGTTTAGTGCTGCATTCACTAAGCTCGCGTGAACTGATCAGCTCCACACGGGGCACACAAATTCGCCAACAGAGAACTCATAACCTGCGGTGAGGCTCCCCAGTTGGCAGTGCGGATACGTTGGTTCTGCAAACTAATAAGATTTTTCAATTTAGGAATCAATTGAAATAAAACAAAAATTAGCTGTTCAGTGGCGCAAATCGTAACGCTTTAATGAAAACGCATTCAAATCGATTAAACCGTTTCTGAGATTAACCTGCACAAACGTACAGACAAACAGACACAGGTAAACCATAAAAAAAAAAAAACATGGATTTGGGTTTTAATGCATTCATAAAACCTCTGTAACAATTTTTATATATTTTTCATGTACAAACAGCAACCAGTTGCGATTTTATTATATGTATTGATACAAAACAACAAAATTCTGAATTTGTATAATCTGCAAATGTTTGTGGACCCGGGAATCAAACCTAAGACTTCAAGTACAGCAGTCACATACGCAACAACTGTGCTACCGAGGCAGTTCATTAAACATCGGTAAACATCCGGCGACCATAATTAAACCTTGCATCATCGAGCTGAACCCTAGGCATCGCTGCATCATAGACACGGGTCATGGGCTCAGGGCCTCCAAACCATTTTGTCCTGGTATCCACTTCGACCTTCCTGTACAAACCTGTATCAGTAATTTGTACACGTCTCCGACCCCAAGACGAAGCGCCAGTCCTAGACAGGATGTGCTGCAGAATTGCACCTCGCCGTTACGTTCGTGAGTACGTTCTACGGTTTACAACAAATATATCAAAATCATTGGAAATCAAAATCTTTATTGCCGACACGTCTGTCAATTAAAATTAACAGTGCTCACATATTTTATATTCATTTGTAACAACTAACGCTATCTATTGGTAGTTATCAGTACTATATTAAGCAAAGTTGATTCTATAGTTTAAAGATGATATTGTTTTAAGATTATCTATGCGGCTTCTCGTTACTTTGTTCAGATCGAAAGGTCGCATATTTTTACCACGCCGAAAATATAACTTCAGATCTCATATAATCAGTGTTAAAGTCAATCAGAATTCAGAAATACATACAAATAGCTTCAGATTTATCAGTAAGCACGATCGCACACACGAACACAGCACTGTGTTAAATTAAGTAAAATCAGTGTATAAATCAGCAACTATATGTAAAATGTCATATCAGGAATTAAAATCAGTATATACGCCAACTGCATTTTATTCTGGGCATTAATTACTCAGACTCAAGCGAATCGGACATCAGGAAAAAAAGCCACCACTTTGGGTTAACATACAGGTTGCGATTCGAACCCGCACAACTCTGCCCAACAAAGTCTTCATTGTACATTTAATACATGTGATTTTGTAACATAGTTTGTCTTAATTTATAAGCCTTCTCCAGGCATAGCAATTTGAATGAATATATTATTAAGTGTATATCATTTTTTACTCAATTTTTACTTATTAAATATCCAAAAGTATGAAATAAATAGTAGAAATATAAAAATATCTAGGAACTTGGCTTAATGACGTCATGCAAACTAGAGAGTTAATATTTCACTGAAGAGAAAAACAATAAACAAGAATAAGATTATGAAAACAAGAATAATACACGTGCGTCGGCGCTTACGTTGGCAATTTCAATTCCACCCGGGTGCGCAGATATTCCCGACGGATAATATACTAATATGACTTTTTAACAGATACAATTTTTTTTTTTTTATTGAATAGTGGGCAAACGAGCAGACGTATCACCTGATGGTAAGTGATTACCGCCGCCCATGGACACCCGCAACACCAAAGGCGTCACAAGTGCGTTGCCGACCTTTGGGGAGATGGGAAAGGGGATGGGGGGAGGGGTTGGGGTATGGGCCTCCGGTATCCTCACTCACTCGGTGAAACACAGCGCAAGCGCTATTTTACACCGGTTTTCTGTGAGGCCGTGGTATCACTCCGGTCGAGCCGACCCATTCACGCCGAAGCATAGCTCTGCCACGGGATATAATATATTATTAAGTAGGTATATATAATTTTTTACACAATTTTTACTTATTAAATGTCCAAAAGTATGTAATAAATAGTAAAAATAGTACAAACCCGTCGGAAAAATAACTGGAAACCTGGCTTAATGACGTCATGCTAACTAGAGAGTTAATATTTCACTGAAGAGAAAAACAATAAACAAGAATGATATTATGAAAACAAGAATAAAGAAATACACGTGCGTCGGCGCTTACGTTGGCAATTTCAATTCCACCCGGGTGCGCAGATATTTCCGACGGATAATATACTAATATTACTTTTTAACAGATACAATTATTTTCATTTTAGCATAATAAAATAAAAGTTAATTAAAGACGTTTATTAAATTATTAGTCTATATTATACACAATCATTGAATAACTGTTAGACTTTAAGTAGGTACATAAAAACTATGAAGTTGGAAGGGAAACCCTTATCTACTGATCTGATTATGAAAAATCTTTTACCAACAGAAAGCCATATTATTTTTGAGTGACATAGACATAATAACCTGCAAACTGGTTATTGAGATATCCGACATGCACGCGGGCGTAATCGCGCGTAATCGATGAACATTGGTTTAAGTTGCACATTTGAACTTGTTGGGTGATTAAAGCAAAACAAAGCCAAAGTTTCAACAACGGTTTTACTTTTTGGCTCGTCTTTTACTTCTTTTCTATGATTTAAACGTTTATTTATCGCTATTTTAAATTTCGGATACATATGGATTCCATATAAATTCCATATTATAGAATTTATTCAATTTGTTATATGTCGCATCACTTTACATTAAAAAAAAAGAGAACTAACTCACACAATAACATAATAGTTCATTGCATAAACAAGCCATTTCATTAATTCTTTGTAAAAGGAAAGATATTGCTACATTTCTAAAATGAATTCAATATTATATACGCACTCACCTTTGTTTCTTCTTACTCTTTCATATGATTCTTACTCCAGCGATCGTAATTACTAAGTTTTTTTTTTTTTTTTTTTTATTGAATAGTGGGCAAACGAGCAGACGTATCACCTGATGGTAAGCGATTACCGCCGCCCATGGACACCCGCAACACCAAAGGCGTCACAAGTGCGTTGCCGACCTTTGGGGGATGGGAAAGGGGATGGGGGGAGGGGTTGGGGTATGGGCGTCCGGTATCCTCACTCACTCGGTGAAACACAGCACAAACGCTATTTCACACCGGTTTTCTGTGAGGCCGTGGTATCACTCCGGTCGAGCCGACCCATTCATGCCGAAGCATAGCTCTCCCACGTTGTTAGTTGATATCAGAGACCCGATCAGTCGACTAACATCCGTTCTTTCTGCCAATCTTAAGTAATAAAAATGTTCACTTCTAAGTCTTTTAGTCTTTATGGTGTATTGATGAACTTAATGAAAACAATGTGCATAAAATGAAGTGGGTACCCTCATTAAAAAAAATAAAAATATCCATGAAAATAATCAACCAACTTGACTTAGTAACGCTGTGACAGTGACGTTCTGACGATTATTTGTTATCCAATAGGGGTGCGAACTAGTCGATATGTCTTTGAGTCGATCAACCCAATCTTTATAACTCCTGAAGCAAAAAAAGTCATGTAATAAGTTTGACGTCGATTTATGTCTGTCTCTGCGTGTGTATATGTCTGTCTGTGACATAGTAGCTCTCAAACGGATGGACCGATTTCGTTCCGATTTTTTTCATTTGATAGCCAGTTAGTTTCCTTGTGGTAGTTCGTAGCTATGTTTGGTTAATATCCGTCCAGCAGTGTATAAATATAAATATCCTTCAAACGGAAGCCTAAATCATAAAATCATCTAAGCAACCTCTCAATATTTTTAAAATATCTATCTAATGATAGCCCATACCATAGGGGGGACAAGAGAGAAACAATCTCACTTTACGTGTAGAGGAGGTTACCAAAAAAAATAGTTTTTCTTTATTTTATTTTAGCACTTTTTCAATGTGGTAAATAAAGGTACATGTCCATACAAAGTTTAGTCTTTCTAGTATTAACCGTTTGGAAGGCAAACCAATTACGGACGGATAGAAAAAAACCTTAAGGGTTCTAAAGCCGTGAACTAACGAATCAAAAAAAACTGTTCAAGTGCTTGTCTGACGAAGGGTTCCGTACTATTATCTAACTAACTATAAAAACGAGCACCAGAAAACCACGTTTATTGAATGGGAACCCCACGTCTATATTTCAATTAATTATTTTATTTTAATTTAATTATTTATTTTAAATCATTCTGTGAATATTTAAGGATCTACCTGCAGCCGTTATCAATACCTAGCGAAACGAGCAGAAATAAAGACGTTTGTTGTAGTAACGTCCCTTAAATATTTATTTTAATTGCAAGCTGAAATCGCTTACCATCAGGTGATACGTCTGCTCGTTTGTCCCTTATATATAGCATACAAAAAAAACATGTTACTTCAATTAAATTGTATTTAAAGTCCGACCTCGTGTATGTCGTAATAGGCGTGACTATACGTATGAAATACCATATAAAAGTGCTACTCGTGGTACTTATATCATTAGCTATCTGCCAGTGTAAGTAGCGTCAAAATCGGTCCAGCCGTTCCAGAGATTAGACGAAACGGAGATGTTGTTTAGGTATATGTAACTTTGATACATACATACATAGGTACATAGATATGCAATAAGTAAAAAGCGGTTATTTTTTTATATTACAACAACAAATATTTATTTGTACAGATTCAAAAAAAACTCATCGTAGCTTTCTCAGTCGAGTCACAATTTTTTTTTGTCAAATTTGTAAAAGTATTTTGTATAAATCTACTAATAAAAAAAAACAACATTTAGTTCTATTTCAAAATATTTCATTTACAACCGATTTATTTTTTATGAATAGAAAATGTAATACAATTTACAATTACAAAACAATAAGCACACTAAAATTGTAGGCAGATACAGTAAAATTGTGTAGGCGAGCAGCCCCAACACTTATACGTCGCGTGTATATGTATGTAGGTAGCTTGGAATTGTAATTTCAAAAGTAATTATACAATATACCGTGTCAGTATCATGAGAAATACCGAACGGCTAGATTTAAATAAAACGACACAATATTTTCAATATAACATAACGTTCAGGACAAGCAAACATATTAGTTGGGCTTTATGTTTAACAATCCGTTGTATATATTCATAAGAACATAGTTCTTATGTAGTTGTAATAGAGCATAATTTAGCAAAAGATACAGTGAAATGAAATCGACCTTGAATGGACAGAACGTCTGAAATGATGGACAAATTTGTAGGCGTAGGTATGTAAAAGTACAAACTTAATCGTTTCATTGAAAATAAGTACACCGTAATGTAAATTAAACTGTTTTATATCAAACCTGAACAATAGCTATTTTTTATAAAAATCAAAAACCTTTATTGAAATAAGTACATGTTTAGAACATAAACACAACATACCTACTAACTCAATATGAACTCTACAGCTGTAACAATAAGCCTTAAAGTAAATAAATTGATATTTTACATCACAAATTCACGATGATACTACTGACAATTAAATATTATATATAAATGAATAAATATGCGTGGGAGAGCTATGCTTCGGCATGAATGGGTCGGCTCGACCGGAGTGATGCCACGGCCTCACAGAAAACCGGTGTGAAATAGCGTTTGCGCTGTGTTTCACCGAGTATCCTCAATACCGGAGGCCCATAGCCATTCGCCCGCATGTCCCTCAACTATCGCGGCAAACAGTAGCTATTATCCTTCCTCCAGAATCAAAGTATCTTCTAGCCAAATTACATTAAAATCATTGCGTGTATACGAATATAGTGATTTGAAAAACATTTTTGCTAAAATATTTTTCACAAATTACACCGATATGGTTTCTCACCAGCGTGTACACGAATATGTACACTTAAACTACGTCTTGCGTTAAAACGTTTCTTACATATACTACACTGATATGGTTTCATAGTATGTAGTTGGTCAGTATGTGTGCGAATATGTACGTCTAAACTATTCTATACTCGGAGATTTTCCTACATATGTCACACTTGTACATCATATGATTTGTCACCAGTGTGTATAAGTATATGTGTGTTTAAGGTAGTTTTTCTCCTAAAACATTTCTTACATAAATTACATTGATATGGTTTCTCACCAGTATGTATACGAATATGTTCATCTAAAGTAAACTTTTTGGTGAAACATTTCTTACATATTTTACACTCAAATGGTTTTTCACCAGTGTGGGTACGATAATGTGTATTTAAATAGCTCTTTTCACTAAAACCTTTCTTACATATATCACACTCATATCGTTTCTCACCAATGTGCATACGAATATGTTTATCTAAAGTAAACTTTCTGCTAAAACATTTCTTACATATTTCACACTCATATGGTTTTTCACCAGTGTGAGTACGATAATGTGTATTTAAATTGCTCTTTTCACTAAAACCTTTCTTACATATATCACACTCATATCGTTTCTCACCAATGTGCATACGAATATGTTCATCTAAATGAACCTTTTTGCGAAAACATTTATTACATATTTGGCACTCATATGGTTTTTCACCAGTGTGTATACGAACATGATTTTCTAAATCTACTTTTTGGTTAAATTTTTTCCCACAGTCACGACATTGATACTGTTTTTCTCCAGTGTGTGTACGATAATGTCTTTTTAAATTACCCATTAAACTAAAACGTTTGTTACATATATCGCACTCATGTGGTTTCTCACCAGTGTGTGTAAGAACATGATTTTTTAAGTGTACTTTTTGTATAAATTTTTTCCTACATACATGACATTGATGCTGTTTATCACCAGTGTGTTTAAGATAATGTATATTTAAATTTCTCATTATGCTAAAACGTTTCATACATACATCACATTCATATGGTTTCTCACCAGTGTGCGTACAAATATGTTCATCTAAATAAAACTTTTTGCGAAAACATTTCGAACATATATCACACACATAAGGTTCCTCACCAGTATGTATACGAACATGTCTTTTTAATTTACTCCTTACGCTAAAACGTTTCTTACAAATATCGCACTCATATGGTTTCTCACCAGTGTGCGAACGAATATGATTGACTAAATTACTTTTTCTGCTAAAACATATCTTACAGATATCACACTCAAACGGTTTTTCACCAGTGTGTATACGAACATGTCTTTTTAATTTACTCCTTACGCTAAAATGTTTCTTACAAATATCGCACTCATATGGTTTCTCACCAGTGTGTGTACGAATATGACCGACTAAATTACTTTTTGTGCTAAAACATATCTTACATATATCACACTCAAACGGTTTCTCACCAGTGTGTGTACGCATATGGACATTTAAGTGACCACTTTGATTAAATTTTTTCTTACATATCCTACACTCATGCGGTTTCTTACTGCGCATACGAATGCTCTTTCCTAAATCACAAGAAGATGGTTTTGGTTTTACGTCCGCATCACTTACATTTGAACTGTCATTTAGAAATATTTCTTTGTTATTGTCATTGTGATCAGATATGCTTCTACTTTCATTGATATTAATACGAGTTTCTGGTTTATCATCAGGGACTGTTTCATTTTGTTTATGACTAAGGTTCAAATATGTATTCTCTATAGCTCTCTTTGCGTCTTTATGATTAACAGAAACTCTATTTTTGTGAGCTTGTGAGAAAACACACTTACCACGTTTTTTAAATATGTTAATTTTAGCACGCTCCTTTTCATTCATTATTTTAGCGCCATTTTCATGTTTTTCACACTTGTTGTTCTTTTTTCCACATTTCTTATGTTTAATTATATTTGGTGATTTCCTTTGCGATGGTGAAGTTGTCATTATAACAGGAGCACCTGTTTCAAATACATATCTATTAAGTTTATGTTTGTGAATAATATATTTTGATCGCTTTACTTATATTTGAGGTACGTTAGAATTATTATCTACATATAAAATACTAACCGACCTACGCAATTTCTTCTGCATCTCTTTTTAATCATCATCATCATTAGCCCGTTGCAGTCCACTGCTGCTGGACATAAGCCTCTCCCAAGGAACACCACAGACATTTTTTTTTTAATAAAAAGACAACTCCCACATTAGGAATAAACATCCTGTGTCGTGGGGGACTTTACAAACATACATGAAACGGACACAAAGAACATCCAGACTCGGGACAACAATTCGTGGATCGCACAAAGTGTTGTAGGTACCGCGTGGGATTTGAACCCACGACACTTGGCGCTGTAGCAAGCGGCATGGCGACCGCTGACACCACTCGGCCAACCGTGCAGTCATTTTAATTTAAATCATGCTTCGCTCCTATTATTCTTACATTGGTGTAAACTATCCTATCTTAGGCATGGGAAAGAAATACACATATAAACAAGAAAACGTGAAAAAGGGTTGCTTAGGAGGCCCATATGCCAACCCCTCCTCCCATCTCACTCTCCGTCCCCCAAAGGCCGGCAATGCACCTGTGCTGCCCCCGGTTTTGCGGGTGTCCATGAGCAGCGGTAATCACTTACCATCAGGCGATACGTCTGCTCGTTTACCACCTTCTCCATAAAAAAAGCAACCTCGGATGTGATTGTGCCCAAGAACGTGGCACGAGAGTAATATATTTGAGATTTTTTTTTTTTCTTATTGAATAGTGGGCAAACGAGCATACGTACGTATCACCTGATGGTAAGCGATTACCGCCGCCCATGGACATCCGCAACACCAAAGGCGTCACAAGTGCGTTGCCGACCTTTGGGGGATGGGGGATGGGATGGAGGAGGGGATGGGGTATGGGCCTCCTGTATCCTCACTCACCCGGTGAAACACAGCGCAAACGCTATTTCACACCGGTTTTCTGTGAGGCCGTGGTATCACTCCGGTCGAGCCGACCCATTCATGCCGAAGCATAGCTCTCCCACGGGATGTGTACATTAAACGAAGTTTTTCTTTAGTTTAAGTAGGTTTTTGTGTCCTTATGTACGAAAGAAAGTTCACACTAAACTGGCATATCCTTTGGGTGCTGTTGATGCTCCTAGGTAAAATAAGTCTAACTGTACACACTTTAACGGCATCGAGTTAAGATAGACTAAACAACAAACAGACAACTAGACAAACTCGTTGAAAACCACTAAGTCTGACCTACGCAGTGTCGTGTTAGTGTCATTCGTACAAACATAACATTTTAGGATTTATTTATAGGACATTAACAACGTTTAATAGGTAGGTGATCCACTGAGACATGGGCCTCTCATTAGAAAGCAGGTTATGTTCCACTATAACACACTGGTCAGACGAGTTGGTACAGGGTTTGTTCGTAAGTTTTCTTACTTATTGCAGTGCTGTTATCCTGCATAGTTTAATCACTTAGTCAGCGTTAGATTACCTAAAACATAATAAATAATCTGCCATACGCTCATACATTATGAAGCCAAACTACTTGAGTAATTTAATTTTAAATCGTTGTGTGTACGAAGTATCAATTTTGGGTTCATAATAAATATAAAAATAAATAAGTATGTTAAAACTTACACTGATGCTGATCTGAACTGGACTCCGATTCTTCGTCTTCTGACTGGGACAGATTCCGAGTCGACATCTACATTCATTTAAATAGATTTAAAACATTTATTAATGGTTTTAAATTTCGAACACATCATGTCAATCGTACCGATAAAGATGAATCTAGGACGTGGTAACAAATTAGCAAGGAAATTAAATAAACCTACAACAAACGTACGGCGCGATAAATTAGAGCAGAAATTAAGTTACATACAGTAAGTTTGCTTTCTATCATTACAGGTGTGTAATGTGACACAATAAACAATTTGTCTAACACCATAATAAATTATTTAAAACGATAATTGAGTATAACGTTAAAATTACAGTGTAAAGGCTGTTTAGCACACTTTACTTGCAGATGAACTTTTAGTTAGAGATGAACATTAGTTACTTGAACAATTAAAGAAAAAGAACCATGCCATAATGTAAACAACGTCTACTACTTATATGTAAATTTTCAGATTGATATTTCTCGTGGCATCTAAAATTAGGTTCCTCACCTCACACAACAACAATATAGTCTTTTGCATAAACAAACTGCTTCATTATTTATTTAAAAATATAAAACAAATAAATGCAATGAAATAAATACTTAATAAGCACTAACCTGTATTTATTTTTAGTTTATCGTTAGCTGATCTGAGACACGATCCACCAGACGATTGAACCGTCCTCTTCTTTGATGATATGGTAACCAGGCGACTAATATCGGTTATTTCCGTCAATCTTAGGATTATTGATTAAGTTATTGAAAACAAAATGTGCATAAAATGAAGTGGGTACCCTCATGAAAAAAAAGACCAATAAAACCAAACCAACTTAACTTAGTAACGCTGTGACAGTGACGTTTTGCCGATTATTTGTTATCCAATAGGGGTGCGAACTAGTCGATATGTCTTTGAGTCGATCAACCCAATCTTTATAATCCCCGAAACAAAAAAGTCACGTAATAATTCTAACGTCGATGTCTGTCTGTCTCTGCGTGTGTGTGTCTTTGACATCGTAGCTCTCAAGCGGATGAACCGATTTCGATGCGGGTTTTTATTGAAAGCCAGTTTCCTTGTGGTGTTTCGTAGCTATGTTTGGTTAATATACGTCCAGCAGTGTATAGATATAATATCCAAATAACCTTTAAACTCATAAAGTCATAAAATCATCTAAGCAACCTCTCAATGTTTTTAAAAGACCTATTTTATGATATCCTTATCGCGCGTTGCGGAAGGGGACTATACGGAATTGTTACGACGAATTTACTCGTATTATGCCATATTGTGTGTTTACCCAAGAAATTTAGTGATACCACAGGGAGGAGAAAATTTTCCCCACATATTCCTGGATCGCCTACTTAGTCACATCGTGAAGTCGAGTTCTTCGATACCGCCATACTTCTCAGTCGAGGTGCCCCCCTTAATACTTTCACCCCCCACCCTTTACCTATATTTTCAACCCCTTTTTTGGGGCTTATTTATCTAGCGTAGCACCCTCAATCCATTCACCCTACCACCCTGATCACCCCTAAGATCATCCTTTAAGGAAGTCACTCCCTCTATCTCCGAAACAATCTCCGAAATTCGTAGACATTTTTTAGTCCCCCCTTGCAAGCCCTGAACTTATCAAGAATCAGCACCCCTCAATATTTGCCTTACCCCTCCCTCCTTTTTTTTTTTCAAAAATACTTCCCCCCCTTCAACCTAACTTTTGAACCAATAACCCCAGCACCTTAGTGCTTGGACTCATTTTAACGAGCACAGCACCCCCAACCCCTTCGCCCCTCCAGACTGGTTATTTCCTGACCTCTCCTCCCTACTGATAGTAACTTCATCCCCCCCGACCCACACTAGGACCGCACATATTTTCAACCCGTTAGTTACTCATTTCCACCCCCACCCCTAAAATCATCCCTTCCTTAAGGGTAGTAAGGATACCCCCTCTATCTCCGAAACTATCGCTCGGAGACATGTTTAGTCCCCTCTTGCACACCCTGAAATTGTCAGGAATCATTACCTTTTCTCTGTCTGCCTCTCTCTCTCTCTCTCTCTCTCTTATAGAAAGCAAGCCAGATATTTTCGTTTCGTTTTTCTATTTCGAACTTCGTTCCATTCGGGTGTCCCTTGACACCTTTCAATTTTCTTTCAGACTTTTTTCTTAATTTTAGTTTAGCACTTTGTCAATGTGCTAAATATACATGCAAAGTTAAATCTTTCTAGCACTAACCGTTTGGAAAGCAAACCAAGGACGGACGGATATGAAAAAACTCTAAGGGTTCTAAGACGTGAACCACGGAACCCAAAAAAAACCGTTCAAGAAGGAGTCGGTCGAAGGGTCCGTATCATTATCTAACTAACTACAAAAACGAGCACCAGAAAACCACGTTTATTGTATGGGAGCCCCCCGTAAATATTTGTTTTGCGCCACACTGTTTGTGCCACACTTGCCACTCAACACTACAATAATAAATATTATAATTCATTCTAACCATGATAAATTCAGAAAATTTATTGATGGTCTCAGTTTTAAAGCTAAGGAAGACTATTCTAAAGGAATTATGAGCTACGGCATTTTCTGTGTTATTTCTGTGTCCAGTTTACCTTCTAAGCATTAAATATTTATGTACCTACTGTTTTTACTAAGTACAGATAACAAGTAATGATTATTTTGAATCAACTTTAATTTAGTAACATTCTCACTTCTTAAATATTAATTTTCGTTATCTACCCAGCATAGTGTCATCTGATGGTAAGCGATTACCGCCGCCCTTCGACACCTGCAACACCAGAGGTTTCACAAGTGCGTTGCCGGCCTTTGGGGGATCGGGATAGGGATGATGATGTGGGAAGGGGATGGGGTATGGGCCTCCAGTATCCTCACTCACTCGGTGAAACACAGCGCAAGCATTATTTTACAGGGATATTCAAACATAAAAAAAGAAGTGTGTCAGAAGTGCGGCGTACGAAGAAGTCATGTGTCAGTCTCCTTCTTACGCCGCAAGAACTTATGTAAAATATCTTAACACACTATACGTAAAAAACGTAGAACTGATGAAAGTTATATACAAAAGAATTCGAGCTGCTCCAGAACTTTTGAGGGTAGATTTGTTAAGTTCATGTCATAAGTTAACAATATCACCCACAACGTTCACAACAACTAACAAAGAGTTGAGTTTTGTAAACTAATGATTATTTGCTTTTTTTCGACTTTTTTAGGAATCGTAAGTGAACGAACAGATTAGTAATAAAACTTATTTGAGAATATGGCGAAATCTTGTAAATATAGATTTATCTATATAAACCCAGCAGATTAGTTTATACCATCATCATTATCTTGTCTTGGTGGTCTTGGGTCAAATTAGCTCAGTGCTTATCATAGTTTTGCTACATAATAAATAAATATTTCAGACATCTAACACGCAACGCCATATAGTCCCTACCTAAACAAAAATATTATTATAGGTACTAGGCAGTTGATATTAATAAATGTATACCTGTTTTTTTAAATAGATGCATACATAGAAAACATCCAAACTCCAAAACAATTATTTGTATGATCTGCAAATATTTATTAACCCGGGAACCTCTGCGTCATCGAGGTACTCAAACATCCGAAAACCGCCAGTAAGCCCGGCGTTTTGCAGTATTGACCTGAATCCTAGACATCACCGCAACACAGACACGTCCTCGTCTACGTTCTTGTCCAAACCTGTATCAGTGAGCCTAACCCGTCTCGTCCCTCACGACGAAGCGCCTGTCTTGGACAGGATGCAGCAGCGACGGGTTCGTGAAATAAAATGTTCACGGTCGAACTGCCCCCCGCCGTTGCAAACATGGTTGCGACCCACGGTAAACAACTAAATCAAAGTCAATTCAATTCAAAATCTTTATTGCCGAATAAGTGTACATGCCATCTTATAATATGGTTTGTCTCAACTTGGTAATCTATACCAGGCAATGAAATTTAATATAATATAATATGTTATTAATAAATTTTCAAAATTATTAATTATGTAAAAATAAATAAATCGATAGAAAACAAAAAAACTAATGGTACTATTACTTTTGAAATTTTGTTTAAACAAATTCTTATTCTGATAGATTGAGTAAATAAATATGAATTATATACACCTTTTATTTTATTAATCTATATTTTACAAAATGTTTGACTGACTGACAGACTGTAAATAAAGACTGTAATGATTAATGTTTGCTAGAATATTGAAGAAAGAAGATTTTTGAGGTATGAAGGGGCTTTTCGAAAATTATTTTTCCCATAGAAAGCCACATTCCTTTTGAGTGCCGTAGGCATAACCTGCGATATCTAACATCCACGTGGGCGGAGTCGCAAGCAAAAGGTAGTATTATATAACTTTGTATTACATGTTGGTATATTATTTGTAAAAAAATAAGTAATTTTATTCAACAGTTTTTTAAACTTTCTGAATTATAAACAACAAAATTAAATATTTTATATACCTGAACAATCAACGAATAATACAAATTAGGAACACCAGCACCAACACGAGGTTTGACATCAGCATCAGGTCAAGATACCCATCATGGAAACATCACTAAAGTAACATTACATTACATTTTAAATCAATTGTGCATAATTGTGTAATATAATATTTAAATGCTTTATTATTATTGTTCTACTATTTCACATCTTGCATGCTCTGTGTATAACCACTTCTGTTTTGGATCTTGTTTCTCGTATAATGCTACTTTATTTACATTAATAAATAATTTCTTTTGACTGCAGCTTGGCCCGTTTGCACGTGGGTTTTTGAGGTAAAGATTTTTCAATGTATTTCTTCAAAAATCAGAGTATCTCCGTATCGAATTTCATTGAAATCGTTGCAGTGGCTTAGCCGTGAAAGTGTAACTGACTGATAGACAGATAGACAAATGGAGGTACTTTCGAAATTATAATAAAAGTATAGTACGTAAGGATGAACATGAGGATTGGGTCATGCCAGCCAAATAAAAGCTAGTTTATTTCATGCTCTGTAGTGTTTTAAGGGGGGAAAATTTCGTTAAATGATATTTTAAAGTAGGTGTAATTGTTTTTATTATTTTGATATGCTTTAACATTATTTACAATTAAATGGTTTTTCACCACTGTGTATACATATGTTCTTACATATACGTACATCTTAGCCACCATTCACGCTAAGTAGTTATTTAATTGTATCAGACTGATTTAGTTCCTTACCAATGTGTATACGAATGTGTCTATTTAAATTACTCTTAACGTTAAAACATTTTTCACAAATATTACACTGGTATGGTTTCTCACCGGTATGTGAACGGATATGAGTGTCTAAATTATTTTTTGTGCTACAACATTTGTTACATATATCACACTCAAACGGTTTCTCACCAGTGTGTGTACGAAAATGGATATGTAAATTACCACTTTGAGTGAATTTTTTCTTACATATACTACACTCATATTGTTTCTTACTGCGCATACTAATGTTTTTTCCTAAATCACAAGAAGATGGTTTTGGTTTTACGTCCGCATCAATTACATTTAAACTGTCACTTTGAAATGTTTCTTGTTCATTGTCATTATGATCAGATATGCTTCTACTTTCATTGATATTAATACTATTTATATGAGTTTCTGGTTTATCATCAGGGACTGTTTTATTTTGTGTATGACTAAGGTTCAAATATGTATTATCTCTAGCTCTCTTTGCGTCTTTATTATTAACAGAAACTCTATTTTTATAAACTTCTTTTTTTAAACCACACTTACCACGTTTTTTAATTTCTTATTTTTAACACACTCCTTTTTACTGATTATTTTAGCGTCATTTTCATGTTTTTCACTCTTGTTGATCTTTTCTTTACATGTCTTATGTTTAGTTATATTTACTGGTTTCTTTTGCGATGATGAAGTTGTCTTTATATCAGGAGCACCTGTTTCAAACACATATCTAGTAAGAAAACGTTTATGAATAATATGTCTAACCGTGGTGTAAACTACCCTATCTTAGGCATGGTAAAGAAACACACATATAAACAAAGAAACGTGAAAAGTGGTTGCTTAGGAGGCCCATATCCCAACCCCCCCGTCTCTCTCTCCGTCCCCCAAAGGCTGGCAACATACCTGTGACGCCCCCGGTGTTAGGGGTGTCCACGAACAGCGGTAATCGCTTACACTCAGGCGATATAACTGCCCAGTTGCCACTTTCTCCATAAAAAACAGCCTAGGATGTGATCGTGAGCAAGTACGTGACACGAGAATAATATATTTGAGATGTGTACATTCAACGAAGTATTTTTATAGTTTAAAAAGGTTTTTGTGTTATTATGTACGAAGAGAAATTCACACCAAACTGGCATATCTTTTGGGTGCTGTTGATGCTCCTAGGTAAAGTTAATCTAACTGTACCCACTTTAACGTCATCGAGTTAAGATGGACTAAACAACAAACAGATAACTAGACAAACTCGATGGAAACCACTAAGTCTGACCTGCGCAGTGTCGTGTTAGCGTCATTCGTACAAACATAACATTTTAGGATTTATTTATAGGACATCAGCAGCGTTTAATATTTAGGTGATCCACTGAGACATGGGCCTCTCATTAGAAAGCAGGTTATGTTCCACTATAACACACTGGTCAGGCGAGTTGGTACAGGGTTTGTTCGTAACCCATCGTGTTGCTGGACGAGGCGGGCAAATTGTTCGAGAGGATTATCTCTGCCCGCATCGTCCAGCATCTCAACGAGGTGGGGCCCGACCTCTCGGACGCCCAATTCGGGTTCCGAGAGGGGCGTTCGACGGTCGATGCCGTGATGCGCCTTAGGGCCGTGACCGAAGAGGCAGTGAGCTGTGGCGGCGTGGTGTTGGCGGTGTCCTTGGACATCGCCAACGCCTTTAATAGTCTGCCATTCAGCTGCATCAGGGAAGCACTCCTGTATCATGGAGTGCCAGAGTACCTGAGGCGGCTGGTGGCAGACTATTTAGAGGAGCGTACCGTCGTGTACGAGGACCGAGATGGCGTCATGAGACGGCGACCCATGTCGTGCGGCGTTCCGCAGGGGTCTGTCCTCGGACCACTCCTGTGGAACGTGGGGTACGACTGGGTCCTTCGAAGTCGTCTGCCCCCCGGGCTGGGCGTAATTTGTTACGCCGATGACACACTTGTCACAGCCCGGGGGGCCAATTTCCAAGAGGCGGCGCGCCTGGCCACCAGGGGTGTATCTCTGGTGGTTGGGCGCATAGAGGCGCTGGGCTTACGGGTGGCCCTTGACAAGACGGAGGCCCTGCTTTTCCATGGGCCCCGTCGTGGTCCACCCCCTGGCGCCTCAATCGAAGTCAACTCGGTCCTCGTACCGGTTCGGGCCCAGATGAGGTATCTGGGCCTGATCCTCGACGGTAGGTGGCTCTTCGACGAGCACTTCCGACAGCTTGGCCCCAAGCTGGTCGACGCTGCCTCCGCCCTTGGGCGTCTTTTGCCCAACTTGGGTGGAGCCAGCGTCGAAACAAGACACCTCTACACGGGGGTGGTCCGGTCGATGGCCCTTTACGGGTCACCGGTGTGGGTCCCGGCTCTGACCGCCCAGAATAAGGCCCGCCTGTGGCGGCCTCAGAGGGTATTGGCGGTCAGAGCCATACGCGGATACCGCACCGTGTCGACGGAGGCGGCATGCGCCTTGGCCGGAACACCCCCGTGGGATTTGGAGGCGGAAGTGCTCGCCGAAGTTTATCGGCGAGCGGCTGAATATCGGGCGGAGTACGGGTATCGTGCTCCGCCCGAAGAGGTACGCGAATGGCGTGAAGCCGCTCGCCGAGCCACGATGGCTCGTTGGTCTTTCCGGCTGGAAGCTCCACGCGCTGGCTTTGCCACCGTGGAGGCGCTCCAGCCGGTCATCCTCGAGTGGGCAGGGCGGCAGCACGGGACCCTTTCCTTCCGGCTGACGCAGGTGCTTTCCGGGCATGGTTGCTTCGGAAAGTACCTGCACTCGGTCGCTAGGAGGGAATTGAGTCCCGCCTGCCACCACTGCGACTGCAGTGAGGACTCGGCCCAGCACACGCTGGAGATCTGCCCCGCTTGGGCGGATCAGCGCCGGGCCCTCACTGCAGTCATCGGAGGAGATTATATATTTATTATATCTCATGAAAAAAAAGACCAATAAAACCAAACCAACTTAACTTAGTAACGCTGTGACAGTGACGTTTTGCCGATTATTTGTTATCCAATAGGGGTGCGAACTAGTCGATATGTCTTTGAGTCGATCAACCCAATCTTTATAATCCCCGAAACAAAAAAGTCACGTAATAATTCTAACGTCGATGTCTGTCTGTCTCTGCGTGTGTAACTGTCTTTGACATCGTAGCTCTCAAGCGGATGGACCGATTTCGATGCGGGTTATTATTGAAAGCCAGTTTCCTTGTGGTGTTTCGTAGCTATGTTTGGTTAATATACGTCCAGCAGTGTATAGATATAATATCCAAATAACCTTTAAACTCATAAAGTCATAAAATCATCTAAGCAACCTCTCAATGCTTTTAAAAGACCTATCTTATGATATCCTTATCGCGCGTTGCGGAAGGGGACTATACGGAATTGTTACGACGAATTTACTCGTATTATGCCATATTGTGTGTTTACCCAAGAAATTTAGTGATACCACAGGGAGGAGAAAATTTTCCCCACATATTCCTGGATCGCCTACTTAGTCACATCGTGAAGTCGAGTTCTTCGATACCGCCATACTTCTCAGTCGAGGTGCCCCCCTTAATACTTTCACCCCCCACCCTTTACTTATATTTTCAACCCCTTTTTTGGGGCTTATTTATCTAGCGTAGCACCCTCAATCCATTCACCCTACCACCCTGATCACCCCTAAGATCATCCTTTAAGGAAGTCACTCCCTCTATCTCCGAAACAATCTCCGAAATTCGTAGACATTTTTTAGTCCCCCCTTGCAAGCCCTGAACTTGTCAGGAATCAGAACCCCTCAATATTTGCCTTACCCCTCCCTCCTTTTTTTTTTCAAAAATACTTCCCCCCCTTCAACCTAACTTTTGAACCAATAACCCCAGCACCTTAGTGCTTGGACTCATTTTAACGAGCACAGCACCCCCAACCCCTTCGCCCCTCCAGACTGGTCATTTCCTGACCTCTCCTCCCTACTGATAGTAACTTCATCCCCCCCCACCCACACTAGGACCGCACATATTTTCAACCCGTTAGTTACTCATTTCCACCCCCACCCCTAAAATCATCCCTTCCTTAAGGGTAGTAAGGATACCCCCTCTATCTCCGAAACTATCGCTCGGAGACATTTTTAGTCCCCCCTTGCACACCCTGAAATTGTCAGGAATCATTACCTTTTCTCTGTCTGCCTCTCTCTCTCTCTCTCTCTTATAGAAAGCAAGCCAGATATTTTCGTTTCGTTTTTCTATTTCGAACTTCGTTCCATTCGGGTGTCCCTTGACACCTTTCAATTTTCTTTCAGACTTTTTTCTTAATTTTAGTTTAGCACTTTGTCAATGTGCTAAATATACATGCAAAGTTAAATCTTTCTAGCACTAACCGTTTGGAAAGCAAACCAAGGACGGACGGATATGAAAAAACTCTAAGGGTTCTAAGACGTGAACCACGGAACCCAAAAAAACCGTTCAAGAAGGAGTCGGTCGAAGGGTCCGTATCATTATCTAACTAACTACAAAAACGAGCACCAGAAAACCACGTTTATTGTATGGGAGCCCCCCGTAAATATTTGTTTTGCGCCACACTGTTTGTGCCACACTTGCCACTCAACACTACAATAATAAATATTATAATTCATTCTAACGATGATAAATTCAGAAAATTTATTGATGGTCTCAGTTTTAAAGCTAAGGAAGACTATTCTAAAGGAATTATGAGCTACGGCATTTTCTGTGTTATTTCTGTGTCCAGTTTACCTTCTAAGCATTAAATACAAGGTGTCTCAAAAGAAATTTCATATTTAGTGGATTGATTAAAAAAAAGGAAGCGGTATATGGAAAAAATGTTTATTTATTGTTAAAATACACTTTTTGGGAATTCATTTCTTAAAAATAATATCGTCTAAATGTAAACCCTCACGTTGTTGGCACTCATTTAATCGAACAGTAAAATTACTTATGACTGCTCGACAGGTGGAGTGAGGGATGGCTGCCATTTCGTGACGGATATTTTCTTTCAAATGCGCCAGTGAAGTTGGTTTATTGGCGTAAACTTTAGATTTAAGATAACCCCATAGGAAAAAGTCCATAGGGGTTAAATCTGGGCTACGTGGAGGCCAATTTATGTCACCTCTCCGGGAGATCAATTTTCCTGAGAAAATTTCACGAACACGTGGCAGAGATATATTGGACGTGTGTGAAGTTGCTCCGTCCTGTTGAAACCATGTTCTTTGGTTATAGCCAGGAAAGTTTTGCAGTTCAGGTACCAAGAAGTTGTCTAACATCTCCACATAACGCTCTGAATTCATTGGCTGAACTCCAGTAGCGGCAGTTTTGCTTATTTACGTGGCCATTAAGATGAAAATGAGCTTCATCCGAAAACAAAATGTTGGTAAACGTTGAAAATCGCTCAATCATCTGATTTACGAAATTAAGCCTCTGACCGGCATTTTGGGGCTTTAATTCTTGCACCAATTGAATTTTGTAGGGGTGCAGCTTTAGATCTTTGTGCATAATGCGATGTAATGATGATCTATGCATATTTAAAGCACTCGCGCGCTTCCGAATTGAAAGGCTCGGGTCGTCACGTACAGATTGATTAACACTCTCCACGTTTTCTACCGTTCTTGATGACCTAGGTCGCCCGGATTTTGATTTATCCAGCGTTGATCCAGTCTCTTCAAACTTTTTAACCCAATGTCGAATGAGAGGAAGGCTTGGCGCATCATTTAAGTGGCGAAAACCTCAAATACTGCAGAATTTTCTACGCGCGACAGTTGTCGAATCACCGTTCTTGTAAAACTCTCGCACGCACAACGCGCGGTCTGCTCCCGAGAAACGCTCCATAGCGACTGAATCCCCAAGAGCCAAGCTACCAATTGACATAACCCCCGCACCCCTCAAGTACGCAGCGTTCACGCAGTAAGCTAAACAAATATAAAATTTCTTTTGAGACACCCTGTATTTATGTACCTACGGTTTTTACTAAGTACAGATAACAAGTAATGATTATTTTGAATCAACTTTAATTTAGTAACATTCTCACTTCTTAAATATTAATTTTCGTTATCTACCCAGCATAGTGTCATCTGATGGTAAGCGATTACCGCCGCCCTTCGACACCTGCAACACCAGAGGTTTCACAAGTGCGTTGCCGGCCTTTGGGGGATCGGGATAGGGATGATGATGTGGGAAGGGGATGGGGTATGGGCCTCCAGTATCCTCACTCACTCGGTGAAACACAGCGCAAGCATTATTTTACAGGGATATTCAAACATAAAAAAAGAAGTGTGTCAGAAGTGCGGCGTACGAAGAAGTCATGTGTCAGTCTCCTTCTTACGCCGCAAGAACTTATGTAAAATATCTTAACACACTATACGTAAAAAACGTAGAACTGATGAAAGTTATATACAAAAGAATTCGAGCTGCTCCAGAACTTTTGAGGGTAGATTTGTTAAGTTCATGTCATAAGTTAACAATATCACCCACAACGTTCACAACAACTAACAAAGAGTTGAGTTTTGTAAACTAATGATTCTTTGCTTTTTTTCGACTTTTTTAGGAATCGTAAGTGAACGAACAGACTAGTAATAAAACTTATTTGAGAATATGGCGAAATCTTGTAAATATAGATTTATCTATATAAACCCAGCAGATTAGTTTATACCATCATCATTATCTTGTCTTGGTGGTCTTGGGTCAAATTAGCTCAGTGCTTATCATAGTTTTGCTACATTATAAATAAATATTTCAGACATCTAACACACAACGCCATATAGTCCCTACCTAAACAAAAATATTATTATAGGTACTAGGCAGTTGATATTAATAAATGTATACCTGTTTTTTTAAATAGATGCATACATAGAAAACATCCAAACTCCAAAACAATTATTTGTATGATCTGCAAATATTTATTAACCCGGGAACCACTGCGTCATCGAGGTACTCAAACATCCGAAAACCGCCAGTAAGCCCGGCGTTTTGCAGTATTGACCTGAATCCTAGACATCACCGCAACACAGACACGTCCTCGTCTACGTTCTTGTCCAAACCTGTATCAGTGAGCCTAACCCGTCTCGTCCCTCACGACGAAGCGCCTGTCTTGGACAGGATGCAGCAGCGACGGGTTCGTGAAATAAAATGTTAACGATCGAACTGCCCCCACCGTTGCAAACATGGTTGCGACCCACGGTAAACAACTAAATCAAAGTCAATTCAATTCAAATTCTTTATTGCCAACTAAGTGTACATGCCATCTTATAATATGGTTTGTCTCAACTTGGTAATCTATACCAGGCAATGAAATTTAATATAATATAATATGTTACTAATAAATTTTCAAAATTATTAATTATGTAAAAATAAATAAATCGATAGAAAACAATTCTGATAGATTGACTAATGGTACTATTACTTTTGAAATTTTGTTTAAACAAATTCTTATTCTGATAGATTGAGTAAATAAATATTAATTATATACACCTTTTATTTTATTAATCTATATTTTACAAAATGTTTGACTGACTGACAGACTGTAATGATTAATGTATGCTAGAATATTGAAGAAAGAAGATTTTTGAGGTATGAAGGGGCTAGCCCAGTGATCTTCTGAACCAATTTCGAAAATTATTTTTCCCATAGAAAGCCACATTCCTTTTGAGTGCCGTAGGCATAACCTGCGATATCTAACATCCACGTGGGCGGAGTCGCAAGCAAAAGGTAGTATTATATAACTTTGTATTACATGTTGGTATATTATTTGTAAAAAAATAAGTAATTTTATTCAACAGTTTTTTAAACTTTCTGAATTAGAAACAACAAAATTAAATATTTAATATACCTGAACAATCAACGAATAATACAAATTAGGAACACCAGCACCAACACGAGGTTTGACATCAGCATCAGGTCAAGATACCCATCATGGAAACATCACTAAAGTAACATAACATTACATTTTAAATCAATTGTGCATAATTGTGTAATATAATATTTAAATGCTTTATTATTATTGTTCTACTATTTCACACCTTGCATGCTCTGTGTATAACCACTTCTGTTTTGGATCTTGTTTCTCGTATAATGCTACTTTATTTACATTAATAAATAATTTCCTTTTGACTGAAGCTTGGCCCGTTTGCACGTGTGTTTTTGAGGTAAAGATTATTCAAAGTATTTCTTCAAAAATCAAAGTATCTCCGTATCGAATTTCATTGAAATCGTTGCAGTGGCTTAGCCGTGAAAGTGTAACTGACTGATAGACAGATAGACAAATGGAGGTACTTTCGAAATTATAATATAAGTATAGTACGTAAGGATGAACATGAGGATTGGCCACCATTCACGCTAAGTAGTTATTTAATTGTATCAGACTGATTTAGTTCCTTACCAATGTGTATACGAATGTGTCTATTTAAATTACTCTTAACGTTAAAACATTTTTCACAAATATTACACTGGTATGGTTTCTCACCGGTATGTGAACGGATATGAGTGTCTAAATTATTTTTTGTGCTACAACATTTGTTACATATATCACACTCAAACGGTTTCTCACCAGTGTGTGTACGAAAATGGATATGTAAATTACCACTTTGAGTGAATTTTTTCTTACATATACTACACTCATATTGTTTCTTACTGCGCATACTAATGTTTTTTCCTAAATCACAAGAAGATGGTTTTGGTTTTACGTCCGCATCAATTACATTTAAACTGTCACTTTGAAATGTTTCTTGTTCATTGTCATTATGATCAGATATGCTTCTACTTTCATTGATATTAATACTATTTATATGAGTTTCTGGTTTATCATCAGGGACTGTTTTATTTTGTGTATGACTAAGGTTCAAATATGTATTATCTCTAGCTCTCTTTGCGTCTTTATTATTAACAGAAACTCTATTTTTATAAACTTCTTTTTTTAAACCACACTTACCACGTTTTTTTAATTTCTTATTTTTAACACACTCCTTTTTACTGATTATTTTAGCGTCATTTTCATGTTTTTCACTCTTGTTGATCTTTTCTTTACATGTTTTATGTTTAGTTACATTTACTGGTTTCTTTTGCGATGATGAAGTTGTCTTTATTTCAGGAGCACCTGTTTCAAACACATATCTAGTAAGAAAACGTTTATGAATAATATGTCTAACCGTGGTGTAAACTACCCTATCTTAGGCATGGTAAAGAAACACACATTTAACAAAGAAACGTGAAAAGTGGTTGCTTAGGAGGCCCATATCCCAACCCCCCCGTCTCTCTCTCCGTCCCCCAAAGGCTGGCAACATACCTGTAACGCCCCCGGTGTTAGGGGTGTCCACGAACAGCGGTAATCGCTTACCATCAGGCGATACAATTGCCCAGTTGCCACTTTCTCCATAAAAAACAGCCTCGGATGTGATCGTGAGCAAGTACATGACACGAGAATAATATATTTGAGATGTGTACATTCAACGAAGTATTTTTATAGTTTAAGAAGGTTTTTGTGTTATTATGTACGAAGAGAAATTCACACCAAACTGGCATATCTTTTGGGTGCTGTTGATGCTCCTAGGTAAAGTTAATCTAACTGTACACACTTTAACGTCATCGAGTTAAGATGGACTAAACAACAAACAGATAACTAGACAAACTCGATGGAAACCACTAAGTCTGACCTGCGCAGTGTCGTGTTAGCGTCATTCGTACAAACATAACATTTTAGGATTTATTTATAGGACATCAGCAGCGTTTAGTATTTAGGTGATCCACTGAGACATGGGCCTCTCATTAGAAAACAGGTTATGTTCCACTATAACACACTGGTCAGGCGAGTTGGTACAGGGTTTGTTCGTAAGTTTTCATGAGGTGCTGTTGTCCTGCATAATTCAATAACTTAGTCAGCGTTAGATTACCTAAAACTTAATAAATAATCTGCCATACGCTCATACATTATGAAGCCTGACAACTTGAGTAATTTAATTTCATATCGTTGTGTGTACGAAGTATGATTTTCGGGTTATTAACAAATGTAAAATGAAATAAGTATGTTAAAACTTACTGGGCTCCTCCGGCTCGTAGTAAGAAATACGCGCCTTCTGACGCAGATTCCGAGTCGACATCTATATTCATTTAAAACATTTGTTAATGGTTTTAAATTTCGCATACATCAAAGTCAAAGTCAATCGTACTGATAAAGATCAATCTAAAACGAGGTAATAAATTAGCAGGAAAGTTAAATAAACCAACAACAAACGTACGGCGCGATAAATTAGAGCAGAAATTAAGTTTACATACAGTAAGTTTTCTTTCCATCATTACAGGTCACATTACACAATAAACAATTTGTCTAACACCATAATAAATCATTTAAAACGATAATTGAGTATAACGTTAAAATTACAGTGTAAAGGCTGTTTAGCACACTTTACTTGCAGATGAACTTTTAGTTAGAGATGAACATTAGTTACTTGAACAATTAAAGAAAAAGAACCATGCCATAATGTAAACAACGTTTTCTACTTAGGTATATGTTAATTTTTCAATTTCATATTTCTCGTGGCATCTAAAATTAGGTTCCTCACCTCACACAACAACAATATAGTCTTTTGCATAAACAAACTGCTTCATTATTTATTTAAAAATATAAAACAAATAAATGCAATGAAATAAATACTTAATAAGCACTAACCTGTATTTATTTTTAGTTTATCGTTAGCTGATCTGAGACACGATCCACCAGACAATTGAACCGTCTTCTTCTTTGATGATATGGTAACCAGGCGACTAATATCGGTTATTTCCGTCAATCTTAGGATTATTGATTAAGTTATTGAAAACAAAATGTGCATAAAATGAAGTGGGTACCCTCATGAAAAAAAAGACCAATAAAACCAAACCAACTTAACTTAGTAACGCTGTGACAGTGACGTTTTGCCGATTATTTGTTATCCAATAGGGGTGCGAACTTGTCGATATGTCTTTGAGTCGATCAACCCAATATTTAGAACCCCCGAAACAAAAAAAGTAATGTAATAATTCTGACGTCGATATCTGTCTGTCTCTGCGTGTGAAACTGTCTGTGACATCGTAGCTCTCAAACGGATGAACCGATTTCGATGCGGTTTTTTTTATTTGAAAGCCGGATTCCTTGCAGTGGTTCGTAGCTATGTTTGGTTAATATCCGTCCAGCAGTGTAAATATATCTAAATACTTGTTACTTGAATTAAATTGTATTTATATTCCGACCACGTGTATGTCGTAATAGGCGTGACTCAATGTATGCAATATAATAGTAAACTAGCTGAATCCCGCGATGCTCCCCGTGGTATGACAATAACCGCGAACAACGCCGCGGGGTGAAGCCTTTCTACAAACCTTAGTGGTGGCCTTAGTTACTGCTTATATCATTAGCTATTCGCTAGTATAAGTAGCGTCAAAATCGGTCAAGCTGTTCCAGAGATTAGACGGAACAGACAGACAAAAATGGTAAAAATGTTATTTGGGAATATGTACCGTGTATAGATACATATGCATTAAGTAAAAGGCGGTTATTTTAATATTAGAAACATAAATTCAAATTTTATTAATTTGTACAGATTTCATAGAAAAACACATCGTACCTTTCTCAGTCGAGTCACAAATATTTTTTATAGTCAAATTTATAAAGGGACTTTTATTAAATCTACCAATAAAAAAACAACATTTATTTCTATTTAAAATATATTTCGCTTAAAATTGATTTCATTTTATGAATGAAAAATATAATACAATTTACAATCACAAAACAATAAGCAACTCAAATTGAAGGTAGATACAATAAAATAGTGTAGGCAAGCAACCGCGTGTACCTCACGTGTATATATGTATGTAGGTAGCTTAGAATTGTAATTTAAAAAGTAATTATACAATATACCGTGTCAGTATCATGAGAAATACCGAACTGCTAGATTTTAATAAAACGACACATTATTTTCAATATTAGTTGGGCTTTATGTTTAACAGTTCGTTGTATATATTCATAAGAACATAGTTCTTATACAGTTGTAATAGAGCATAATTTAGCAATAGATACAGTGAAATGAAATCGACCTTGAATGAACAGAACGTCTGAAATGATGGACAAATTTGTAGGCGTAGGTATGTAAAAATTACAAACGTAATCGTTTCATTCAAATTAAGTACCTACACCGTAATATACATTAAACTGTTTTATATCAAACCTGAACAATACCTATTTTCTAAATAGAAATCAAGAACCTTTATTTAAACTCCAAACTCAAACTCAAAATTTCAAACTCAAACTCAAATCATTTATTTCCATAGGCCCCAAAAGGCACTTGAACACGTCAAAAATACAAACATAAAAATATAAAACAAAACTCCTAATACTAAATGCACTGAGTTGATTTGAATTACCGGAGCTTAGATTGATTTCGATTCAACTCAAAGGTTTAAATTGAAATCAATCCAAGTACCAGCTCCGATGGGTATTGCATTCATGAGAAGAGCTGGTGAGAAACTCATGTGCACCATCTTTTCAAATAATTCATACAAAGCTTGTTTGTTTTTGACAACAGTATTTCTATGTGCAAGTTAAGGCAACCAAAACACAAAGGCTAGAAAGCGGTCTAATAAGATATTAAAGCTAGGAAAATCAATTTTTGTCTAATAAAATAATAAAAATTAGTCCATAGCATATAAGGTTGCAAACACTTACACATCAAATAAATTATATTAAGGATTTTAAGTAAATAAATACATTGCGTATAAAAATAAATCACCCCAACCAGTACATGAGCCAATGCCAGACTCTCACTCACATCCAAGGCACTGTATCAGTCAAGAAATCGTTTATCGTATAATAGCCCCTTTCCATAAGACGATTCTTAACGGTACTCTTGAACTTATGTAGGGGTAAGTTCAAGATTTCGACAGGAATTTTGTTATAAAAACGCACACCAAGCCCTTCAAATGAATTGTGGACTTTGTTAAGGCGATAATATTGGCCTACTAATTTGTGCTTATTCCTTGTGTTTAGTGAATGATGATCACTTTTGCTACTATATTTATCTATGTTTTTTCGTACAAACATAATATTAGCAAATATATATTGAGATGCTACTGTTAAAATACCTATTTCCTTAAATCGTTCTTTCAGAGAATCTCGAACTTTAAGTTTGTAAATCGCATATTAAAAATAAGTACCTGTGTGGAACATGAACACAACATACCTACTAACTTAATATTATCTAAAATTAAATATTAAAATAATAAACAGATTTGTGCAAGACTTTTAAAATGCCTTAATGTGTTTTAAAGACAAAAAAAAAGATCTTAAGGAACCGTCTCCACCGGCGAGAGATTCGCTTCGATTTTATCGTCGTTTGACGCGACGATAGGCTATAGGAATAATCGTTCGTTCGTAGAGATTATCCGACAATAGAAACGCGGCTCCGTCGCGATTCTCTCCCCATGGAGTGGGTCCGAGAGGTTAAGAAACGAGATTTTGAAATTATGCACATAGTGTAACATAGAACATAATTAAATGAGTATTGATACAACATCTATTCTACACATACTCGTATAATAAACCCGTACCTTTCCACGGCTTCGCCCGCGTGTCCCGCAGTTATAGCGGGAAACAGTAGCTTTTGTCCTTCCTTAAGAATCAAAGTATCTTCTAGTTAAATTACATTGAAATCATTACGTGTTTACGAATATGATGATTTAAATAACATTTTTTGGTGAAATATTTCTGACATAAATTACTCACCAGTGTGATGTGTGTACACTTAAACTACGTCTTGCGTTAAAACGATGTTTATATATACTACACTACTATGGTTTCTCACCAGTATGTATGCTAATATGTATGTCTAAACTACTCTATATGCGGAGATTTTTCTTACATGTATCACACTCATACGTCATATGATTTGACACCAGTGTGTATATGTGTGTTTAAAGTAGTCTTTCTCCTAAAGCATTTCTTACATAAACTACACTAATATGGTACCTCACCACTGTGTATACGAATATGTTCATCTAAACCACCCTTTGAGAAAAAACATTTCTTACATATATTACACTCATATGGTTTCTCACCAGTGTGTGTACGAACATGACTTTTTAATCCTACTTTTTGGATAAATTTCTTCCCACATACATGACATTGATGCTGGTTCTCACCAGTGTGTTTACGATAATGTATTTTTAGACTACTCGTTACGCTAAAACGCTTCTTACATATATCACACTCATATGGTTTCTCAGCAGTGTGTGTACGAATATGACTTATTAAATTGACTTTTTGTATAAAAATTTTCCCACATATATGACATTGATGCTGTTTCTCACCAGTGTGTTTACGATAATGTATTTTTAATTTACTCCTTACGCTAAAACGTTTCTTACAAATATTACACTCATATGGTATCTCATCAGTGTGTGTACGATAATGTATTTTTAAACTACTCGTTAGGCTAGTATATTTCTTACATATATCACACTCACATGGTTTCTCACCAGTGTGTGTACGAATATGACGTTTTAGTTCGACTTTTTGGATAAAATGTTTCCCACATACATGACTTTGATGCTGTTTCTCACCAGTGTGTATACGATAATGTATTGTTAATTTACTCCTTACGCTAAAACGTTTCTTACATATATCACACTCATATGGTTTGTCACCTGTGTGTATACGAATATGAGTTACTAAACTAAATTTGGTTTTAAAACATTTTCCACAAGTATCACAACAAAATGGTTTAGTTTCTGCGACCGAGTCACTTACATTTATACTATCACTTCGGCATATTTCTTTTTCATTGTGACCAGATGTGCTTATACTTTCATTATTATTACTTAAGCAATAATCACGAGCTCCTTCCGGTTTATACACAAGATTTAGCTCAGGTTCTTTACAATTAGGAATCAAATTTATTTCGTTTTCATATATTTCTTTTGCATCTGTATTATTGACAGAACTGCCATTTTGGATAGCAAACTTTTGTAAAGCCATTCTGTCAATAGTTTTTGAGATATTATTTCCACACTAAAATACTATTATACCCTTCCACTTCACATCTTTTGTACTTGCTTATGAATATATTTTCTTTTTGGGGTAGCAGAGGTTTCTTTGCAACGGGAGCACCTGAATCAAGCATATGTACGGTAGATATAAATTAGTTAAAAAAACTATTAACTTGTATTTGAGGGATTTTAAAAATATTGTCTGCATCTACTTGTTCAACATTTGTATGTAAAGAGGAGTATTTTTTAGTTTAAGTGTGTCATTTAGGTATTCTGAAAAACAAGAAAAACACATCGAATTTGCTGGCATAGGTTAAATCCGGGATAGATGCCTCATTTTTACTGTTGTCACCGTGCACCTGAATTTATACAGGGGCTATCGTGCTTTGGGGATATGCTTTGCTCATGTGTGTATTTATATCCGAAGTAAACTTCACTAACACTTCGATATTTTCAAAGTAAATATAGAATATAAATGTTACATTTTATTAAGTGTGCATCTACCTAAATGTTAAAGTATACATGACCCGGGAATCGAACCTGTGACCTCAAGCACAGCAGTCGCATACTCTATTGCGACATCAAGGTAGTCATTGTTTAGTTAGCTTTAATGAAATTATAAAATAACTACATTTGTTTATTGAATTATTCAATAAATATATATATATATATTTATATAATAGGGTCACCTTATTTTCCCTAGGAGCACGTATCTATATAATAGATTGCCAGATTACTAAAATAAGTTAAACAAAATAATGACTCACCTGTATTCCTTCTTAATTTAATGTGATTCTTACTCCAGCTATCATAATTTCAAAGTTTATTGTTAGCTGCTATCTGAGACTCGTCCCATCAGACTGAGGAACAAAGTCTTCTTTTCTTTTGATGATATGGCAACCAGCCTACTAATATCAGTTCTCTCTGCCAGTGTTAAGTATTTAAAGCCTGCTAGATTTAAAGTCGTTGTATTGAAATTAATGACAAAAATGTACACAAGATAGTGGGTACCGTCTTCCAAGAAAATCAATTATGACCTAAGAATAAAATTGAAGTGACTTGACATAACAACGCTGTGATAGTGACGACGTTATAACCTTTTTTTTCTTATTTAGTAGTGGTGCGAACTAGTCGACGTGTGTATTAGTCTATTTATATATCACAGAAATCATAGATATTAGTTTGATTGTGTCTATTAAAGTGATACCATTTTATAGGTGCGTTAACCGTTTCGTTACATAACGCGTTACGGCACCGGTCTGTCTAGCTTCCCTTTCACTCACGGTAGGAACGCTCCCCCTCTCTCACTGCGGTAGCCGTAATTCGGAAAATTTAAAACTAAGATTTTTTTATGTTGAGCAATTTCAATATTATGTAGTTCAACTTGTGGCGAGACGTGAAAAAAATATATGACAGCGCCATCTACTGAAGATACATTGAACTACGAGGTAACGCACTACATGAAGTTACTACTAATAATGAATCGCGAAATAGAAGTTCTCGCCCCGTCGCATCAGTACGCTTAGCATCTTTTAAGTATCTAATAAATTATATTATATATTAAATGATACTCAAAAAAGGTAGGATCTTTTTTTGAGTTGTTATAATTTTATGAACATATGTTTATATGCTAAATATTATAAAAGCAAAAAAGTGTAAGTGGACATTACCGACGCGATTTACAAACTTAGGACCTCTGCATTAAATTAATATGTGGATTACGTAAATATATATGTATGTGTCAGTGTATGTATTTACTTTAAACTTTTACCGGAATATTTCACATTTCCAGAACTTTAATTCCTTTTTTTATGGAGTACGAGCAGACGTATCGCCGGATTGTAAGCGGGTACCGACGCCCATGGACACTTGCACATAGGGCACACACCGGGGGCATCATAGGCACAATTCGCTCACACACACACACACACACACACACACACACACACACACACACACACACACACACACACACAAATAAACTCGCCATGAAACGTTCAATTCGCAAAAAACTTGTGAAATATATCTAATCTCACTAATATACTTGTGTTATTAACGAATATACGTAGAAATAGTGAAAGTTAAGATAATAAATTCGAACTGCACAAGAACTTTTGAGGGTAGATTTATGAAGATCAAGTCTTATGTAAACAATATCACCAACAACAATAGACAAAGCGTTGAGTTTTGTGATTTAGTGAAACTTTACTTTGTTTTTTTTGACTATTTTGAGGAGCCGTTAGTCAATGCACAGATTAGAAACGCAAATGTTTTTAGACGTTTCTTTACCGTGCCCATCCTACTACAACTACTAAATTATAAACGCGAAAGCTTGTAAGTATGAATGTATGGATGTTTATTATTCTTTCACATAAAAAGTACTTAATGGATTTTGGTGAAGTTTTACAATAATATAGCTTATACATCAGAATAAAACATAGGCTACAATTTGTAAATATACCAGTTTCGCGTCGCGGCGTTGCCCGCTGCTCATGTCGTACCGCTAGCTAGTCTTTTAAAAAATTTATTTAGCAGGTCATTCACTATCAGATATTTAGTATTAAGATTGTGTGAAATAGTAGACAAACGCAAACTAATGCATGTGACACATTCATCGACTAAAATCGATGGCTGCCTTGGTGGTTCAGTGGTAGTCAACGACTGCTGTGTTTGAGGTCTCGGGTTCAAATCCTGAGTCGGACCAAGTATTTGTGTGATCTGCAAATATTTGCTTCAGAGTTTGGATGTATTCTATGTATAATATGTATATATTTACACAAAAAACAGTATTTATATATTTATATCTGTTGTCTATTACCCATAACACAAGCTCTGCTTAGCTTGGGACTAGATGGCGTTGTGTATTAGATGTCCGAAATAAAAAAAAAACACATGTCGACCAGTTTGCACCACTACTGGAAAACAGATAATCGTCTGAACGTCATTGTCACAGCGTTATTAAGTCAAGTTGGTTGATTTTTCATGGCTCTTTTGTTTATTGAGGGTACCCACTTCATTTTATGCACTTTTTTTATTGAATTAATCAATACACAGACTAGAAGATTTTAGAAGTGAAAACTTTAATTACTTAATATTGGCAGAAATAAGCGATATTAGTTGGTTGGTCGTGTCTCAGATATCAGCTAACTATAAACTTAAAAATTACGATCGCTGGGGTAAAAATCATACGTTAAAGCAAAAAGAAACATAGGTGAGTACATAAATAGTTTTGTATTTATTTTAAAAATGTGGCAATGTCTTTCACTTTACAAAGAATTAATGAAACGGCCTGTTTATATTATATCTTTGCATAAGCAAAGAACTGATGTGTTGTAGTGTACTAGTGTAGTACTTTTTTTGTTATATTAAGTGACGCGAGCAATAATAAATTGAATTATTTATATATTCCAAATTTGAAATGGCGGTATAAAGACGCACGATCAAAATGTAGACAAAATGTAAAAGATGCGCCAAAAAATTATAACCATTGTCGAAACTGGCAAGATTTTTTTTCTTTGATTGATAATAATCACTAAGTTTAACTGATCAACTTACTAATGTTTATCTCTTATTTAATGTCCAAGTGTAAGTAAAGTATGCTAAACAGTATTTTCACTGTTTACACGTTATACTCACTCACCTCGGTGGCGCAGTGGTAGTGAATGCGACTGCTGTGCTTGAGGTCTCGGGTTCAAATCCTGGGTCGGACCAAATGTTTGTGTGATCTACAAATATTTGTTTCGGAGTTTGGGTGTTTTCTATGTATAATATGTATGTATTTACAAAAAAAAAAAAACAGTATATAAGTATTTATATCAGTTGTCTTAGTACCCATAACACAAGCTCTGCTTAGCTTGGGACTAGATGGCGTTGTGTGTTAGATGTCCGGAATATTTATTTATAATTATTATTATTATCGATAGCAAACCTTTCTCAAAATAATTTATTATGATGTTAGGCAAATTATCTACCTATAGTCCATCTCTTCCTTGCGTGAAGGCAAGTCAATGTGACCTGTAAGTATGACAAGAATACTTACTGCATATAAACTTATGTTTCTCATTAGTCTGCAATGAGCATGATAACTCATTTTTGCTCTAATTTATCGAGCCGTATGGTTTTGGTAGCCTTGTTTAATTTCTCCCGCGAATTGTTACCAGGTTTTTAGATATATTCGTAAATATTTTAAATTTATTCGTAAATATTTTAAACTTATTTTAATGATTGTAGATATCGACTCGAAATCTGCGTCAAAAGCCGCGTATTATTTGCTACGAGCCGGAAGAGCCCAGTTTGGACGAGTATCTGCGTAAGTTTTAACAGACTTATTTTGTTTTATATTTGTTTTGAATTCACAAACAATTATTTGAATAAAGAGGATATAAAAAGGTTTAAATAAAGTTGTCAGACTTGATATAATGTTTGGCACATTGCTTATTGAGTTTTAGTTTGTTTCTCCCGTGAGTGACAATGGCACTGCGAAGAGAAGGACAACTTGAAACAAACACTGTATCAATCGGTCTGGACGGGCGAGCTCCGAAACTATGTAACCGATTTTTACATATTCTTGTTACTATGTATGTTTTGCAGCCGTGCCTAACATAGTATAGGATGATTGAAAAGAGATGCAGACGAAGTTACGTGGGTCAGCTTATATTATATAATGTAAATAATATTTCTATTATCTGTCAAATTTAAGTGAATCCTTTGTTATACATTTTCTATAAATATGCTTCATTCAGGCGCTCCTGTAATAAAGACATCTCTACTACAGAAAGAGAATCAGCAAGCAGTTACAAGGAAGAAACAAAAACGAACAAGCGTAAATTCACGGAAAGAACACAAAAATAGTGCATCAAAAAGTGCGGGTACAAAATAATATATTGAAAATTTGTAATAAAAAAGGGTAGTTTACAAAAACTTGTTAACAAAAATGGGATTTCTGGCATAAAATTAATTTGCAAAGCAAATAGCTATAAATTAAATATATATGAACCTTAGTCGTAAACTAAATAAAATAACACTTGTGGATAAACTTCGTGAGAAGAAGAAGAGAGAAGAAGAAGAGAGGAGAAGAAGAAGAAGCTCGTAATATTTTTTTAAGTAATATTAATATGCCTATATATATCTGATGATTTAGGAAAATACATTCGTATGCACACTGGTGACAAATCATATCTGGGTGATATATGTTAGGAATATTTTAGCATAATGAATAGTTTAGACAATCACATTCGTATACACACTGGTCAGAAACCATTTGAGTGTGATATATGTAAGAAATGTTTTACCACAAAGAGCACTTTAAATAGACATAGTCGCATACACACTGGTGAGAAACCACACCAGTGTCGAATATGTAACATATATTTTGGCGATAAAAATAGTTTGAAAACACATATTCGTGTACACACTGGTGACCGACCACATCAGTGTAAAATATGTATGAAACGTTTTAGCAAAAAGTATAATTTAAATAAACACATGCGGGTACACAGTGGTGAGAAACCTCATGAGTGTCAAATATGTAATAAATATTTTAGTAACAAATATGATTTAAGTCGACATATTCGTATACACACTGGTGAGAAACCATATGAATGTGAAATATGTAAGAAATGTTTTAACAGACAATATGATTTGAATCGACATATTCGTATACATACTGATCAGAAACCATATCAGTGCAATACGTGTAAAAAATGTTTCAACGTTAAGAGTAATTTAAAGAGTCATATTCGTATACACACTGGAGAGAAAAGACATCATTGTGATGTGTGTAAGAAATCTTTTACCAAAAAGAGTTATTTAGCTGATCACATTCGTATACATACAAGTGAGAAACAATATCATTGTATTAAATGTAAAAAGTATTTTAGCTTAAAGGATAGTTTAGATAAACATATGATTACGCACACTGCTGAGAATGCACATCAGTGTGATATATGTAAACAATACTTTAGCACAAAATATGATTTAAATAAACATATTTGTATACACACAGGTAGAAAGCCACATCAGTGTGACATTTGTGGGAAATGTTTTAATCGAACTGGTCATTTACATAGCCATATTCGTATCCACACAGATGAGAAACCATATCAGTGTTATATATGTGAGAAAAATTTTAAACAAAGAGCTCATTTAGATTATCATATGCGTATACACACTGGTAAGAAACCACATCAGTGTTATGTATGCAGGAAACGTTTCAATCGAACTAGTCATTTACAACGACATATTCGTACACACACTGTTGAGAAACCTAGTCACTTAAAAGAAAAGATATTTGATAAACGCAGTGAAAAACCATATCGGTGTTTTATATGTAAGAAACGTTTTAGTATAAAGAGTAGTTTACACAGTCATATTCGCATACACACTGGCGAAAAACCATATAAATGTAAAATATGCAACCAATGTTTTAGAGTAAAGGGTAGTTTAGATGTACATATTCGAAAACATACTGGTGAGAAACCGTACCAGTGTGGAATATGTAATAAAAGTTTTTACAGACAATGTGATGTAAATCGTCATTTTCGTATACATACTGATGAGAAACCACATGAGTGTAATGTATGTAAAAAATGTTTTAATTTTAAGAATAATTTAAAACGACACATTCGTATACACACTGTCGAGAAACCATAGCTAAACCATACATAAAACTTCAAAGACTTTAAGAGATATCAAACGAAATCCTACCTCCCTGCCCAAAATACTGCAAAGCGTGAAATAAACTAGCTTCTTTTTGACTAGTTTAAACTATTATGTAATATTTCTTTTATGTATTTCATCCATATTTTCCTACTTCCATACTTTACTTATATTATAGATTCTAAATCTGTCTATCTGTCTGTTACACTTTCGCTGCTAAGCTGCTGCACCGAATTCAATGGAATTTGGCTTAGAAATACTTAAGTTATTAAGAGCATTGGCTACTGTTTACCGCGATAACGGACATACACGTTCGCGTAGCCCTATACAAAAGCTGTCTAGTTATCTATTGATTTTAATGAAGTAATTTTATACAAGATCGTTGTATTGCCCAAAACATACGTATAAACAGAGTATGCAAGATGTTAGATTAATTAGTGGAACAATCTTGCTTT
Source organism: Spilarctia lutea (assembly GCA_916048165.1). Classification (NCBI taxonomy): domain Eukaryota; kingdom Metazoa; phylum Arthropoda; class Insecta; order Lepidoptera; family Erebidae; genus Spilarctia; species Spilarctia lutea. The sequence goes on along the minus strand of OU696500.1, from coordinate 1,459,233 downwards.
GCCCTTTTGGCACCTAAATATTACATAATCGCATTCACTTAGAGTCATAATTTACACAGCTCCGATTAATTTGAAATGTAATGTAGGTACTGTTACTTAAGTGATGTTTTTATGATGTAGGTACTTAGGATGCTGCTGTCAAACCTCGGGTTAGTGAAATATTTAATTTTGTTGTTTATGATTCATGAATGTTAGAATAATTACTTTTTACAAAATGTTTAATAAAGATAATATTAATAGATACCTACTTACAGTCTAACAGTCATTCAATAATTGTGTATAAATATATAATAATAATTTAATAAATATCTTTAGTTAACTTTTATTTTGTTATGCCAAAATAAAATAATTTTATCTGTTAGAAAGTCATATTAGTGTATTATCCGTCGGAAATATCTGCGCACCCGGGTGGAATACGCTTCATCTCTTGCTTTCCACGCATCGCCCCGCCTTCGCTTATATAGTACCGTTGCCAACGCGCCGACGCATGTGTGTGTGTGTGTGTTCTTGTTTACGTAATTTCATTCTTGTTGTTGTTTTTCTCTTCAGTGAAATATTAACTTTCTGTCTCTCTCTCGTCATTAAGCCAGGTTCGCAGATATTTTCAACGGGTTGTATTATTTTAACTATTTATTTCATACTTTTGAATATTTACTTAATAATATATATATATTCAAATTGCTATGCCTGGAGAAGGCTAATAATTTAAGATAAACTATATTACAAGATCATATGTATTAAATGTACAATAAAGACTTGCTGGGAATAAAGATTTTGATTTCGAATGATTTTGATCTATTTGTTGTAAACCGTAGGCCGTATCCTATATCGTATACAAATGTAACTGCGAGGGGCAGGTCGATCGTGGACATTCCGTTCACGTACCCCTCACTGGCACATCCTGTCCGGGACTGGCGCTTCGTCGTGGGAGCGGAGATGTATTGGAATTACTGATACAGGTTTTGACAGGAATGTCGAAGTGGATACCAGGGCAGAATGGTTTGGAGGCCACGAGCCCATGACCCGTGTCTGTGATGCAGCGATGTCTAGGGTTCAGCTCAAAGACGCAAGTTTACTGATGGTCACCGGATGTTTGCCGATATTTGATGAACTGCCTCGTTGGCGCAGTTGTAGCGTGTGCGACTGCTGAACTTGAAGTCTAGGGTTCGATACCCGGGTCAACAAATATTTGCAGATTATACAAATTCGGAGTATTGTTGTTTTATATCAATACATATAATAAAATCGCAACTGGTCGCTGTCTGTACATGAAAGAAATATAAAACTGTTATAGAGGCTTCATGAACGCATTAAAACTCAAATCCATGACTTTTTGATTTTTTATTGTTTCCCTGTGTCTGTTTGTCTGTACGTTTGTGCAGGCTAATCTGAGAAACGGTTTAATCGATTTGAATGCGTTTTCAGTAACGCGTTACGATTTGCGCCACCGAACATTTACTTTTTATTTCATTTCAATTGATTCTTAAATTAAACAGTTGATTAGTTTGCAGAATCAACGCAATGAGCGACCTTGATAAAAAGCTAGTAAAAAAATATGTACACGCCCGCAATAATTTACTTCAACGTTTCCGTACTGCCAACTGGGGAGCCTCACCGCAGGTTATGAGGACATCTGGCCTGGCACTAGCATTCTATGCTGGCGAATTGCATAGAATCGATAGACCAAACTGCTGTATCCGCTGACCGGCATAGAGCCACCGGTGTTTCGGAGGACTGTGACGAGTTCCGCAGAGAGGGCAAAACTGGAGAGTACGGAACGGTACAACGGAAATTATAGTGTTATATTCTCTTGGTCCGCTTAGTTCTATACACTGCAGTGCTGCGGGCAGTTGACTTGTGCTTACTAATTCTTTTTCGATAATTAAGAATTTAAAAAAAGTAAAGTGATATGAGGTTTGCCGGGTCAGTTAGTTTATTATAATTTATAATGCAGAAAAACTGTGACAAGACAATGATGTAGGTATATACCTACTTATCCCCTGGTTTTTTTTACACTGACAAGATCTCAAGATATCCTCAAATATTAAGATATGGGCACGGTAAAGAAATGTTCAAAAGCATGCGTTTCTAATCTGAACATTTACTAACGACTCCTCAAAGTAGTCGAAAAAAACAAAGCAAATAATCACTAGTTCACAAAACTGAACTCTTTCTCTTTTGTTGTGAAAACAATATCTTATTTAAAAATCTTGATTTTAACAAATCTACCCTCAAAAGTTCTTGTGCAGCTCGAATTTATTTTCTTAACTTTCACTATTTCAACGTATATTCGTTAATGACACAGGTACATAAGGGAGTGAAGATATATTTCACAAGTGTTTGCGACATATAGGTTTCAAGAAGAATGTATGTGTGTGTGTGAGTGTGTGTGTGTGTGTGTGTGTGTGTGTGTGTGTGTGTGTGTGTGTGTGTGTGTGTGTGTGTGTGTGTGTGTGTGTGTGTGTGTGTGTGTGTGTGTGTGTGTGTGTGTGTGTGTGTGTGTGTGTGTGTGTGTGTGTGTGTGTGTGTGTGTGTGTGTGTGTGTGTGTGTGTGTGTGTGTGTGTGTGTGTGTGTGTGTGTGTGTGTGTGTGTGTGTGTGTGTGTGTGTGTGTGTGTGTGTGTGTGTGTGTGTGTGTGTGTGTGTGTGTGTGTGTGTGTGTGTGTGTGTGTGCGTGCGTGCGTGTGTGTGTGTGTGTGTGTGTGTAAGAGTGAATTGTGATGTTTAAATAACCGTAACAACTTTTGTGAAGAGTGTGGAGAATATGTATTATAAGAATACAGAAAAGCTAACTCAGAGAGCGTTAAAAATATACTTATACTGTACTTCGGAATATCTTTGTTTAAAATTGACAAGATTTAGGCGCCTGATTGAGTTTGGAAATCGTGTGTTAAATATTTATAATTCTGGAAATGTGGTATGTTCCGGTAGTAGTTTAAAGTTAGTTACACCAAAATTATTCACATAAATACATACTCTAACACATACATATATATTTACGTAATCTATACCTAATTAATCTAAGGAAACTCAGAACCGTTACAATAAACAACAGTTATCTACTCAAAGTTTATTGTACAGAGCAACCTGGAACTACCCACTCTAATTACAACGCAGTCAACCTAAGTTTACAAATCGCGTCGATTACGTCACACTTACGATTTTTTGCTTTTATTATTTTTAACATATAAACATATGTTTATTAAATTATACCAACTCAAAAAAGTATCCAACCTTTATTGAGTATCATTTAATCTATACTAATATAATAAAGAGATATGTAAGTATGTTTGTAACGAATTGAATCAAAAAGTAATGGACGAATTTTAAAAATTCTTGCACCATTAGAATGCTATAATATCACTGATTAAAATAGGCTATTTTAATTGTAAGAAAAAAAAGAAAAAAAAAACAAAAATAACAATATGTAAACTAATAACCGCAGGTAACACTGCGAGGTTCAGCTAGTATATAATATAATTTAATAGATACTTAAAAGATGCTAGTCGTACTGCTGCGACGGGGCGATCGCGAGAACTTCTATTTCGCGATTCAGGATTAGTAGCAACTTCATGTAGTGCATTACTTCGTAGTTCAGTGTATCTTCAGTAGATGGCGCTGTCACATGTTTTTGTTGCCACTGTATATGGAAGTCACAACGACTCGTCACTAGTTGAACTACATAATATTGAAATTGCTTAACATAAAAAATCTTAGTTTAAAATTTTCCGAAATAAGGCTAGCGTTATGTAAAAGCAGTTAACGCTCCTATATGAGGTTATTACTTCAATAGAAACAACCAAACTAATATATGTGAGTTTTTAGATATATAAATCGACTAATACACTTATAGACTAGTTCGCACCACTAGTAGATAACAAATAAAAAACAGAACTTCACTGTTACAGTGTTACTAAGTCAAGTTGGTTTGATTTTATTGTTTTTTGAAGTGAAAACTTCTTTAGCGGCGCTGTGTACTTTTATGGAATGGGTATGTATAAACTCGCGTCAGGTCACGTGACCATAAACTAGCTTCAGGTCACGTGTCCTGATCGAAAATTCGTAAGGCTTTTTATTGTTAACAGCGCTATCTACCGATATACTTTGGTAGCATTCGTTTTTCTAGATAGTGGTCCTTTCTCAATATGATTTTATATACTTAAAGTTAATATTTCAGTATCTTAAAGTGATTTACAATAAATTAAAATAACGATGTTCTACTTACACAAAACCTTTTGTAAATCAAAAGATTGTTTACAATTATTTTGAAAACAGCGACATCTATTGGAGTATCAAAGCTTTATTTTAGTTCTTCGAAAATTCGTAAGACGGATGTTTATTGTTAACAGCGCTATCTACCGATATACTTTGGTAGCATTCGTTTTTCTAGATAGTGGTCCTTTCTCAATATGATTTTATATACTTAAAGTTAATATTTCAGTATCTTAAAGTGATTTACAATAAATTAAAATAACGATTTTCTACTTACACAAAACCTTTTGTAAATCAAAAAGATTGTTTACAATTTTTTTGAAAACAGCGACATCTATTGGAGTATCAAAGCTTTATTTTAGTTGTTTTTATTGCACACTATTAAAAAAGCATAGGTGTTCATTTCAGGTAAGTTAAAACAACCGTTTATTTATAGTTATGAGTTTCCACTTCTGTCGGCAGTGCTTATGACTGCTTTGTTTTTTTTTTTTCATGAGGGTACCCACTTCATTTGATGCACATTTTGTTATCAATAACTTCATCAATACGCCTTGAGACTAGAAGACTTTAGAAGTGAAAACTATAATTACATAAGATTGACGGCAATAACCAATATTAGTCGGTTGAAATCATCAAAGAAAAAGACTGTTCATTAGTATGGTGGATCGTGTCTCAGATATCATCTAACAATAAACTAAAAATTACGATCGATGGAGTAAGAAATACAGGTTAGTGCTTATTAAGTATTTATTTCATTGTAGAAATATTGCAATGTTTTATATTTTTAAATAAATAATGAAGCAGTTTGTTTATGCAAAGGACTATTTTGTTGTTGTGTGAGGTGAGGAACCTAATATTAGATGCCACGAGAAATGTCAAATTGAAAAATTAACATATAAGTAGTAGACGTTGATTACATTATGTCATGGTTCTTTTTCTTTAATTGTTCAAGTAACTAATGTTCATCTCTAACTAAAATTTCATCTGCAAGTAAAGTGTGCTAAACAGCCTTTTCACTATGATTTTAACGTTATACTCAAATATCGTTTCAAATAAATAAATAATAATAATAATAAATAAATATTTCGGACATCTAACACACAACGTCATCTAGTCCCAAGCTAAGCAGTGCTTGTGTTATGGGTACTAGACAACTGATATAAATACTTATATATACTTTTTTTTTGTAAATACATACATATTATACATAGAAAACACCCAAACTCCGAAACAAATATTTGTAGATTCCACAAACATTTGGTCCGACCCAGGATTTGAACCCGAGACCTCAAGCTTAGCAGTCACATATGCGTACCACTACGCCACCGAGGTGGTGTTAGATAAATTGTTTATTGTATAATGTGACCTGTAATGATGGAAAGCAGAAATTAAGTTTACATACAGTTATGTAAATTTAATTTCTGCTCTAATTTATCGCGCCGTACGTTTGTTGTAGGTTTATTTAAATTCCCTCCTAATTTGTTACCACGTCTTAGATTCATCTTTATCGTTACGATTGACATGATGTTTTCGAAATTTAAAACCATTAACAAATGTTTTAAATCTATTTAAATGAATGTAGATGTCGACTCGGAATCTGCGTCAGAAGGCGCGTATTTCTTACTACGAGTCGGAAGAGTCCAGTTCAGATCAGTTTCTGTGTAAGTTTTAACATACTTATTTTGTTTTACATTTGTTATGGATCCAAAAATCATTCTTCATACACACGAGGATATAAAAAGGTTTTACTCAAGTTTTCAGGCTTCATAATGTAAGAACGCACAGGAGATTATTTATTTAGTTTTAGTTAATCTAACGCCGACTAAATCTCAAAGATCAAACTATGCAGGACAACAGCACTGCAATAAGTAAGAAAACTTACAAACAAACCCTGTACCAACTCGTCTGACCAGTGTGGTATAGTGGAACAAAACCTGCTTTCTAACGAGAGGCCTATGTTTGGCAGTGGATCACCTACCTAATAGGTAGGTGATCCACTGCCACACTCCAAGGCTGTTGATGTTCTACCATTAAAAATGACTGTTATGTTTGTACGAATGACGCTAACACGATACTGCATAGGTCAGACTTAGTGGTTTCCATCGAGTTTGTCTAGTTGTCTGTTTGTTGTTTAGTCTATCTTAACTCGATGACGTTAAAATGTGTATAGTTAGATTTATTTTAACCAGGAGCTTCAACAGCACCCAAAGGATATACCAACAAATTTGGTGTGAATTTACTTTCGTTTAGAATAACACAAAAACCTACTTAAACTAAAAAAAACTTTCTTTAATGTACACATATTAAATAGATTATTTTCGTGTCACGTTTTTGCTCACGTTGACTTCCGAGATTCTTTCTTTGTTTATAACAATGTGTGTCTCTTTACCATGCCTAAGATAGGAAAGTTTACACCAAGGTAAAACCAATAGGAGCGAAGCATGATTGAAAAGAGATGTAGACGAAATCGCGTAGGTAAATTATTAGGCAATATATATTAAAAGGCAATTAGTATTATATATGCAGATAATATTTCTAACGTACCTCAAATACAAGTAAAGCAATCATAATACATTATTCATAAATGCAAACTTACTAGATATGTGTTTGAAACAGGTGCTCCTGTTATAAAGACAACTTCACCGTCTCAAAGGAAACCAGCAAATATACCTAAACATAAGAAATGTAAAAAAAAGAACAACAAGTATGGAAAGCATGAAAAAGACGCTAAAATAATCAATGAAAAGGAGCGTGTTAAAAATAAGAAATTAAAAAAACGTGATAAAACAAAATGTGGTTTAAAAAAAAAAGTTCACAAAAATAGAGTTTCTGTTAATAATAAAGACTCTAAGAGAGCTATAGATAATATACATTTGAACCTTAGTCGTAAACAAAATAAAACAATCCCTGATGATAAACCAGAAACTCGTATTAATATCAATGAAAGTAGAAGCATATCTGATCACAAAGACAATGAAAAAGAAATATTTGGAAGTGACAGTTTAAATGTAAATGATGGGGACGTAAAACCAAAACCATCTTCTTGTGATTTAGGAAAAAACATTCGTATGCGCAGTAGCAAACCATATGAGTGTAGTATATGTAAGAAAAAATTTAATCAAAGTGGTCACTTAAATGTCCATATGCGTACACACACTGGTGAGAAACCGTTTGAGTGTGATATATGTAAGAAATGTTTTAGCTCAAAAAGTAATTTAGTCATTCATATTCGTTTGCACACTGGTGAGAAACCATATGAGTGCGATATTTGTAAGAAATGTTTTAGCACAAAGGGTAATTTAGACAGTCACAGTAGTACACACACTGGTGAAAAACCCTATCACTGTAGTGTATGTAACAAATGTTATAGCAGAAAGAGTACTTTAAATAGACATAGTCGTAATCACACCGGTAAGAAATTATTCCATTGTGAAATATGTAACAAATATTTTAACGTCAAGGATTGTTTAAATAGACATATTAGTATGCATACTGGTGAGAAACCATATCATTGTAATATATGCAAAAAACGTTTTAGCGCCAAGGGGAATTTAGAAAATCACATTCGGATACACACCGGTGAGAAACCATATCAGTGTACTATATGTAAAAAATGTTTTAACGTTAAAAGTAATTTAAATAGTCATATTCGATTACACACTGGTGGTAAACCATACCAGTGTGATATATGTGGGAAACAATTTAATCAAATTGCTAGTTTACGTAGCCATATGCGTATCCACACTGGTGAGAAGCCATATCAGTGTGATAAATGTAAAAAGTGTTTCAGCGAAAAGCGTAGTTTAAATGTACATATTCGTATGCATACTGATGAAAAACCATATCAAGCTGATACATTTAAAATAGTTCTTTAGCGTGAATGGTTGCTAAGATGTACGTATATATTGTACCTATGTATGTAAGTACATATGTACATAGTGGTGGAAAACCATAAAACTTTAAAAAATGTTTTAGCGTACAAAATAATAAAAATAATTACACCTACATTAAAATATCATTTAACGAACTCTTCCCCCCTTGAAACACCACTGAGCATGAAATAAACTAACTTTTATTTGGCTGGCATGACTTAATCCTTATGTTTATACTCACTATACTATACTTATATTATAATTTCGAAAGTACCTCCATGTGTCTATCTGTTTGTTAGTCTGTTACACTTTCACGGCTAAGCCACTGCACGACTTCAATGAAATTCGACAGGGTACTTTGATTATTGAGGTAATACATTGGCTACTTTTTACCGCGAAAACCGTCGTGCAAACGGGCGGAACTGTAGTCAAAAGGTAGTTATTTAATAATATAAAAAAAGTAGTATTATACGAGAAACAAGATAGCATGCAAGATGGGAAATAGTGGAACAATCATTTCTTGCTTTTTCGGCATGTAAATATTACATTACATAATTATACACGATTGATTTAAAATGTAATGTAACTTTAGTGATGTTTCCATGATGAGGGTACCTCGACCTGACGCTGATTACAAACCTCGTGCTGGTGTTCCTAATTTGTGTTATTCATTGAATGTTCAGGTATATCAAATATTTAATTTTGTGGTTTATGATTCAGAAATTTTTAAAAACTGTTGAATAAATATACCTATTTTTACAAATAAAGTAATAACATGTAATACAAAGTTATATACTACTAGCTTTTGCTCGTGACTCTGCCTGTGTGGATGACGGATATGGCAGAATAATATGCCTATGGCACTCAAAAGTAATGTGTTTTTCTATTGCTAAATTATTTTAGAAATCGGATCAGTAGATCTAGGAGCTAGACTATTCAACCTCAAAAATATTACTTCTTTATTATTCTAGCATAGATTTATCATTAAAGTCTTTATTTACGGTCTGTCAGTCAGTCAATAATTGTGTATAATAGAGATTAATAAAATAATGGATGCATATAATTAACATTTTTAACAAATTGCCAGAATAAGATTGAAATTTGTTTGAAAAAAAATTCTAAATAAATATTGTTATTGTTTTTGTTATCTATCGATTTATTTCCTATTATATGATTCTTACGTTTAAAAATTTAATAATAACATAATATATTAAATCAAATTTCATTGTCTGGGATAGATTACCAAGTTGAGACAAACCATATTATAAGATGGCATGTACACTTAGTTGGCAATAAAGATTTTGAATTGAATTGACTTTGATTTAGTTGTTTACCCTCGCTGCTGCATCCTGTCGAAGACTGGCGCTTCGTCGTGGGAGAGGAGACGGGTTCGGATCACTGATACAGGTTTGGATAAGAACGTAGACGAGGATGCGGAGGCAGAGTGGTTTCGGAAGGCCATGATCCGTGTCTGTGTTGCGACGATGTCTAGGGTTGAGTTCAATACTGCTAGGTTTACTGGTGGTCGCCGGATATTTGTTAAACTGTCTCGGTGACGCAGTTGTAGCGTATGCGACTTCCGTGCTTCAAGTTTTCGATGAGTTCGATTCTCGGGTCATCAAATATTTACAGATCACACAAATTCAGAGCTTTGTTGTTTTGTATCAATACATATAATAAAAACGCAACTGGTCGCTGTCTATACATGGAGAATATATAAAAACTGTTATAGAGGCTTTCCAATCCATTTTTTTTGAATTTTTGTCTATTTTTCTGTACGTTTATGCAGGCTAATCTCAGAAACGGATTAATAGATTTAAATGCGGTTTTCACTAACGCGTTGCGATTGCGGGCGAAGCCGCAGGAAAACAATAGTGTATAATATGTATGTATTTAAATAAGTATATATATATATATATATATATATATATATATATTTATATCAGTTGTCTAGTACCCATAATACAAGCTCTGCTTAGTTTGAGACTAGATGGCGTTGTGTGTGAGATGTCTGAAGTAGTGATTTATCTATATAAATAAAAATGAATCACGAAAATTTATTTACTCCTATTTATCATTTTGTAATGTAATTATTATTATCAAACAAGGTGTGTGTAGGAGAAAATTTAAAAACATATGTTAAAAAATATGTTTTAGGTCTTCGATTGTGTTTGTAAATCGTGTGGTTTTTTTTTAAACTTTAAACTAAATGTTTAAAGTTCTGCAAATAGTAAATGTTCTGGAAGTAGTTTAAAATTAGTCAGAATCAGTTTTAAAAATATCAATAAAACATTCACGCATCAAATTTACACACATAAATACATACACACACACATATTTATCTTTGCGTAATCCAAATATGAATCTAATGCAGAGGTTCTGAAGTCTCAATATAGATACCTATCCTTATAGATCCCTAAGTTTTAACCTTTTCCACTATATGGACTAAACGAACCATTACAACAAATGACTGGTATCTATTCAGAGTTTATTGTACAGAGCAACCTGGAACTACCCTACTAAAATTATAAACGCGAAACTTTGTGAGTACGTATATGAGTATGTTTGTTACTCTTTCACGCAATAACTACTAAAGGGATTTTGATGAAACTTTACAATAATATAGCTTATACATCAGAATAGCACAGAGGCTATAATTTATAAATATACTAGCTTCGCCTCGCGGCGTTGCCCGCGGTTATTGTCGTACTGCGGGTAGCACCGCGGGGTTCGGCTACTCGACTATAATTACAACTTAGCCAAGCCTACGTCACACTTACGCCCTTTTGATTATAGGTGTTAGTTTTAACATTATATAAACATATGTTCATCAAATTTTACCTACTCACAAAAGGATCCCAATATATAATTTAATAGATACTTAATACTACTACTGATGGTACACTGGTGGTACTGAGGTGCTGAGGCAACAGGGGGCGATCACAGGATGGTGAGCGGGGAAGTGAGCAGGGCGCCGTATTCCAGCGAGGTGCAAACTTGCGTCATATATCAGATTTGTAGTATTAAATAAAAAAAAAATGTGCGTCTCGGAACTCGGGATAGAAGTGATAACTTAAACTAATCATAGTTTGTGGGGGAACGGGTGTGATTTCCCTCCAACACAAAGGGAGGATGGTGGGCCAAGGCCCCGGTTGATGTTGGGCTGTATATATGATAATCGGTGCGAGAACTTCTGGAGCGCGATTTAAGATTGGTAGTTACTCAGCGTAGTGCGTTACTTCGTAGTTCAGTGTATCTTCGTTAGATGGCGCTGTCATATGTTTTTGTTGCCGCTGTTTGTGGAAGTAACAAATTAAACTATATAATATTGAAATTGCTTAACTTAAATAAATCTTAGGTTATTACTTACCGTAATACGGCTGGCGATGTAGGTTGAAGATGAGGAGAGTCCCTACCACTGCCATATGCGTGAATGAAAGGGACGCCAGACAGACTGTTACGTAACGAAGTGGTTTACCCGCCCATAAAAAGTTATCACTTCACTTATCACTGTCTGTGAGTTCTGTGATATATAAATCGACTAATACACATGTAGATTAGTTCGCACCACTACTGGATAACAAATACAGAACGATAGAACTTCACTATAACAGCGTTACTAAGTCAAATTGGTTTATTTTTATTTATTTTTTTGTCTTTTTTTAGTGAGGGTACCCACTTCATTTTTTGTATATTATGTTTTCAATAACTTCATCAGTACGCTTTAAAGATTAGAAGACATTAGAAGTAAAAACTTTAATTACGTAAGATAAACGTAATATATAACCGATATTAGTCGACTGATTACCATATCATCAAAGAAGAAGACTTTGTCTCTTAGTCCGGTAGGTCTTGTCTCAGATATCAGCTTGTAATAAACTTTAAAATTACGATCGCTGGAGTAAGAATCATATGTAAAAGTAGGAAGAAATACAGGTGAGTGCTTATTAAATATTTATTTTATTGTGGAAATATTGCTATGTCTTTTTTTCAAATAATTAATGAAGCAGTTTGTTTTTCTGTTGTTGTGTGAGGTGAGGTACGCATATTGGATACCACGAGAAATATCAAATTGACAAAATACATAAGTTAAATTGGAAATTTGCCTGCACGGTTGGCCTAGTGGTTTAAGCGGACACTACGCCGCTTGATATTGCTTTAAGTACCGTGAGTTCAAATCCCGCGTGTAACATCACTTTGTGTGATCCACAAAATGTTGTTTTAAGTCTGGGTGTTCTTTGTGTCCGTTATATGTATGTTTGTAAAGTCCCCGCTGCACAGGATGTATATTCCTAATGCGGGAGTTGTATCTTAAAGGAAAAAAAATGGTGATAAAAAGACGCACAATCTAATCATAGACAAAAAGTAGAAAACGCGCCAAAACTGTAAAACTATTTTTGAAATTGGTATTTTCTTTAATAAGCCACAAACTATTCAACTAAATGTTTATCTCTAACTAAATATTAATCTGTAAGTAAAGTGTGCTAAACAGACTTTACACTGTAACTTTAACTTTATACTCAATTATCGTTTTAAATAATTTGTTATGGTGTTAGATAAATTATTAATAGTGTGGGCCTGTAAGGAGGTAAAGAATACTTACTGCATGAAAATTTATTATTCTCTTTAGTCTGCAATGAGCAAGATAACTCATTTCTGCCCTAATTTATCGCGCCGTTTGTTTGTAGAAGTTTTTTTTAGTTTCTCCCGCTAATTTGTTACTAGGACTTAGATTGATCTTAATCGATATGAGTGACATGATGTTTTCGAAATTTAAAAATAATCGTTCCATTTTTTATAAGCATATGTTTTAAATCTATTTGAATGAATGTAATGTAATATAATATAAAAATATAATTATGGTAAGCAAACTTACTGTATGTAAACTGACTGCCTCGGTGGCGTAGTGGTAGCGTATGCGACTGCTAAGCTTGAGGTCTCGGGTTCGATTCCCGGGTCGGACCAAATGTTTGTATGATTTGCAAATATTTGTTTCGGAGTTTGGGTGTTTTCTATGTATAATATGTATGTATTTACAAAAAAAAGTATATAAGTATTTATATCAGTTGTCTAGTACCCATAACACAAGCTCTGCTTAGCTTGGGACTAGATGGCGTTGTGTGTTAGATGTCAAAAATATTTATTATTATTATTATTATTATTATTTAATTTCTGCTCTAATTTATCGCGCCGTATGTTTGTTGTAGATTTATTTCATTTCCCTGCTAATTTGTAACCACGTCTTAGATTCATCTTTATCGTTACGATTGACATGATGTATTCCAAATTTAAAACCATTAACAAATGTTTTAAATCTATTTAAATGAATTTAGATGTCGACTCGGAATCTGCGTCAGAAGGCGCGTATTTCGTACTACGAATCGGAAGAGTCCAGTTCAGATCAGTTTCTGTGTAAGTTTTAACATACTTATTTTGTTTTACATTTGTTATGGATCCAAAAATCATTCTTCATACACACGAGGATATAAAAAGGTTTTACTCAAGTTTTCAGGCTTCATAATGTAAGAACGCACAGGAGATTATTTATTTAGTTTTAGTTAATCTTACGCCGACTAAATCTCAAAGATCAAACTATGCAGGACAACAGCACTGCAATAAGTAAGAAAACTTGCAAACAAACCCTGTACCAATTCGTCTGACCAGTGTGGTATAGTGGAACAAAACCTGCTTTCTAACGAGAAGCCTATGTTTGGCAGTGGATCACCTACCTATTAATGGCTGTTGATGTTCTACCATTAAAAATGACTGTTATGTTTGTACGAATGACGCTAACACGATACTGCGTAGGTCAGACTTAGTGGTTTCCATCGAGTTTGTCTAGTTGTCTGTTTGTTGTTTAGTCTATCTTAACTCGATGACGTTAAAATGTGTATAGTTAGATTTATTTTAACCAGGAGCTTCAACAGCACCCAAAGGATATACCAACAAATTTGGTGTGAATTTACTTTCGTTTAGAATAACACAAAAACCTACTTAAACTAAAAAAAACTTTCTTTAATGTACACATATTAAATAGATTATTTTTGTGTCACGTTTTTGCTCACGTTGACTTCCGAGATTCTTTCTTTGTTTATAACAATGTGTGTCTCTTTACCATGCCTAAGATAGGAAAGTTTACACCAAGGTAAAACCAATAGGAGCGAAGCATGATTGAAAAGAGATGTAGACGAAATCGCGTAGGTAAATTATTAGGCAATATATATTAAAAGGCAATTAGTATTATATATGCAGATAACATTTCTAACGTACCTCAAATACAAGTAAAGCAATCATAATACATTATTCATAAATGCAAACTTACTAGATATGTGTTTGAAACAGGTGCTCCTGTTATAAAGACAACTTCACCGTCTCAAAGGAAACCAGCAAATATACCTAAACATAAGAAATGTAAAAAAAAGAACAACAAGTATGGAAAGCATGAAAAAGACGCTAAAATAATCAATGAAAAGGAGCGTGTTAAAAATAAGAAATTAAAAAAACGTGATAAAACAAAATGTGGTTTAAAAAAAAAAGTTCACAAAAATAGAGTTTCTGTTAATAATAAAGACTCTAAGAGAGCTATAGATAATATACATTTGAACCTTAGTCGTAAACAAAATAAAACAATCCCTGATGATAAACCAGAAACTCGTATTAATATCAATGAAAGTAGAAGCATATCTGATCACAAAGACAATGAAAAAGAAATATTTGGAAGTGACAGTTTAAATGTAAATGATGGGGACGTAAAACCAAAACCATCTTCTTGTGATTTAGGAAAAAACATTCGTATGCGCAGTAGCAAACCATATGAGTGTAGTATATGTAAGAAAAAATTTAATCAAAGTGGTCACTTAAATGTCCATATGCGTACACACACTGGTGAGAAACCGTTTGAGTGTGATATATGTAAGAAATGTTTTAGGACAAAAAGTAATTTAGTCAATCATAGTCGTACACACACTGATGAGAAACCATATGAGTGCGATATTTGTAAGAAATGTTTTAGCACAAAGGGTAATTTAGACAGTCACAGAAGTACACACACTGGTGAGAAACCCTATCACTGTAGTGTATGTAATAAATGTTTTAGCAAAAAGGGTAATTTAAATAGGCATAGTCGTAAACACACTGATAAGAAACCATTCCAGTGTAAAATATGTAACAAATCTTTTAAGTACAAGGATTGTTTAAAAAGACATATTCGTATACATACTGGTGAGAAACCATATCATTGTAATATATGCAAGAAATGTTTTAGCAACAAGAGGAATTTAGATATTCACTTTCGGATACACACTGGTGAGAAACCTTATGAGTGTGATATATGTAAGACTCGTTTTAGGGTAAAGGGTTCTCTAGTTTTACATATTCGGACACACACTGGTGAAAATCTTTATCAGTGTATTATATGTAAGAAATGTTTTAACAGAAAATATGATTTAAATCGACACACTCGTGTACACACTGGTAAGAGACCATATCAGTGTCATATATGTGAGAGATATTTTAAACAAATAGGTCATTTACATGATCACATTCGTACACATACTGGTGAGAAGCCATATCAGTGTGATAAATGTAAGAAATGTTTTAGCGTAAAGAGTAGTTTAAATGTACATATTCGAACGCATACTGAAGGTAAACCATATCAGTGTAATATTTGTAAAAAATGTTTTAACGATAATAGTAATTTAAATAGACACATTCGAATACACACTGCTAAGAAACCATATCAGTCTGATACATTTAAAAAAGTACTTTAGCGTAAATGGTCGCTACGATGTACGTGTTTATTGTACCTATGTATGTAAGTACATATGCATACAAAATTGTGAATAACCATTTAATTGTAAGAAATGTTTTAGCGTATAAAGTAATAAAAATATTTACACCATTTTAAAAATATCATCAAACGAATTCTTTACCCCTTAACACACTTTGAAGCATGAAATAAATTAGCTTTTATTTGGCTGGCATGACTTTTCTTTATGTTCACACTTACGTACTATACTTAAATTATAATTTCGAAAGTACCTGCATGCGTCTATCTATCTTTCAGTCTGTAACACTTTCACGGCTAAGCCACTGCAACGATTGTAATGAAATTCGATAGGGAGATACTTTGATTACTGAGAAAATACATTGGCTTCTCTTTACCGCGAAAACCGACGTTCAAACGGGCGAAGCTGCAATCAAAAGGTAGTTATTTATTAATGTAAATAAAGTAGTATTTTACGAGATACACGATCCTGTCGAAAAGTATACATACACATAGCATGCAAGATGGGAAATAGTAGAACAATCATTTCTTGCTTTTTCGGCATACGAATATTACATTACATTACATTACACACACACACATACACGATTATGATGATGATGAGGGTACCTCGTCCTGATGCTGATGTCAAACCTCGTGTTGGTGCTGGTGTTCCTAATTTCTGTTATTCAATGATTGTTCAGGTATTTAAAATATTTAAAATTGTTGTTTATGATTCAAAAAGTTTGAAAAACCGTTGAATTAAATTACTTATTTTTACAAATAATATACTAACATGTAATACAAAGTTGTACACTTCTAGCTTTTGCTCGCGACTTCGCCCGCGTGAATGTCGGATGTCGCAGGTTAATATGCCTATGTCACTTAAAAAGGAATGTAGTTTTCTATTGGTAAAAGAAATTTTGAAATCGGTTCTGTAGATCTATGGCCTAGCCCGTTCAACCTCAAAAACCTTACTTCTTTATTATTCTAGCATATGTTAATCATTACAGTCTTTATTTACGTTCTGTCAGTCAGTCAATAATTGTGTATAATATACATTAATAAAATAATGGATGTATATAATTAACGTTTATTTATTCAAATTAAACGAATACGAATTTGTTTGATAATAAATTAAAAGTAATATTAATATTGTATCGTTATCTATCGACTTATTTCTTTTTGTATAATTCTTACTTTTGAAAATGTAATAATAACATAATATATTAAATCAAATTTCATTGCCTGGTATAGATTACCAAGTTGAGACAAACCATATTATAAGATGGCGTGTACACTTAGTTGGCAATAAAGATTTTGAATTGAATTGACTTTGATTTAGTTGTTTACCGTGGCTCGCAACCATGTTTGCAACGGTGGGGGGCAGGTCGACCGTGAACATTTTATTTCACGTACCCCTCGCTGCCGCATTCTGTCGAAGACTGGCGCTTCGTCGAGTTTGGACAGGAACTTAGACGAGGAAGCCGAGGCAGAGTGGTTTTGGGAGGCCATGATCCGTGTCTGTGCTGAAGTTGTTGTTGGGTTCAGTTCAATATTGCAAAATACCGGGTTTACTGGCGGTCACCAGATGTTTGAGTACCTCGATGACGCGGTGGTTCTCGGGTTAATAAATATTTGCAGATCATACAAATAATTGTTTTGGAGTTTGGATGTTTTCTATGTATGCATCTATTTAGAAAAACAGGTATACATTTATTAATATCAACTGCCTAGTACCTATAATACATATATATATATAATAAATTTTTTTCTTAGTTGTTTGTTAGATGTCCAAAATTATTTATTATTTAGCAAAACTGTGATTATCACTGGGCTGATTTGACCCTAAAACCACCAATACAAGATAATGATGATGATATATACCTACCTTTCTGCTGGGTTTTTTCTACATTGACAATCTCGCCATATCCTCAAATAAATAGATATAAGCGCACTAAAGAAATAACCAAAAAATACATTACTAGTCTGTACGTTCACTAATGATTCCTCAAAAAAGTTCAAAAATTGGAAATAATCATTAGTTTATAAAACTCAACTCTTTGTTAGTTGTTGTGAATGTTGTGGGTGATATTGTTAACTTATGAAATGAACTTAACAAATCTACCCTCAAAAGTTCTGGAGCATCTCGAATTCTTTTGTTTACATATAACTTTCATCATTTCTACGTATATATTCGTGAGTAACAGGGATAGTGTGTTAAGATATATTTCATAAGTTCTTGCGGCGTAAGAAAAAGACTGTGTCTCACACTTCTATTTTTTTTTGATGTTGAAATATCCCTAACGATTTCTGCTACAAATGTGAAGAATTTGTGTAAAAATACTCGTAAATATAAAAATAAAAATACGCGTGCTCGTTTGCCCCTTTATAATAAAAATAACCCTAATATCTTACATTTAGTTTCATTGTGCTGGGTAGATAACGAAAATTAATATTTAAGAAGTGAGAATTTAATTTTCTTGAATGACGGTACTACACTATTTTGTGCTCATTTTTGGCAATAATATCTAGACAACGACTTAAGATCTAGCAGACTTTAAATACTTAACACTGGCAGAGAGAACTGATATTAGTAGACTGGTTGCCATATCATCAAAAGAAAAGAAGTTCCTTAGTCTGGTGGGACGGGTCTCAGATATCAGCTAACAATAAACTTTAAAATTATCATAGTTGGAGTAGGAATCACATTTAAAATAAGAAGGAATAGAGGTGAGTGATTATTTTGTATAATTTCTTTTAGTAATCTGGTAATGTATTATATAGATACGTGCTCCTAGGGAAATAATGTGACCCTATTACTAAGATTTCAGTCTCCGCCTAATATTCAATCGAAATAATGAAATAAGAATTATTTACACTAAATACTTTTGAATATTATCTTCTTCTTATCTTCTTCTTCTCGTGTCACGGGGTGCGTAATCGAACTCCTCCGAAACGGCTCGACCGAATTTGATGATTTTTTTTGTGATTATCCGGTATCTATGAGAATCGGTTGTAATCTATTTTTCATCCCCCTAAATGTTAGGTTAGGTTAGGTTAATACACCCCTAAATTTTTTTTTTTTTTTGACATAATTTTTAATTTCTATTTTTTTATGATGCAGCATTAGAAAATACATACAACTCTAGATTTTCAACCCTCTACGATTTTTCCATCGCGATTTTTATTGACCCACCTCTACAACATATATTCCCTTTTATGGCAAAGCAACGTTTGCCGGGACAGCTAGTATATATATATAAGATCAGGTTTTCTTATAAAGCACAACACAATGTGATTCATCTAAAAACAGAGTTTTATTTATTAAATACAAATCAGTTTTACATTAAATATGACAAATAAGAAGGTACTAAAAAAATAACCAACCTAAAAACAGAGAATCGACAATTAAATGTTCATGCCTTACTCTTTTTACTACAAAACTTTTAATCTTCTTTTGCACAATAAATCTAAGCAAATTCACAATTATAACTTGAACACAACACACATGAATATTAAAGAATCTCTATCTTCCTTATAGCTGTACTAATGCCAACTTGTAATGTCAATGTCACTGTCAACGTCACAAAGCTTACATCACCCCCCTTCGTAAAGCAAATTTTTCCAACTTAAGTTAAGTAAAATTTGACTACAAAATTTAATCATCAATAAGCACAGGAATGAGCTTTGTGACATGATATAGTCCAAGCGATCTTGAACCACGACCAGTATTTATCTTAAAAACAGAATCTGATATTTTTTCTTCAATTAAACAGGGACCCATTCTAATTTCATCCATCTTTTTCTTGTTTAATTTGTTTCCATAATCAACATATACCTTATCTCCTTTTTTAAAATCATGTTGTAATCTATTTGTAAACGTGTACATTCACTTTCAAAAGTATCTAACCATTGTTTGACATTTGTTGTATTTCTTGAAAACTTCTTTATTGAAAATTCTGCTACCAATCTTGTCTTATTTTCTGTTTTTCTTAACAATGTTGGTTCCGTTGACGATGATTCATGACTTTGTTCTAATTTTTCAAGTAAAAACCCATCAAATTGTAAGTTATCATCATCCAAATATGTTGATTTCATTTCCTCGGTTAATGTTATCCAAACCTGTCTCTTATCATGCCTTTTCTGGAGAGATTTTTTTATTTTGTTAAATATTTCATGCTTTATTATTTCTTTGTGTAAATGCACTGGTTGATACTCTCTAGGCACCGTAAAGGTTTGGTTTTTTGTATCCGTAATAGAGGTTATAGCATAAATATTTGTCTTATTATCATCCAATTTGGCTTTTATAATAAACTCAAATCTTAATTTTTCCATCTTATAGGTTGTTTGTTCCTGCATGTGTTTATAAAAATTGTCGATTTATAAGATCAGGTTTTCTTATAAAGCACAACACAATGTGATTCATCTAAAAACAGAGTTTTATTTATTAAATACAAATCAGTTTTACATTAAATATGACAAATAAGAAGGTACTAAAAAAATAACCAACCTAAAAACAGAGAATCGACAATTAAATGTTCATGCCTTACTCTTTTTACTACAAAACTTTTAATCTTCTTTTGCACAATAAATCTAAGCAAATTCACAATTATAACTTGAACACAACACACATAAATATTAAAGAATCTCCATCTTCCTTATAGCTGTACTAATGCCAACTTGTAATGTCAATGTCACTGTCAACGTCACAAAGCTTACATATATATATTTATAAAATAATTTGAATAAACAAATGTAGTTATTTTATTATTTTACTAAAGTTCACTAAACAATGGCTACCTCGATTTCGCAGTAGAGTATGCGACTGCTGTGCTTAAGTTCGATGTGCTTTTCTTGTTTTCCAGAATACCTAAATGACTCACTTAAACTAAAAAATACTCCTCTTTACAAACCAATGTTGAACAAGTAGATGTGGAAAATATTTCTAAAATCCCTCAAATACAAGTGAATTGTTTTTTTAATTAACGTATATTTACCGTACATATGCTTGATTCAGGTGCTCCCGTTGCAAAGAAACTTCTGCTACCCCGGAAAGAAAATATATTTATAAGCAAGTACAAGAGATGTGAAGTAGAAGTGCAAGGACACTAAAGTAACCCATCAAAAGGAGCCTGTTGGATCTCAAAAACTATTGACAGAATGGCTTTGCAAAAGTTTGTGATCCGAAATGACGGTTCTGTCAATAATAAAGTTGCAAAAGATATTTCTGAAAACGAAATGAATTTGATTCCTAATTGTAAAGAACCTGAGCTAACTCTTGTGTATAAACCGGAAGGAGCTCGTGATTATTGTTTAAGTAATAATAATGAAACTATAAGCATATCTGGTAACAATGACAAAAAAATATTTCGAAGTGATAGTATAAATATAAGTGATTCGGTCGCAGAAACTAAACCATTTTCATGTGATACTTGTCGAAACCGTTTTAAAACCAAATTTAATTTAGTAAAGCACATTCGTATGCACACTGGTGAGAAACCACATGAGTGTGATATATGTTAGAAATGTTTTCGCTCAAAGGGTCATTTAGTTGAACATATTCGTATACATACTGGTGACAAAGCGAATGATGTAAAAGTGTAATATATATAAGAAAAATCTCCGCGTATAGAGTAGTTTAGACGTACATATTCGCACACATACTGACAAATTACATACTGAGAAACCATATCAGTGGAGTATATGTAAGAAAAGTTTTAACGCAAGACATAGTTTAAGTGTACATATTCGTATACACACTTGTGGCATACCATATCTGTGCAAATTATGCGAGAAGTGTTTCAGCAAAAAATATGTTTTAAATCACCATATTTGTATACACGCAATGATTTCAATATAATTTAACTAGAAGATACTTTGATTCTTGAGAAATGACAAAAGCTACTGTTTGCCACGTTAACTGAGGGACACGCGGGCAAAGCCGTGGTAAAGTACTGGTTTATTATATGTGTAGAATAGATGTTGTATCAATTCTCATATAATTATATACTATGGTACACTTTGTGCGTTATTTCAAAATCTCGTTTCTTAACCTTTCGAACCCACTCCACGGGTGAGAGAATCGCAACGGATCCACGCTTCCATCTTCGGATAATCTCCACGAACGAACGATTACTCCTTCAGCCTATAGTCGCGTCACACGACGATAAAATCGAAGCAAATCTCTCGCCGGTGGAGACGGTTCTATAAGATTATTTTTTCTTTGAAACACACTAAGAACACGCATTTTAAAATTCTTGAGACTTGACAGACTTGAGGCACCATGGTTACGTCATGCAATGACAATCCTAGTGCGGCCAGGATGAAAAAAAAATGTATTTTACGTTACTAATATTAGATGTAAGTAAAATGTTACTAACACATTGGGCCTGGATGCCATCTAATAAACTTTATCATTATTATTATTATAAGGGGCAAACGAACAGACGTATCACCTGATGGTAAGCGATTTTCGCTTCCGATTAAAATAATCATTTAAGGGACTCCCATACTACAAACGTCTTTATTTTTGCTCGTTTCGCTCGATATTGATAACGGCCACAGGTAGATGCTTGAAATATTTACATAATGATTAGAATAATATATATCACATTAAAAATAAATAAATAAATTACCGTGGGAGAGCTATGCTTCGGCATGAATGGGCCGGCTCGACCGGAGTGATACCACGGCCTCACAGAAAACCGGTGTGAAATAGCGTTTGCGCTGTGTTTCACCGAGTGAGTGAGGATACCGGAGGCCCATACCCCAACCCCTCCCCCCATTCCCTTTCCCATCCCCCAAAGGTCGGCAACGTACTTGTGACGCCTTTGGTGTTGCGGGTGTCCATGGGCGGCGGTAATCGCTTACCATCAGGTGATACGTCTGCTCGTTTGCCCATTAATCAATAATAAAAAAAAAAAAAATAACGTGGGCCACCCATACAATAAACGTGGTTTCTGGTGCTGGTACCGTTCGTCCGACAAGCACTTGTACGGTTTTATGGGGTTCCGTAGTTCACGGCTTTGAACCCTTAGAATTTCTTCATATCCGTCCGTCATTGGTTTGCCTTCCAAACGGTACACGTAAAGTGGGAATGTTTTTCTCTCGTCCACCCTCTAGTAAGGGCTATCCTTAGATAGGTCTTTTAAAAAAAAACTGCATTGAAATTGGTCCATCCGTTTGAGAGCTACGATGCCACAGACAGTTTCATCTCTCTCTGCGTGAGAGACAGACAGATATCGACGTCAAGCTTATTACACGATTTTTTTACTTCGGTGGTTATAAACAATAAACATATGTTCATTAAATTATACCAACTCAAAAAAGGGTCTTACCTTTTTTGAGTATCATTTAATATATAATATAATTTAATAGATACTTAAAAGATGCTAAGCGTGCTGATGGGACAGGGCGATAGCGAGAACTTCTATTTCGCAATTCAGGATAATAATAAAAATAACAAAAATATGTTTATTTCCACCACAAACAACGCATTATAGCATATCAGTGAAATTAGTACATAGACAAAATTTGTAGGTTGGGGTGGACTGGAGTCTAAACTAGGTCATCTGTATTTTAGGACTCCAGATTAGTAGTAACTTCATGTAGTGCGTTACTTCGTAGTTCAGTGTATCTTCAGTCTACAGTCTCGCCATAAGTTGAACTATATAATATTAAAATTGCTTAACATAAAAAATCTTAGTTTTAAATTTTCCAAAATAAGGCTAGCGTTCTTGGTTACAGTGAGAGTGGGGGGGCGTTCCTACCGCTGCCGTATGCATGAGTGAAAGGGAAGCCAGACAGACCGGTGCCGTAACGCGTTACATAGAAGGGGTAAACGCTCCTATAAGTGGTCATCACTTCAATAGACACAATCAAACTAATATCTGTGAGTTCTGAGATATATAAATCGACTAATACACATATAGACTAGTTCGCACCACTAGTGGATAACAAATAAAAAACAAAACTTCACTGTTACAGTTTTACTAAGTCAAGTTGGTTTGATTTTATTGGTTTTTTTTCGTGAGGGTACCCACTTCATTTGATGCACATTTTGTTTTCAATAACTTCATCAATAAGCCTTGACACTAGAAGACTTTAGAAGTGAAAACTATAATTACATAAGATTGACGGCAATAACCGACCGAAAGTCGGTTGACATATCATCAAAGAAAACGAATGTTCATTAGTCTGGTGGATCGTGTCTCAGATTGATATGCTGCTGCATGCAGACTGCTGATGCAGACAATAAACTAAAAATTACGATCGCTGGAGTAAGAATCGTATGTGAAAGCAGGCAGAAATACAGGTTAGTGCTTATTAAGTACTTATATTTTTAAATAAATAAGAAAGCAGTTTGTTTATGCATACTATTTTGTTGTTGTGTCAGGTGAGGAACTTAATATTAGATTTACATATAAGTAGAAAACGTTGTTGAAATTATGGCAAGTTTGTTTTTTTTCGTCCATTAATTTTTCGAGTAACTAATGTTTATCTCTAACTAAAAGTTCATCTGCAAGTAAAGTGTGCTAGACAGCCTTTTCACTGTAATTTTAACGTTATACTCAATTATCGTTTTAAATAACTTATTACGGTGTTACACAAATTGTTTATGGTGTAATGTGACCTGTAATGATGTGATGTAAACTTAATTACTGCTCTAATTTATCGCGCCGTATGTTTGTTGTAGGTTTATTTAATTTCCATACTAATTTGTTACCATGTCTTAGATTCATCTTTATCGGTACGATTGACATGATGTATTCGAAATTTAAAACCATTAACGAATTTTAATGTTTTAAATCTATTTGAGTGAATGTAGATGTCGACTCGGTATCTGCGTCCGAAGGCGCGTATTTCTTACTACGAGCCGGAGGAGCCCAGTTCAGATCAGCATCTGTGTAAGTTTTAAAATACTTATTATTCCGTTTTATATTTGTTATTAACCCAAAAATCATACTTCGTACACACGACGATATAAAATTAAATTACTCAAGATGTCAGGCTTCATAATGTATGAGTGTATGGCAGGTTATTTATTAAGTTTTAGGTAATCTAACGCTGACTAAGTGATTAAACTATGCAGGACAACAGCACTGCAATGAATAGGAAAACTTACGAAGAAACTCTGTACCAACTCGTCTGACCAGTGTGTTATAGTGGAACAAAACCTGCTTTCTAATGAGAGGCCCATGTCTCAGTGGATCACCTACCTATTGAAGGCTGTTGATGTCCTATAAATAAATCCTAAAATGTTATGTTTGTACGAATGACGCTAACACGATACTGCGTAGGTAAGACTTGGTGGTTTCCATCAAGTTTGTCTAGTTATCTGTTTGTTGTTTAGTCTATCTTAACTCGATGACGTTAAAGTGTGTACAGTTAGATTTATTATAACTAGGAGCATCTATAGCACTCAAAGAATATGCCAGTTTAGTGTGAATTTACTTTCGTACATAATAACACAAAAACCTACATAAACTAAAGAAAAACTTTGTTTAATTTTCACGTCTCAACTATATTATTCTCGTGTCACTTTCTTGCTCACGATCACATCTGAGGCTGCTTTTATTATGGAGAAGTTGGCAAACGAGCATGCGTTTTGCCTTATGGTAAGCGATTACCGCCGCTTATGGACACCCGAAACACCGGGGGCGTCACAGGTGCATTGCTGAAGGTGAAAATTATTCTAGAGAATGGTTAGAACCATTCCAAAATATCAAAAATGCACAACGTTAATATTCAAGTTTTTTTATCGGGCATTTTATTTAAAGAGCAAAGAGGTTCATTTCATGTAAGCTTAAACAACTGTTTGTTTATAGTTTTCACTTCTTTCGGCAGTCGTCATGACTGCTTTGTGTTTTTTTTTTGTTGCTGGTTGTTCTCCTTGAATTTAAGTTTGCAATTTTAGTTTCCTTTAATTTGTGTGTCCTTTTAATGTTTGCAGGACTTTTTTTGGGTTGGGGGGAAGTTTTTGTGACCATAGGGTTGTAAATGCTAGACAGGTAGGGAATAGCGGTCGCCGAGGAGCCCTCAGCGCCGATACTGTATTGTGGATCTGGCGATGTTATCCCACTTTGCCCTTACTGGGCACAAATCGCTGAACACGTTGTGCTCTGTGCTGCTCAGCTTCTCCCCTTGGCAGTTGCAGCAGTTAGGCTCTGTACCAATAGCGTAGTCCTTTCTTTCAGCTCCCCTTTAACCCTCCTATTTTCTCTCAATAACCTCTCATTTTCCTCTATTTTTTTAGTATCTCTTTTTAGTTGTTTAATTTACATGAGTCGCCATCTTCAGTTGCTTTTATGTTTTTCCATTTTGATGTTTTCTTCCTCTCCGTAAGCTCTTAGTATCTTTTCCAGTATTTCAACTCTGTTTTCAGTCTCCTTTTTGATGTCCCTCTATATATTTCTGGAGATGGACAGCTGCTCCCTGATAACTTCGCAACATCTAATTGCGACGGAGCTGCGGTTTGGAGGTAGAGAGGCCGTGTTCAAAGGCCAGAGAGTTCGTCTGACTGGCATTGTTGGGGTCTCCTCCTCTACTACAGGGCTAAATGTTGCAATAGGAGGTAGTATTGAGGAGGGTGAGGTGCTCGGCCTCTTAATGGGGGTTAAGGGGCTGGACATTTTGAAGGTGCGCGTCAATGAATAACTTACTGGTGGTATGTAAAGGTACCTACCAGATTCCAAACTATGATTATTGTAAAGTCAGAGTGCCTCGTTAGAGGTTAGGTTAGTAGAAGCGAAACATGATTGAAAATGGATGCAGACGCAGATGCGTAGGTCAGCTAGTATTATATATGCAGATAATATTTCTAACGTACCTCAAATACAAGTAAAGCAATCCTAATACATTATTCATAAACGCAAAGTTACTAGATATGTGTTTGAAACAGGTGCTCCTGTTATAAAGACAACTTCACCATCGCAAAGGAAACCGGAAAATATAATGAAACATAAGGAATGTAAAAAAAAGGACAACAAGTGTGAAAAACATGAAAAAGACGCAAAAATAATCAATGTAAAGGAGCGTGTTAAAAATAAGTTAAATAAAAAAGAAATATTTCGAAGTGACAGTTTAAATGTAAGTGATGCGGACGTAAAACCAAAACTATCTTCATGTGATTTAAGAAAGAACATTCTTACGAGCAGTAAGACATTATATGAGTGTAGTATATGTAAAAAAATATTTAATGAAAGTAGTGATTTACATATCCATATTCGTACACACACTGGTGAGAAACCGTTTGAGTGTGATATTTGTAAGAAATGTTTAAGCACAAAAAGTAATTTAGTCATTCATATTCGTACACACACTGGTGAGAAACCATATGAGTGCGATATTTGTAAGAAATGTTTTAGCACAAAGGGTAATTTAGACAGTCACAGTAGTACACACACTGGTGAGAAACCCTATCACTGTAGTGTATGTAACAAATGTTTTAACAAAAAGGGTAATTTAAATAGGCATTGTCGTATACACACTGATGAGAAACCATTCCAGTGTGAAATATGTAACAAATCTTTTAAAGACAAGGATTGTTTAAAAATACATATTCGTACGCATACTGGTGAGAAACCATATCATTGTAATACATGCAAGAAATGTTTTAGCACCAAGAGGAATTTAGATAATCACATTCGGATACACACAGGCGAGAAACCTTATGAGTGTGATATATGTAAGACTCGTTTTAGGGTAAAGAGTTCTCTAGTTATACATATTCAGACACACACTGGTGACAATCTTTATCGGTGTATTATATGTAAGAAATGTTTTAACAGAAAATATGATTTAAATCGACACACTCGTGTACACACTGGTAAGAGACCATATCAGTGTCATATATGTGAGAGATGTTTTAAACAAAGAGGTCATTTATATTATCACATGCGTACACATACTGGTGAGAAGCCATATCAGTGTGATAAATGTAAAAAATGTTTCAGCTTAAAGAGTAATTTAAATGTACATATTCGTATGCATACTAAAGATAAACCATATCAGTGTTATCTTTGTAAAAAATGTTTTAACAATAAGAGTAATTTAAATAGACACACTCGTATACACATTCGTTTACACACTGGTAAGACACCATTTCAGTCTGATACCTTTAAAAAAATATCTTAGCGTGAAGTGTCGCTAAGATGTACGTTTATATTGTACCTATGTATGTAAGTACATATGCATACAAAGTTGTGAATAACCATTTCATTCTAAGAAATGTTTTAGCGTATAAAATACTAAAAATATTTACACCAACTTTAAAATATCATCAAACGAATTCTTTCCCCCTTAACACACTACAGAGCATGAAATAAATTAGCTTTTATTTGGCTGGCATGACTTTTCCTTATTTTCATATTTACGTACTATACTTATATTATAATTTCGAAAGTACCTCCATGCGTCTATCTATCTGTCAGTCTGTAACACTTTAACGGCTAACCCACTGCAACGATTGTAATGAAATTGGACACGGAGATATTTCGATTACTGAGAAAATACATTAGCTACTCTTTACCGCGAAAACCGACGTTCAAACGGGCGAAGCTGCAATCAATAGGTAGGTATTATACGAGATACAAGATCCTGTCGAAAAGTATACATACACAGAGCATGCAAGACGGGAAATAGTAGAACATTCATTTCTTGCTTTTTCGGCATATGAATATTACATTACATTACATTACATTACATTACATTACATTACATTACATTACATCCACGATTATGATGATGATGAGGGTACCTCGTCCTGATGCTGATGTCAAACCTCGTGTTGGTGCTGGTGTTCCTAATTTCTGTTATTCATTGATTGTTCAGGTATATCAAATATTTGATTTTGTTGGTTATGATTCAAAAAGTTTGAAAAATCGTTGAATTAAATTACTTATTTTTACTAATAATATACTAACATGTAATACAAAGTTATACACTTCTAGCTTTTGCTCGCGACTTCGCCCGCGTGAATGTCGGATGTCGCAGGTTAATATGCCTATGTCACTCAAAAGTAATGTGGTTTTCTATTGGTAAAATAAATTTTGAAATCGGTTTTGTAGATCTATGGGCTAGCCTTTTCAACCTGAAAAACCTTACTTCTTTATTGTTCTAGCATATGTTAATCATTACAGTCTTTATTTACGTTCTGTCAGTCAGTCAATAATTGTGTATAATATACATTAATAAAATAATGGATGTTTATAATTAACGTTTATTTATTCAAATTACCAGAATATGAATTTGTTTGATAATAAATTAAAAGTAATATTATTATTGTAACTGTTCTCTATGGATTTATTTCTTTATGTATAATTCTTACTTTTGAAAATGTAATAATAACATAATATATTATATCAAATTTCATTGCCAGGAATAGATTAGCAAGTTGAGACAAACCATATTATAAGATGGCATGTACACTTAGTTGGCAATAAAGATTTTGAATTAAATTGACTTTGATTTAGTTTGTGGGGGAACGGGTATCATGTCCCACCCAACACAAGGGGAGGATTCTCCGACCAGGCGAGGTGATCATGCCTGGCGGCCTACTGCCCAACAGTCGATGTTGGGTTGTATATATGATAATCGGCGCGTGAACTAATTATTTCGCGATTCAGGATTGATAGTTATTCCGTGTAGTTACTTCGTAGTTCAGTGTATCTTCGGTAGATGGCGCTGTATGCGGAGGTCGCCTCAAGTTGTTTACCGTGGGTCGCAACCACGTTTGCAACGGCGGGGCCAGTTCGATCGCTAACATTTTATTTCACGTACCCCTTGCTGCTGCATCCTGTCCAAGACTGGTGCTTCGTCGTGGGAGAGGAGACGGGTTCGGATTGCTGATTCAGGTTTGGACAGGAACTTAGACGAGGAAGCCGAGGCAGAGTGGTTTCGGGAGGAAGGAGGGTTCAGTTGAATACTGCAAAACGCCGGGTTTACTGGCGGTCGCCGGATGTTTGAGTACCTCGATGACGCGGTGGTTCTCGGGTTTATAAATATTTGCAGATCATACAAATATTTGTTTGGATGTTTTCATGTATGTATCTTTTTAGAAAAACAGGTAGGTATACTTTTATCATCAACTGCCTAGTACCTATAATAAAATTTTTGTTTAGTTGTTAGTTAAATGTCTGAAATTATTTATTATTTAGCAAAACTGTGATTAGCACTGGGCTGATTTGACCCTAAGACCACCAATACAAGATAATGATAATGGTATATACCTACTTATCTGCTGGGTTTTTTCTACATTCAGAAAATCTCGCCATATCCTCAAATAAATAGATTTAAGCGCACTAAAGAAATGACCAAAAAATACATTACTAGTCTGTCCGTTCACTAACAATTTATCAATAAAGTTGTAAAATTGGAAATAATCATTAGTTTACAAAACTCAACTCTTTGTTAGTTGTTGTGAATGTTGTGGGTGATATTGTTAACTTATGACATGAACTTAACAAATCTACCCTCAAAAGTTCTGGAGCAGTTCGAATTATTTTGTTTATAACTTTCATCATTTCTACGTATATATTCGTTAGTAACAGGGACAGTGTGTTAAGATATATTTCATAAGATCTTGCGGCGCGTAAGAAAAAGACTGTCTCACACTTCTTTTATTTTTGATGTTTGAATATCTCTAACGATTTCTGCTACAAATGTGAAGAATTTGTGTAAAAATACTCGTATATATAAAAATAAAAATACGTGTGCTCGTTTGCCCCTTTATAGTAAAAGAACCCTAATATCTTACATTTATTTTCATTGTGCTGGGTAGATAACGAAAATTAATATTTATAGTCGTTCCAATACTTTATTTAACTTTTGACAGATCACGCACATAAAGTTTTGTTATAATTTTTGATACAATGTACTACAGATAATACTGTACTTTATGGGCGGGCTCCGCCTACTTAGGAATGTGTCATTCGTAATTAATGACCACAGACTATGAAAACGGTTTTGAAATAAATCGATTATCGATTATATTAATAAAACATACAATAAAATTATTGTGATTATATTTTATATCAAATCACGTAAAAAGCTTTATTATTTTGCATTAAAATGCCCTAAATGTCTCTGTTTCAATGCATAAATAATTTGCGTAATGAAAACAGTTCCGTCGTACTCGTACCTAGTAATGGGATCGAATGTATTCGCCGCAAATTAATGAATCTAAAATAATTGTTTAGACTTACTATAGTTGGTTCAAATAAAAACTACCTGCGGTACCTACTTGTAATAACACGAACAGGTACAAAATGTTGAAATTCGTAGTAATTTACGGATTAAAAATAAAACAACCAAAAGAGGTACTGTAATACTAATTTTAATTATAAAGAATCGTCTTCTTCGTATGACCAGGAATCATCATCACTTGAGTTCTCAGTAATATTGATTATCATTTCTTGGATAGATAAATTGTCGAATGCAACATCCCGATCCCAATCCGACATTATCACCTTCTTTGTTTTTTCTACAACATTCGCCCTGTTTTCTGGAGTTACTTTTTCACACGCATTTTTCAGTAAATTCAGCATTTTTCTTGCGGTGAAAGGAGGAGTTGTATTGTTCCTCGCAGCATATCCTTTAACTTGTGCCCAGATCATTTCAATTGCATTATATAGGCAGTGATATGGGGGAATTCTGAGGACGGTATGCCCATGCTCTGCTGCCATTTCATCTATGACGTATCGTTTTGGCAGCTTCTTTGTTTTTAATATCTTTACTAACTCTACTTTTAGTAGGGACTCATTCACCTCTTCGCCATTGTCACGGAGCCAGTTTATAATTTCATGTTTTTTGTTGGCCTGTGTTGGTATTTTATTAATTTGACGAGAGTGATAAGGTGCATTATCAATAAATATTATTGATGGCTCTTCGAGTGATGTAAGCATTTCTCTGAACCACTTTTCATACACGTTCGAATTCATCTCCTCATGATAATCTCCTGTTTTCTGGGATTTAAAAGCTAATAGAGCGCCTGGCACAAATCCTTTTACTGTTCCTGCATGACAAATAATCAGTCGTTCGCCTTTTCCCATTGGTACTGTAGAAGTGGAGCCAACGGTGTTGTCAGTCCAAGTTTTTGACAGCGTATGATTCGCATTGAGCCAAGTTTCATCTGTGAAAACAACATTCGACCAATCTTCTATTTTTCTTGCTTGTCTTAAAAAATCGCATCTATACAAAGCAATATCATTGCGTGCCATTAAAATTTTTCGTTTGTCACATTTTTGGAATAACATTCCAATGTCTTTCAATACCTTTGTCAGAGAAGATTTTTGACCACGGAACAAACCACTATTTCGAAGAGATTGTGTTAGTTTTTTTAATGTTGGAATCTCTTTTCTTTGGTAATAGTCGTATATATGACGACGAATAGCATCAGCGTCAAAATTGTCAACGGCTGTAACTTTACTAGGCGGACGTTTTTTCTTAGGTGTAGATAGCTTATTCTGTTCCATGCCACTGCTGCCGTAACCTTCTTTTGTTATTTTTGCCACTGTTGGAGCACTAATACCTAATGCTGCTGCAACACGGTCTCTAACTTGAGTCACTGGTATAAGAGGCCCACCATTACGGCTTTCCTTTTCAAAGTATTCACGAAGTCGCAAGACAAACTCTCTTGTTTGTCCTTTGAGTACTTTCTTTTTTGGCATTTTGACAGTAACGAAGGCAGGAACGATACGCTCAACTCAACCAAACGTGAGAATTCACAAATAAATCAATACGGAGGAATATAAATACTCAACTATATTGAAGGTTACTCATTGAAATACTGTAGATTATTTTAAAATAGACATAGAGAGATTTAATAAAGATCATCAATAGTTTAACAAATACAATATTAACCACTGAATTACAACACAATACAATAATACATTTTGAAAATTCAGTTC
The DNA here is from genome assembly GCA_916048165.1 of Spilarctia lutea. NCBI lineage: Eukaryota > Metazoa > Arthropoda > Insecta > Lepidoptera > Erebidae > Spilarctia > Spilarctia lutea. The sequence goes on along the minus strand of OU696500.1, from coordinate 1,426,475 downwards.
CTTTTATATATTTTTTCATGACATAGAACCGTCATATTTGAACAACATTATTTTAATCCATTTCTTCTTTATTTTGACAAAGGAGGTCGCACATTGAAACACATAGAAATATGAAGTACGAAATTATCTATAAAATAATGAGTTTGTTAAATCGATTAAAACTTCTTAATGCATAAAATCGATCGATGAAAGAAATCGAATAGGTAACGGGTCAGGGTATCACTATTTGATTAAGTATTAGAGCTGTCAAAAGTTAAATAAACTATTGGAACGACTATAAGTAGTGAGAATTTAATTTTCTTGAATGACGGTACACACTATTTTGTACTTATTTTTGACATTAATATCTATACAACGACTTGAGATCTAGCAGACTTTAAATACTTAACACTGGCAGAGAGAACTGATATTAGTAGGCTGGTTGCCATATCATCAAAAGAAAAGAAGACTTTGTTCCTCAGTCTGGTGGGACGAGTCTCAGATATCAGCTAACAATAAACTTTGAAATTATGATAGCTGGAGTAAGAATCACATTTAAAATAAGAAGGAATAGAGGTGAGTGAATATTTTGTATAATTTCTTTTAGTAATCTGGTAATGTATTATGTAGATACGTGCTCCTAGTGTAAATAACGTGACCCTATAACTAAGACTTCAGTCCTCGCCTAATATTCAATCTAAATAATAAAATATAAATTATTCACACGAAGTACTTTTGAATATTATATATTATATATATATATATATATATATATATATATATATATATATATATATATATATATTTATTGAATAATTTGAATAAACAAATGTAGTCATTTTATTATTTTACTAAAGCTCACTAAACAATGGCTACCTCGATTTCGCAATAGAGTATGCGACTGTTGTGCTTTTTGTGTGACGCCTCTGGTGTTGCGGGTGTCCATGGGCGGCGGTAATCGCTTACCATCAGGTGATACGTCTGCTCATTTGCCCCCTATATAATAAAAAAAAAAGTATACATACTGGTCACAAATCGAATGATGTAAAAGTTTAATATATGTAAGAAAAATCTACACGTATAAAGTAGTTTAGACGTACATATTCGCACACATACTGACAAACTACATACTGAGAAACCATATCAGTGTAGTATATGTAAGAAAAGTTTTAACGCAAGACGTAGTTTAAGTGTACATATTCGTATACACGCAATTTTTTCAATGTAATTTAACTAGAAGATACATTGACTCTTGAGAAATGACAAAAGCTGTTGTTTGCCGCGTTAACTGAGGGACACGCGGGCAAAGCCGTGGTAAAGTACTGGCCTATTATATATGTAGAATAGATGTTGCATCAATACTCTTATAATTATGTACTATGGTACACTTTGTGCGTTATTTCAAAATTTCGTTTCTTAACCTCTCGGACCCACTCCACGGGTGAGAGAATCGCGACGGCTCCACGCTTCCATCTTCAGATAATCTGCACAAACGAACGATTATTCCTTCAGCCTATCGTTACACGAATATAAAATCAAAGCAAATCTCTCGCCGGTGGAGACGGTTCTATAAGATCCTTTTTTTCTTTTAAACACACTAAGAACACGCATTTTAAAATTCTTGCATAAATCTGTTTATTATTTTAATATTTAATTTTAGTTAATATTGAGTTAGTAGGTATGTTGTGACCATGTTCCACACAGGTACTTATTTCAATAAAGGTTCTTGATTTTATTTAAAAATAACTATTGTTCAGGTTTGATATAAAACAGTTTAATTTATATTACTGCATACTTAATTTGAATGAAACGATTACGTTTATAATTTTTACATACCTACGACTTCAAATTTGTCCATCATCTCAGACGTGTATCTATTGCTAAATTATGCTTTATTACAACTGTATAAGAACTATGTTCTTATCAATATACTCAACGAATTGTTAAACATAAAGCCTAAGTCTTGAACGTTATGTTTATTAAAATCTAGCCGTTCGGTATTTCTCATGATACTGACACGGTAAATTGTATTATTACTTTTGAAATTACAATTCCAAGCTACCTACATACATATATACACGCGGTGACTCGCTACACTATTTTATTGTACTCGTATCTACCTTCAATTTGAGTTGCTTATTGTTTTGTGATTGTAAATTGTATTATTTATTTTTTTCATAAAAATGAAATCAGTTTGTAATGAAATATTTTGTAAATAGAAATAAATGTTGTTTTTTTAACAGTAGATTTAATAAAAAAAAACCTTCATTAATTTGTGGTTCTTTTTAATCTCTACAAATAAATAAAATTTGAATTTCTGTTTGTAATATTAAAAAACCGTTTTTTACTTAATGCCTATGTATGTATGCACGGTACATATACCCAAATAACATTTTTCACCATTTTTGTCTCTCTGTTCCGTCTAATCACTGGAACAGTTGGACCGATTTTGACGTTACTTACACTGGTAGATAGCTGATGATATAGGATTTTTTTAGAATGGCTTCACCCTGCGGCGTTGCCCGTGGTTATTGTTTTTGGCTTGGGAGAAGATAACTCTTCAAACGGAGAGACTGATAAATAGAGAACTTCGAAGTAATTACAGAATGAGCTGGATCAGGTTTCGATACAGGTAGCAAACATTCATTAATTTTGAGGGGTAAGTTATAGAAGATGAGATCTAATGTGTTACATCTGTAGCGGTCACGGATTCGATAACATTTTATCAATAATAATATTATTATATATTTTTACATTGCGTCGTCACGCTACACCACCTAAAATGTGCAACAGAGAGAGATGTCATACGCCTACATTTATGCGTACTACCTGACTCACTCTCTCCTTAATCTACACTAATATTATAAAGAGGAAAGATTTGTATTTTTGTATGTAACGAATAAACTCAAAAAGTACTGGACCGATTTAATAATTATTTTCATTAGAAAGCTACATTATCACTGAGTAACATAGGCTGTATTTTATTTTGGAAAAAAATAGGGTTCCGTAAGATATTTGGGTTTTTCGGACACAAGGTGTAAAAAATCAACAAGAAAAGTTCCTTATTTTGCGTACGCTGCCTAAGCTATAAAAGATAGAACCATAAAATATACTAATTAATGGTAGGTCTTATAAATATCTATCTTATAAGTATCTATGTCGAGTGAGGCACAACAACCATTTTTTTATTTAAAAATCTGAATTTTTTTTTGGACTACATTTAAACGCGTTTATTTTACTCATGCTATCAATCGTTATCAAAATAAATTATTTCATCACTAACTATAGTTTATGTAGATAATATTTAATCTTTGAATGATAAAAATTGGACGTTTGGTTTTGAAGTTATGGCAAAATTAAAATATGTTTTACGTAAGGGCAACTTTACGTTGCCCTATCATGGGTCGGGGCTCCCGACCATCAGTATATTTTGTTACCTGAGAATAATTTAACGTCTTATGGGTCCACTCGACCGGAGTGATACCACGGCCTCACAGAAAACCGGTGTGAAATAGCGTTTGCGCTGTGTTTCACTGAGTGAGTGAGGATACCGGAGGCCCATACCCCAACCCATCCCCTTTCCCATCCCCCAAAGGTCGGCAACGCACTTGTAACGCCTTTGGTGTTGCGGGTGTCCATGGGCGGCGGTAATTGCTTACCATCAGGTGATACGTCTGCTCGTTTGCCCACTATTCAATAAAAAAAAATGTAAGGAAGCGAAGCACCATCTCTCGCTCCAAGAAAACCAACTGCTGGACGACGTACGAGGATCTGGTGACCGACCGATGGCGGTATATCCAACGGCGGTGTTATGGACAACAGGCCTGTGACAGGCAGTAGCGTCATCGGTTCGACAGGCTCAGCCCTGAAATCTCCAACCCAATCAGCCCAGCGTGTTGATTAAATGTAAAAACCTTCCACATTTTTTTTAATGGAATAGGGTAATTGTGAATACTCGTTGTTAATAAATAAAATAAAATAAATATTCCGGACATAATTATTGTTGTTGAAATAGTGCATGTGATATTTTAAAAATGACAAATATAGTAATCGAACGCAAACAAGTCATTACACGGCTGATAAACTTTATTTAAATTTAACCTTGTCTTTTATTTTGTTTTTCAAAAAAGCATTAACAGCAATGTTTATCTTATTTTATTTTTAGCGAAGATGACATTATTCATTTATTGTGCCTGGATTAAAGTAAAAGGAGGTCTTTATCTCTCAAACTAAACGATGATTAATTAGATTTAAACCGATTTATATTTTTGCCACAACTATTTCATTCTACCGTCGAATCATGAATGCCTCACATTTTACATCGTTCTCAAACATCGAAAATATTATATCAAATGTTGTCATCAAAATAATTGATACTGATTCGATACAATTCAGTAGTCGATTAAATATTTAGGTATAATATTTTTAATAACTAGTTTTATTAGTTTACTATTAGTTTAATGCCACCAAATTAAAATTAGTAAATATCATAATGTTAGTCTGGTTCCAAATTTAAATTCTTGACAGTATTTTCCAAAGATCTTGGCTTGTTAACCTTACAAAAGAAAGGCTACTACAGTACTATTTTGGAATTCGAATTAGAGTCGTCGTTATAGATTTAATGTTCAAATGTGAATATTTGAATAAACGTGGTTTACATTACCAAGAATCAAATGCTTTTATCTTTACAAATAATTTCGTGAATAAAAGGAATCCTTAAACTATTTAAATGTCAACAAAATTACCGATTATAAAGCTTATATTTATTTAACAGCTCAGGACTAGATCAGATGCGGTTTGTTCTATCTACCGTGGGGAGCTTCAGCACTGCTTCGATGTGTGGAACGCCTGTGTTCGCAGCGAAGAGTACTTCACAAAAATTATTGACAACAACGAAGCGAGTATAAGAAGGTAAAACCATTTACTTTATTATTCTAAAATTGTAAATACATCTATCACACTAATCTATACAAATATTATAAAGGTGAAGAGTTTGTTTGGTTGAATGTACCAATCTCAGGAAGTACTGAAAGCCGATTTAAAACATATTTCACTGTTAGAAAGCTCAGTTACCGAAGAAGGCTTCATCAATAGGCTATTTTATATCATCAAGCTCCAATCAAAAGGAGAAGAGTATGAATGAAATATATTGTAAAAACGGGTAAAATAATAATTTTAGAGAGCTTCCATTACGTAAACGGTTAAAGTTTTGTGCAAGAATGTTGCCCTTTAAAATATCTAAAAAACGAGGGCATAAGTACATTAATAACGGGAACATTGGGGTTCTCACACAGGAGGGGGCCATCTACAAAGCGTGGGTGGCCCGAGGTACGTCGGGGTTCCAGGGTTTTCGTTCGTATACGAGGGGATATCCACACAAAAAAAGGACATAAGTAACCGCAGACTAGGTTGCGGGCGTCAGATAATTAATTATAACTTTCTAAAAGTACTGCCATGCGTCGGTCATATATACACTCAACTGAATGATCCACAACATGTTTTTAATTTATGTTATTTTTATCTGTTAGGAGCCGGGCCGACAGTAACAGTTACAAAATATATTGATGTAGATTTTAGTTAGTCTAGGTGAAGGTATTTTCTTCATATTTCTAAACTCTCTTCCTCGTGTCACTGAGGAGTTGTGTTGGTTAGTTTGACTCTTGTACGGCTGTATCGCTTTTTAAGAATTGTTTTTGTTATGTATCTACCTACATTAAGTATAATGTATCGCGTCCCGGCGGGTGGACGAATAATAAAACGGTTTGCATTTAACCGCTGTCTTATTGCTACGCACCTATATAACAGTTTTATTGTGTATTTATTTATGAAAACTACGCTAATAGATCACTACCAGTACATGTCAAACATTAGGGACAGAGACTTATAAATCTAGACAGTGATCCAATATTTAGCGTGCGCAACATAAGTGATGATGACATACAAACAATTCCTACACCTATTCTACAATAAAATTATTGTTTATTAAGGAAAATAAATTATTAAAAAGAAAAAAGCATCTCAAAACAGAAACAAAGGAATTTTATTCTATACTAGCTGAACCCCGCGGTGCTACCCGCGATACAACGATAACCGCGGCAACACCGCGAGGCGAGCCTAATACGAGTATCTTTATAAATCGTAACCTATGTGTTATTCTGATGTATAAGCTATATTATTATATATTATCGTTTCTAAGTGAAAGATTAACAAACATCCATCCATCCATCCAAACGTACAAACTTTCGCGTTAATAATATTAAGTAGAATTTATTTATTACTAGCTGACCCACGCAACCTCGTTTGCATCTTCTATTGCCCGTAGCGTTAAAATTTCCCCCGTTTTTGAAACATTCTTCATTGGTGCTCTGCTCCTATTAGTATTAGCGTGATGATATGTAGCCTATGGCCTTTCTCGATAAATGGACTCTGAAACACTGAAACAATTTTTCAAATCAGACCAGCGGTGATTGAGATTAGCGCGTTCAAACATACAAACTCTTCAGCTTCATAATATTAGTATAGATATGTGTGATGACACTTTTGTACTGGGAGTAAAAGTAACAGCATTGTTGACTGATTGTCAAAACGTCCAGCGAATAGCAGCGTCCACGGTACCCGTGCAGGCATATTTCGTGTCAACCACCACATTCCCCAAAATACCAACTCAACTAAACTCCACGACTGTTGTCCTATAATAACAACAGGGACTGACTGCTTAGCGTGACCTTCAAGCCACGGAGACACTTAACATTGACACTTTACTCGTGGCTTATCATAGTAATGTTGCTTCTAAACTCAGATATGCAATCATATTCTGGGAAAATACTACCAATTGGGATAAAGTATTTAAATACAACAAAATCGTATTTTGAATAATTAAAAATTAAAAATGTTAATCATTTGTCGTCCTTAACTCGGGCCATACAACTTGGAACGCAGCGAACTTACATCTCAAAACATACCGTTTCTGAATATGTATATAAATATACGGGTATTTTTTAGTAAGTACCCACTTTTAGCGGGTTAATAGTTTTGTAAAATATTTTTTTTGTTTTCATGTAAGTGACTATGTCTTTTTGATAATTAAAGATCTTTAAACCGAAATACCAATAAATGTGTGCGAGCTTTGTGTGGTCTCTGGACTAAAAGGACTGAGAGTTACTGAGGTTGGACCAAATGTTTGCATGATCTACAAATATTTGTTTCGGAGTTTGGGTGTTTTCTATGTATAATATGTATGCATTTACAAAAAAAAAGGTATATATGTATTTATATCTGTTGTCTAGTATCCATAACACAAGCTCTGCTTAGCTTGGGACTAGATGGCGTTGTGTGTAAGATGTTCAAAATATTTGTCCAAAAAAAAAACATTACGTCCAAATTAAGTCTTCTATATAGTGATTGAATTTAACTCGTTATCGTCGAAGTAACAAGGCTCATTTTCATTTAACAGTTCGATGTCTCTGACGGAAGACTTGCTAATATTGCTGCTTACTGCATGAGGCTCTGGATCTGCACTAAGATCTGGATGCACTGTTTCGATTCGAAGATCCTTTATTAGGAAATGTAAAGCCTGCATTGCTGCGCGCGGTGGACATTTTAAACAGTGTAACTTAAGCAATAAATGATTTAGCCATAAATAACCTTGTTTTTTATTGATATGCCCTAATAGCTTATGTGTTGCTGCAATATTTCTATAACTAACAATAAACATCAATCGTCCCTTTCACACGCAGTGAGGCCTTTGTATTGTCGTCCTTGTTATTTTATTTACCTGAATACCCTTTTTCATTTGGAATATACTTGTTGTGACTGGTTACACAATCGTCGAAGATATTATTTTTATAAATGCAAAATAAAAGATGATGAGATACTATTTAGATTAAAATTTAAATCTTAATTGAAAAAAATATTTTAGCTTAGACACAAACTTCTTAGCACTCCATGGATTCACTGTGCGGGTGCCGAGTCCATCATGTGGCAGAGGGAGAAACTCAAAGCAGTTCCCAGGACTTACGACCTAGGTGTAGGTTTAAGGAGGCCCCTTTTAAGATCCGCATCAACGCTCACCTTCACTGCTCGAGTTTCCCGCCCTACCTAGCCAAATTTGGTAGGAACCTTTTAGTGCAGCCTTGGATACTCGTTCTAAAATAGAACTAACTGCAGATCTCGACAGGCCAAGGTCTTTCAAAAGGTTATAGAGAGATTTAGCTGGTATACCTCTCGCTCCTACTTCTACCGCGTATAAATTAACCACATAGTCATTTGTGTTTAGTTCAGTTGTTAGATCGTAATATTTATTTAATTTTATTGTATGGTCTTTAGGAATATTAGTTCATAATCATAAATTACGACATAACTTGAAAAATTTAAATCCCGACGTAGCTTAGTTCTTTTGCTCCTGGAGCTAGTATTGCTTGCTTAGGTACACTTTATCATACTTTTTTAGAATCCACATTTCTTTATCACACAATACCTTTTTTTCATAATCTTAATGTGTGATTAATTAAATTTCATAATTTAATTAATCACACGAAAAAGATCACAATAAAGGCTCGGCATTAGTTTATATAGACACATCCCCACTACTGGCTGGCTGGCGGGCGGTCGGCTTGCCAGGCAAGCATACAAGGAGGCGTGTGTTAACCGACACGACCGAGGAGAGATCAGGCGCAGGACCGACAGCTTTACTTGCTCTCCGAGGCACAGTTCAGACCTCAACTTCCAAACTCCGAGCTGTTAAGTATATCTGTAATTAGAAATAGAAAAACTCGATAATACTTTTGGACCGACCCTTATTGAAGCCCTTAGATAAAAGTCTTTTTTTTTACAACTTGTAAGAAATACTGATTTTTGTTTTTTTTTCCCAAAGTAGTCATGTATGCCTCGGTGGCGTAGTGGTAGCGTATGCGACTGCTAAGCTTGAGGTCTCGGGTCGATTCCCGGGTCGGACCAAGTGTTTGTATGATCTGCAAATATTTGTTTCGGAGTTTGGGTGTTTTCTATGTATAATATGTATGTATTTACAAAAAAAAAGTATATAAGTATTTATATCATTTGTCTAGTACCCATAACACAAGCTCTGCTTAGCATGGGACTAGATGGCGTTGTGTGTTAGAATACTACGGAATACTTATTTATTATTTATTATTATCACATATACACGGTCGGAGCCGCAAACCAAAGCTAGTTCTGGATATACAATTGGATACATTCGACGAAAACTCTCATTCATGAAGTTTTTAATTGTTATATTTTTCGCTATTTTTGCATCACTCGCATGTGTACTACGTCAAATCAAAACATAGCACAATATTTTTTAGTCACAACTACACAATAGAATAGAAAAATATTGAGAAATAAAACTCGTTCAAACTTTTGAAGTTTTTGCAATGATTGAATCATTGCACGCACCTTAATATTAACCCCAAAACGGTCAATAATATTGCACAATTCGTAATATTGCGCAATATTATTGATCGTCTAAGGGCCGCCTTAGTCTAGAAACAAGAAAAAAACAATTTCATGTGTATTAATTTGTATTTATTAAATCGAATAATCTAAAAACGTCACTTTTATTTTTTATTCGCTTTCAACTAATTTTATTGTATCAAATAAAAATATAGTACAATTTACAATCACAAAACAACAATAACACTCACAATATAGGTAGATACAAAACAATAGTAGGTAGGTATAGGCATATAGCAGCCGTGCCGCATGTTAACGTGCCTCGCGGGTGTAGGTAGCTTAAAAACATTATTTCAAAAGTTATAATATACCATGTCAGTACCATGAGCAATACCGACCGGTGGGATTTTAATAAACGAAGCAGTAATTTCAATGTAATATAACGTTAAAGACAAACAAACATATATGGACTTTATGTTAAACAATATATTGTGTGCATTCATAAGAATATATTATAGTTCTTAAGTCTTTGTACCTAATAGAGCATAATTGTCGGTATGTAATAATAACAAACATAATCGTTCAAATTATAGGTTCAGTATACCAAATGGTAAGTTAGACTCTTATTTATCAAATATATCAATTGTTATTAATAAAATCAAAAACCGTCATTGAATGACGGTTTTTGATTTTAAGTGAAGTGAAGTACTAAAGTACAACTATTTATATATAACATACACACAACAAAGTTACTAATAAGTGCAAAAGAAGATAAATTGAGATTACGTCACAAATTAATCATGAAACCACTAAATAAAACAATAAAAAGTTCAATAATTTACTGCTTTCTACCGCGATATCCGACATGCAAAGAATAAAATCGAAGCTAACGAGACGTCTCCAGCGGCGAGAGATTCATGTCGATATTATCGTCGTACGACGCGACCTTAGTCTGAAGACATAATCGTTCGTTTGTGGAGTTTATCCAACTACAGAACCGCGGATTAGACGCGAATCTCTCACCTGTGGAGAGGGCCCGAGAAGTTAACCACAAAGTGTACAAACATGAGTGTGGATACCAATCAATTATATGCATGTAATAAACCAGTATTTGTCCACTGCTTCACCTGCCTGTTTGTCAGTTATCGCGGCAAAGAGTACCTTTTGGCCTTCCTCAAGAATCAAACATACTCTGATTCACGAATTCTTTATTATTTGCTAAATTACATTGAAATCAGTGCGTGTATAAGAATTTGATTATTTAAATGACATTTTTTGCTGAAACATTTCTCACATAAATTGCACCGATTTTGTTTACCACCAGTATATATACGAATATGATTATCTAAATCACCCTTTGAGCGAAAACATTTCTGACATATTTCACACTTGTGCTTTATCACCATTGTGTGTACGAATATGTTTATTTAAATCCTTCCTTGAGCGAAAACATTTGTCACATATTTCACACTCATATGGTTTTTCACCAGTGTGTATACGCATATGAATATCTAAACTATACTTTACGCTGAAACATTTTTTACATATATTACACTCATAGGGCTTCTCGCCAGTGTGTGTACGAATATGTTTATTTAAATCCTTCCTTGAGCGAAAACATTTGTAACATATTTCACACTCATATGGTTTCTCGCCAATGTGAATACGAATATGATTATCTAAAATACCTTTTGAGCGAAAGCATTTCTGACATATTTCACACTCATATGGTTTCTCACCAGTGTGTATACGCATATGAATATCTAAATGATACTTTACGCTGAAACATTTTTTACATATATTACATTCATATGGCTTCTCGCCAGTGTGTGTACGAATATGTTTATTTAAATCGGTCCTTGAGCGAAAACATTTGTCACATATTTCACATTCATATGGCTTTTCACCAGTGTGTATACGCATATGAATATCTAAACTATACTTTACGCTGAAACATTTTTTACATATATTACACTCATATGGTTTCTCGCCAATGTGAATACGAATATGATTATCTAAATTACCTTTTGAGCGAAAGCATTTTTGACATATTTCACACTCATATGGTTTCTCACCAGTGTGTATACGCATATGAATATCTAAACTATACTTTACGCTGAAACATTTTTTACATATATTACACTCATATGGCTTCTCGCCAGTGTGTGTACGAATATGTTTATTTAAATCGTTTCTTGAGTGAAAACATTTGTCACATATTTCACACTCATATGGTTTCTCACCAGTATGCATGCGATTGTGCTGTACCAAGTAAGGTTTTTTTTTAAAATATTTTCCACAAGTATCGCATGAATATGGTTCAGGTCCTGCGCTCGAATCACTTACACCTTCAGTGTCGCCTCGAAATATTTCTTTTTCACTGTCATTGCGACCGAATATGCTTGTGCTTTCATTAAAATTATTTAAACAATAATTACGAACTCCTGATTTATCCATAAGGCTTAGCTTATTTTACTTTTTTCAGTTATTGAAACTTATTCTTCGTTTTCTTCACATTTCTTAAGCTTGCTTATAAATATATTTTCTGATTTTCGTACCGAGGGTAGCAAAGGTTTCTTTGGAACAGGAGCACCTGAATATAGCGTATGTACAGTAGGTATATGCTCATAAAAACTTCACTTATATTTGAAGATTTTAGAGATATTTTTTACCTACCTACATCTTCAAAATATATGTATATGAAGAGAAATTCTATTAAAAAACAAGAAAATCTCAATGTAATTAAGATCGATCCAACTGGAATATGGAAATGACTCAGTCTGAACCGAACTAAGCGCGTATCGTACGAACATAAGAGCCTTTTTTTTAAAGCTGTCGATGATACAGCATGTAAATTTATTATTATAAAATTAATTATTATATGTCAAATTTACTATTTTGTAATATATATACTACTTACGCACCTACCACACCATATTTTCACATCATCCTAAGGTTGACTGGCAGAGAATGCCATATGGCATTAAGTCCGCCTTTGTGCAAAATGTGCATCAAGTTTGAATAAATAAATAAATAAATAAATTTTATACCGTGGGAGAGCTATGCTTCGGCATGAATGGGTCGTCTCAACCGGAGTGATACCACGGCCTCACAGAAAACAGGTGTGAAATAGCGTTTGCGCTGTGTTTCACCGAGTGAGTGAGGATACCGGAGGCCCATACCCCAACACCTCCCCCATCCCCTTTCCCATCCCCCAAAGGTTGGCAACGCACTTGTGACGCCTTTGGTGTGGTATGTGGCCCATGGGCGGTGGTAATCGCTTACCATCAGGTGATATTTCTGCTCGTTTGCCTACTATGCAATAAAAAAAACATATTTAAACAAAACATGTTTAAGTGCTGTATCATCGACAGCTTTTAAATGTCCACTGTTGAACATAGGCGTCTCATTAGTATGAACGTTTTGAGCTCCTGTTCCACGTTGGCCAGTCGGGTTAGTGAAGGCTTTGATTAAAAATTTGCTTTTCACTGCAGTGCTGTGATCCTGCATAAATTGCTGCCTTAGTTTGCTCTTACGAAACCCCTAATGTGAATAGATTAAAGGTAACTAAATAAAAAGGCTCTCATTTGTATACATATACGTTGTTTAGCCTGACAAGCCTTTACTTGCGCCTCTCTGTATCTTTGTGAGCAATAAGAATGATTTTTGAATTCACAACAAACAGAAATAATAATAGTTTTGTTGTACTTACGTAGATACTCGTCTAAAGCAGACTCTTCGCGTCTTCTAATGTAGATGTTTTAGTGTATACCGGGTCGGTGTCTATAATTATTGAGATAAAAATAAGATATAAGTACATAAAAATAAATAAAATAAAAAGTTTTAACAAAGTTCAAAATGGCAACGCGACATCACGGCGTACACAGTTGAAGTAATTATTATACGTTTTCGTATTTAAAAACCTAGTATTATTAATAAAGAAGAAAATGTGTCTTTAGGTTATAAAATACTCAAAGCATTATTGTAAAACCTCATTACAAAATTAAACTTGACTGCACGGTTGGCCTAGTGGTTTAAACTACTGCGCCAAGTGTCGTGGGTTCAAATCCCACGTGGGCCATCACTTTGTGTGATCCACAAAATGTTGCCCTGAGTCTGGGTGTTATTTGTGTCCGTTACATGTATGTTTGTAAAGTCCCCCGCGACACAGGATGTATATTCTTAATACCGGAGTTGTCTTTAAAACAAAAAAAAAATGATATATTAAAGAAACGTATAAACACACGTCCCGACAAAAAGGGCAGTAATGTGTAATCAGACTCTTCTCAAATTAATGAGAAAAATATATTTGTAGATAAAATGAGTATTTTTAAGCAACGGCATTTTTGTTTTCTATAAAATAAGAGTATAAAAATTCGAAAGACTAATGCATCGTTTATGACCTGTTCCTATATTTAAAAAACGATCCGTTCTAGGTACGAATAGTAGTACATTATACGGGGCGTAAGCTAAAATCGTTCCTATAAAAAATAAATTGAGGAACGGCATTTACGACTCGTAGTCGGTTATAGAAAATTTTTGCACGACGACGATTCGTTAAATATAGGAACCGGGCATTAGTAAACATTAGTATAATAATAAAGTGACTTGTAGTCATACGTACGTATGTAGGTATATTAATATTAGTCAATCTAAATACTCAATAGTAGACAGTAACCATAATTCTTAGCAATGGTGACTAGTATTTTGCCTTTGAGTACGAGACCCTAAAAGTCATCGAACACAGCAACACAATGGTTATTAATATATTGGCTCAATACTAAAATGAAGTAAATACTAAAAAAGCACTAACCTATGTCTCTTCCTGTTTAAAGATGTGGTTCTTACTTCACCGATCGTAATTTTCGGTTTATTGTTAGCTGATATCTGACCAGCCGTCTAATATCTATTATTTCTACGGATATTTAATATTTCAAGTCAATTATTAATACCGTCATTCAAGAAAATTAAATATGATTTGAAAATAAAATTGAAGTGACTTGACATAACAACGCTGTGATAGTGACGACGTTCGGACTTTCGTTTCTTATTTAGTAGTGAAGCGAACTAGTCTACATGTGTATTAGTCGATTAATATATCACACACATTAGTTTGATTGTGTCTATCTTATATATAAAATTCTCGTATCGCGGTGTTTGTTACAAACTCCTTCGAAACGGCTGGATGGATTTTTACCGATAGGTCTGAGAATCGGCTAACATCTATTTTTCATACCCCTTAATGTTAACATTGTTTGCCATGTAGCTAGTTACTTTCTATAATCTTAAACCTACATATCTGATAGTTAACGACCTGGCAGATAATATCAAAACTGGTAATTACCAAGATTTTGAAGGGACTTTTACTAGTGGATAATATAGTTAGTAATTTAGGCTTCTTTTTTAGAGTTATCTTTCATTCTAAGCATGTCTAAGTTCAGTAAATGTATTGATAGTCTCAGTTTTAAAGCTAAGGAAGACCATTCTAAGGGAATTATAAGCTACGGCAATTTCTGTGTTATTTCTGTATCCCTTTTACCTTCTAAACATTATTGTTTACTAAATAACAAATAATGATTATTTTGAATAAACTTTTATATAGTTGTGTAACTTTTAAATGTAAGATATTAGGGTTCTTTTTTATAGAATAGGGGGCAAACGAGCAGACGTATCGCCTGATGGTAATAAAAAGGATGGTTACCGCCGCCCATGGACACCTGCGACATCAAAGGCCTCACAAGTGCGTTGCGGGCCTTTGGAGTAGGGGGATGTGGATGATGATGTGGGAAGGGGATAAAGTATGGGCGTACCCTCACTCACTCGGTGAAACACAGCGCAAGCGCTATAGAACACCGGTTTTCTGTGAGGTCGTGGTATCACTCTGGTCGAGCCACCTATTCACGCCAAAGCGTGACTTTCCCACGATTATCTATATTTTTATATATATTTTTACACAAATTCTTCACATTTGTAGCAGAAATCGTTAGAGATATTCCAACATCAAAAGTAATAGAAGTGTGAGACACAGTCTTCTTCTTACGCCGCGCCGCAAGAACTTATGAAATATATTTTAACACACTATTCCTGTTATTAACGAATATATACGTAGAAATGATAAAAGTTATACACAAAGGAATTCGAGCTGCTCCAGAACTTTTGAGGGTAGATTTGTTAAGTTCATGTCATAAGTTAACAATATCACCCACAACGTTCACAACAACTAACAAGGAGTTGAGTTTTGTAAACTAATGATTATTTTTAAATTTTTAAACTTTCTAAGGAATCGTTAGTGAACGTACAGACTAGTAATGTATTTTTTTGGTCATTTCTTTAGTGCGCTTATATCTATTTATGTGAGGATATGGCCAGATTTTCTCAATATAGAAAAAACCCAGCAGATAAGTAGGTATATACCATCAACATTATCTTGTATTGGTGGTCTTAGGGTCAAATCAGAAATTGCTAAATCACAGTTTTGCTAAATAATAAATAATTTCGGACATCTAACAAACAACTAAGCAAAAATTAAATTTTAGGTACTAGGCAGTTGATATTAATAAATGTATACCTGTTTTTCTAAATAGATACAAACATGAAAACATCCAAACAAATATTTGTATAATCTGCAAATACCTATTTATTAACCCGAGAACCACCGCGTCATCGAGGTACTCAAACATTCGGCGACCGCCAGTAAACCCGGCATTTGGCAATATTGAACTGAACCCAAGAACAACTGCAACACAGACACGGATCATGGCCACCCGAAACCACTCTGCCTCGGCTTCCTCGTCTAACTCGGCTTCCCGAGTCCAAACTTGTATCAGTGATCCGAACCCGTCCTCTCCCACGACGAAGCGCCAGTCTTTGACAGGATGCAGCAGCGAGGTTACATGAAATAAAATGTTAACGATTGAACTGCATCCCGTCATTGCAAACTTGGTTGCGAGCCACGGTAAACAACTAAATCAAAGTCAAAACAATTCAAATTCTTTATTGCCAACTAAGTGTACATGCCATCTTATAATATGGTTTGTCTCAACTTGGTAATCTATTCCAGGCAATGAAATTTGATAAAATATATTATGTAATTATTACATTTTCAAAGGTAAGAATTATACAAAAATAAATAAGTCGATATATCACAGATACAATAACAATATTACTTTTAATTTTTTATCAAACAAATTCGTATTCTGGTAATTTGAATAAATAAATGTTAATTATATACATCCATTATTTTATTAATGTATATTATACACAATTATTGACTGACTGACAGAACGTAAATAAAGACTGTAATGATTAACATATGCTAGAACAATAAAGAAGTAAGGTTTTTCAGGTTGAAAGGGCTAGCCCATAGATCTACAGAACCGATTTCGAAATTTATTTCTTTTACCAATAGAAATCCACATAACTTTTGAGTGACATAGGCATATTAACCTGCGACATTCGACATCCACGCGGGCGAAGTCGCGAGCAATGATAGTATATTGTTTGTAAAAATATATATTTTTATTCAACAGTTTTCTGGATCTTGTTTCTCGTATAATACTACTTTATTTACATTAATAAATAACTACCTTTTGACAGCAGCTTCGCCCGTTTGCACGTCGGTTTCCTCGGTAAAGAATAGCCGTAGAGTATCTCCGTGTCGAAATTCTTGAAGTTGTTGCAGTGGTTTAGCCGTGAAAGTGTTACAGGACTGACAAAGAGATAGACACATGGAGTTACTTTCGAAATTATAATTTCAAGTATAGTACGTCAGTATGAACGTGAGGATTAGGTCATGCCAGCCAAAAAAAGCTAGTATATTGCATGCTCTGTAGTGTAAATATTTATATTATTTTTATACGCTTAAATATTTGTTACAATCAAATGGTTTCCACCACTGTGTATACATATGTACTTACACACATAGATAATCAGGAAATCAGTGCATGTATATTAAATAACGATTTATTTTGATTTTTTTGCTAAATTAATACACGGATTTGGTTTATCATCAGTGTTCACAAAAAAATGTCTATTAAAATTACTCTTTACGCGAAAACATTTCTGACATGTTTGAAATTAATAAGGTTTCTCATCAGAGTGTATACGAACATGTTTTTTTAAAGTACTGTTTTGGTTAAAACATTTCTTACATATACTACATTGATATGGTTTCTCACCAGTGTGTATACGAATATGTCTTTTTAAATTACTGTTTTGGTTAAAACATTTCTTACATATACTACATTCATATGGTTTCTCACCAGTGTGTATACGAACATGGGTTTTTAAATGAATGTGTTGGTTAAAACATTTCTTACAAATACTACATTCATATGGTTTTTCACCAGTGTGTGTACGAATATGTTTATCTAAACCAGCCTTTACGCGAAAATATTTCTGACATATTTCACACTCATATGGTTTCTTACCAGTGTGTACACTCATATGCTTATTTAGATTACTCCTTCTTCTAAAACATATCTTACATATGTCACATTGATATGGCTTCACATCAGTGTGCATATGAGTGTGCTTTACTAAATAACGTTTGGTTTTAAAACATTTTCGACAAGTATCACATGAATATGGTTTAGTTTCTGCGACAGAATCACTTACATTAACACTGTCACTTTGAAGTATTTCATTATCATTATGACCAGACACGCTCATACTTTCATTAATCATATTTAAATAATAATCACGAGTTCCTGTTGATTTATCCATAAGACTAAGCTTAAGTTTTTTACAATTATGAAGGAAATTTATTTCATATTGAGCTATTTGTTTTGTTACTTTATTATTGTTAGAAACGCCATTACTGTTAGCTAACTTTTGTAAGCCGTAGCTTTATTCGTTAGAAGTTTTTTAGGTACAATTTTCCATAGGCTCCTTTTGATGGGTTATTTTAGTGTCCTTTGCCAGTTTCTCAAACTTGTTCTAATATAATACAAATATATTTTCTGGTTTTCTCTCCGAGCAGAGGTTTCTTTGCAACACGAATACCTGAATATAGCGTATGTATGATAGGTAGACGTTCATAAAAATCGATTCACTTATATTTGAGGGAGTTCAGACACATTATCTACATCTACATGTTCAACGTAATGTTCACAAAATAATTGTTTTTTTTTTTAATGAATAGTGGGCAAACGAGCAGACGTTTCACCTGATGGTAAGCGATTACCGCCGCCCATGGACACCCGCAACACCAAAGGCGTCACAATTGCGTTGCAGACCTTTGGGGGATGGGAAAGGGGATGGGGGGAGGGGATGGGGGGAGGGGTTGGGGTATGGGCCCCCGGTAGCCTCACTCACTCGGTGAAAAACAGCGCAAACGCTATTTCACACCGGTTTTCTGTGAGGCCGTGGTATCACACCGGTCGAGCCGACCCATTCATGCCTTGCCCTGCATTTTCACAAGAAAATCACACAGAATTTGCATGTCCCTTGGATGATTTTAAAGCTTCTAGGTTCAATAATTCTTAGTACCTATACAATTTAATCCTATCTAGATTAGCATTTAAATTTTATATATATTAACGAGTTTTGTAGGGTTCCGTATCCCAAGGGTAAATCGAGACCCTATTACTAAGACTCCGCTTTCTATCCCTCTGTCACCTCACGAACTATTATGATTAGACAATTAAAATGTTCACACATGATGTTCTGTTGCGGCTTTAACAACAATTACTTAATTCTAATTCCTCAATATGTTCTTCTCGTGCCAAAAGATCAACAAAAACTCAATATAAATCCTTCCATACGTGTATATATTATAAAGCCTGATAACTCTACTTAGGGTAAAACTGGGATAGATGCCGCAATGGGATAGATGCCTCACAACCAAGAAACCTAACTTCCCAAAATCGCAACTAAGAATTAATAGTCTAAGTAGGAGCCGCTGTCACCCTGCACCTAATTTATCCACGAGCTGTTGTGCTTTGAGGATATAAAATAAATATTTCCGGACATCTAACACACAACGCCATCTAGTCCCAAGCTAAGCAGAGCTTGTGTTATGGGTACTAGACAACTGATATGAATACTTTTTTATAAAAGTTCTTAATAGCAGCCCGGAGTACGGAAGAGCACTTTAAGCCGTCGGTACCGGTTGTCATGAACACCTTATGACAATCGTTATTGAGATGTCAGTACCCTCAAATATAATGGCGACTAGTTCAACCTTCGAATTCAGTTCACCCGCAGGATTGCGGAGGTCTGATGCCAGCCGCTCCATATAATAGCTGATATTCAGTTATTCCACGAATAACTAGTAGCCGACCCCAATTATTCTTGGTGATAAATAATATTTCATTTAAAAGTATATATATATAATTATTATTATAAGTATAAAAAAAAGTATAATTATGTTTGTTGAAACTTAACAATTAATATTAAAAACTAAGATTTAATACTTTTGTGGAACAAATAGTTTTAAAATTGATTTATGGTTGTTTGTGTCATAATAAAAATAAATGTTTTTCGTAATTCAAACCATGTTTCTTGGAGAATTGCTGTTTTACACAGTATGAAGGGCATCTATCCCGCACTGCAGGCATCTATCCTCCTTGTTATTTCCATGGTGGGGCAACTATCCATACAGGTGCCTGTCTATGCCAAAAAAAAGCGTTTCACAGAAACCTACATTTTGCAAAATCAAATAATAATGAAACTAAAATAACTAAGCTAGCTACATGCATAGAAAATTTACATTTAAAATTAATATTTTTTAAATTATGAAGGTTTTTCAAAAAGTGGGGCATCTGCCCCGGTTTTACCCTACACCTCTTTATATTCTCGTGTGTAATAAGAATTATTTATGAATTCACAACAAACATAAAATAA
Organism: Spilarctia lutea; assembly: GCA_916048165.1. Classification (NCBI taxonomy): domain Eukaryota; kingdom Metazoa; phylum Arthropoda; class Insecta; order Lepidoptera; family Erebidae; genus Spilarctia; species Spilarctia lutea. The sequence goes on along the minus strand of OU696500.1, from coordinate 1,406,240 downwards.
TTTTGTTTAACTTACCTAGATACTCGTATAAAGCAAGCACCTCCTGATAAATACGCGCCTTTTGATGCAGATTCTGAGTTGAGATAAAATTAAAATATTAGAATATAAAAAAAAAATGGTTCTGAAAAATTGTTAACTAGACAGCTTGACAGCGTGACGTGAAAGGTTGAAACAATTATTATAAGCGTACCCTACTTAACTAGTAGTGTAAAAAACAAGAAATGATTTGTAAAATATTCAAAGGATCATTATTAAATTTGGCGTACCGATAAAGATTATTCTTAAACCTTATTAGAAATACCGTAGTATTCGCAAGTAATTAAACAAACAAATAACAAATACACAGCCCGCTAATAAAAGCAGAAATGAGTTGTCATATATCGCAAACCAGTGAGAAACATGTATGATATACACGTAGTGAGTATTTTTTCTATCTTAACAAGTCACATTTACATGCCTTTACACTAAATATATGAGACAAGTTTCTTTTTTTTTTTTTTTTTCATTATTTAAGGAGTTTTAGTCCCTAGGGACTACGCCACTCCATAAGATCAACAACATATAATCAATCAAACGTCCAAGGACACTTAAGACGATACTTTACAAAAATTATTAAACTTAGACTATACCTATACAATGATAACATGTCATGTACACAATGACCGCCGCCTCATACCAACCAAAACTACCTTGTACAGTTCTTTTGCCATGTCCGAAAGGGGAACAGCCAATATCTGGTTACAAACGCCAAGTTGTCTCAAATTGTTTACAATACATAACAAATTACGTCTCACGTCTTCGTTCCGGACACACTCCATCATAATATGATACGCATCTTCTCAAATGTCACATTCTGAACAAAGAGGAGATGGTACTTTCTTCATCATATATGCGAACTTATTAAGTGGGATGTGTCCGGAACGTAATCTGAGGGCTGTAATTGTCATCTGCCTCTCGAATGTACATTCAGAAAACCATGGAGTTTTCCAAGGCTCGTTTTGTAGTGTCTTATACCATATACCTTTTTCCACTGATCGCTCGTCAAAATAAACCTTCCAAAGCTTAAAACAGTGATCTCTAATTAGGTGCATACAATCAGTGAAAAAAGGCAAGGAACCCGTAACTAAGCCATCACTACATGCTAGCTTCGCCAATCTATCCACTTCTTCGTTACCTGTTAGACCGATGTGTGAGGGAATCCATTGAAGAATAATTTCTTTTGAATTAGATTTTAACTCAAAAAGTAAATTAATAATTTCGTAGGCTATCGGCATGCCTCTTCTGTAAGAGGTACACCGAGCCACATGTTGAAGAGCACTTTTTGAGTCTGTTAAAATTACAAATTTATTGGCATCTATAGATTTAATGTATGCTAGGGCTTCAGCAATCGCAATCAATTCGAGAGAAGTAATGGACACATTGTGAAACAATCTCAATTTCAAACATGCATTCGCTTGATGATCATAAAATGCAGCCCCCATAAATAAATTGCCTTCCTTGGATCCATCGGTAAACACTTTGTAATATTCCGAATATTTATTTTCAACGTATAAAGAACACTTTTCACGTAGCAAACTAGGGTTGTAGCTTCTCTTCGCCAAACGGACACTTTCTATATTACACTTCACTATATCATTCAAGTTATACCAATTTATCCAATAATCCAGTGAATACATTCCTAAACACACCCTTGAATCAATATTAATGTCCTTAAAAGTGAAATTTATAACAACAAGAATAGGAATTCTTTTACGTCTCCAGTATCTATGCGAAACAAGTAAGTTTAATTCCTCTATAACCTTGACTGTTTTATTATAAGATACGGACATAGATTTAAGCCAAAACTTACCCCCAAGAAACATTCGGCGAACTTCTAAAGGTGCGATACATAGCTCGCTCTCCATTACGTGGATGGGAGTGCTCCTTACGAAACCTCCAATTATACGAAGGGCTTCATTCTGAATTTTATCCAGTTTGTATAATTTTGATTTGCAAGAACTATCATACAAAAAACCGCCGTAATCTAAGCGACTTCTAATGAGAGCTATATACAGTCGTCTTAAATATTTTGGGTGTACACCCCATCCCGGGCCAACCAATACTTTTAAAATGTTTAGAAAAATATGTGCTTTCTCATACAGTTCATTAATGTGTTTAGTCCACTTTAGAGATCGGTCCAACCACATGCCTAAATATTTTACTGTGGCTACTTCTTCCAATGGTAAATTGTCTATTGAGATAGTACAAGTATTCCTATTAACACCCTTTTTAAAAATACACATTTTGCTTTTATAAGGCGAAACGCTTAATCCCAAATATGCCAATGACCTCACCAAGGAATCTAATGCTTCTTGAAGAGAGTTAGTACTGTCTACTAAGTTTCTTTCCGAACAAGAAATGTACAAGGCGAAATCATCGGCATATTGAGATACAAAAACACCAGTTATAGATTTACAAATATTATGTGTTGCAACGTTAAATAACAACGGGGATAATGGATCACCCTGTGCTAGTCCTCGACCGGTAGTGCGGCTAATAAAACTATTCTCATATTTAATTTTTAAATTCCTTACACTAAGGAAATTCCATAGGTAATTGCATATTTTGGTACCCACACCAATTTCATCTAAAATAGTCAGTAACACATCAATGTCTATATTATTATAGGCATTGTCGATGTCAAGGAAACATCCTAAGGTCATAAAATTTCTAGAGAAACCTGATTGAATCCGCGCAACTAATCGTGTGAGACTATCCAAACTTGACTTTGATTTTCTAAAACCAACGGTTTCCTCTGAAAATAACCCTTGTCTTTCAAAAAACCACTCCAATCTCCTATTCAAGACTGAATGAAAAATCTTACAGACACAGGAAATTAAACTAATCGGTCGAAGGGAGCTAGTGAGAGTAGGATCACGTCCAGGCTTCGGGATAGGAACAACACTGATGTCTCGCCACTGATGGGGAGTGAAACCTGTAGATAAGAATATATTGTACAGAGATAACAATACTCTCTTTCCACTTCTCGGTAAATTTTTTATCATTGAAAATGATATATCATCCCACCCTGGTGCCGTATCACTTGCTTTAATACAAATTTCGAGTTCATGTAAAGTAATTTCAGTTTCTAATAAATTGTTCCTAGAGGTGAAATTAGGTTTACAATTTAAAACATATGAAGGACATAAACTTACCAATAACGATTCACTTTTGTTTTGATCTATGAAGGAACTACGAGTTACGTTTCCTTTCATCCACTTCATTTTCCTCCACATTTCACTTACAGAAGAAACCTCGTGTAAGCTATCACAAAATTTATGCCAACAGGTCTTTGAGGCCTTTTTAATAAGATTTTGGGACTCTTTAATGCGTTGTGTAAGAATGGCTAAGTTAGCGGGTGTGGGATTTTTCCTAAATGTAGATAAGGCTAGCCTTCTTTTAGCTACTGAGTGGGATAATTCGGGCGTCCAGTATGGTTTTGGGGTAAAATTACTAGTGGGATTTACAGATATTTTATTTAAAGGTATAATATCATTTGCAGTTTGATTAATGTGGTTGATAAAATCATCGTATAGATATTGGGGCCCACGTTCATCTAAAATAACAAAATTTAAAAATTTACTCTCAAGACAAGATTTATAAGATTCCCAGTCCGCAGCTTTAAAGTTGCGCTTTTTACCAAGATATGGGTTAAAAGAGGATGTAGTAGTTATACAAATAACCAGGTGGTCACTTCCCAGGGATTCATTTATAACTCTCCAGTTCAGAAGACATGCAATGTCAGAAGAAGCTAGGGAAATATCAGGAGAGCTTTTCTGCACTGAACTAGCTACCAACTTAACCCGAGTATGGCTACCATCGTTGAGGCAAACTAAACTACAATCCGCTATTGAATCGTAAATTTGGGAACCCCGATTATCAGTCTTGTATGACCACGTGAAATGGTGAGCATTAAAGTCTCCTAAAATCAAGGTCTTAAAATTAAATTGTGAAAATATAATGTCCCAATCATGTCTATTTGTGTTAACCCATTGCGGACAATAAACAGAGATTATATTTTCTATGTTCTTACAATTAAAAATCTTAATATAAACAATCTGTATGTCCTCATTAGGATGCTCAAATTGGCCTTGTTGCGCCTTAATTGAATTGTGACTAATAATGCAAACACCTCCATAGTGATCCTCTCTGTCCACTCTAAAGGTACGATAATTCTTTAATTTAAAGTTAGTACTAGGATTCAACCAAGTTTCACTTACCGCAGCTATGTGAATTTTTTCTTGTATTAATAATTGTTCGAATTCCAAACGTTTAGGTCTTACACTTTGCGCATTCCACTGTAAAACATTCAGCGTTACCTTATTAGCCATTTTTATTTATTACAAACTTATAAAACAGATTTTCGAATATGGTTATATCAGTAATCATGTGCCAAAAATTAGATAGGCACCATTCCACAGATATATTTATAATCATTTTAATTTTTTGAGTCAAAGTATGTTTATTCGAAAAAAATAGGTTTTTAATTTTGTTGAGTAGCGATTTGAATGATTCATTATTTTTAGAAAATAAGTTAGGATTAGATTGTTTCCTATGTTCATCGGTACCAGATACATCGATTTGTGGTTCATTTATATACGACATGCGTTTGTTTACATCTTCATTCGTCATCGATGATCGGCGGTACCGGCGGGGACGGCGAGCGCGCGCCTGCGGCCGCTCCTCAGTGGCAATACATTCGCCTGCGACGGAGGACATGCCGCCACACGCACCTGTATCCGACTCCGACGACGACCAATTTGGTTCAAATGTTATTTGATCCGATGAGTTACATTTCTTCCTCTTAAAAGGATTTCGTCCAAGCTGATTGGTTTTATCGTTGACATCAACATTATTTGTTTTTCTATGTGTATTTGCTGTAACCGCGGCATATGATGTTGATGGCTGATTTTCTGCTATAACCGTCCTGTTTGTAACCTTGCTAGTAATGACAGTTTGGTTTTGTCCATATGGTCGTGATGAAAACGGAGGTATATATATATCTAACGCTTTACGGTACGTACAGTTGAAATCTGACATCAAATTTCTTATCTTTTTTTCCTTTATGTAAACAGGACAAGACTTAGCCAGTGACATATGATTTTCTTTACAATTTACACATCGAAAAGTAGTTGTTTCACAATTCGCGTGGTCTTCGCCACATTTTGGACAAATAATTTTTATAGATGGGCAAAATTTTGAGGGGTGGCCGAACCGCCAACATCGGGAGCATTGAGTTACAGGAAAGACAAAAGGTTCTACTTTTATTCTGATATTAATCATCTTAATATATTGCGGACGCGAGCTGCCTTTTATACATATACGCACGGTCTCAGTAGGTATCCAACCAGATTCCGGATCTCTCCGATTTAATCTTTTAGCTGATAAAATCCCACATTCATTCAAACTTTTAATAGAAGACAATAGCTCAGTTTCCGATAATTCTAGATCAATGTTTCTTATGATGCCATATGTTACACCCACTTCCCATGTCTTGTATATTTTCCATCCCTTTTCTTTAAAACTTTGACAAGATATGAGTTTCTCGGCACTTGGTAAGTCCTCAAATGTTATTATTATTTTAAATGCGTTGATATACTTAATAGATTGTATACCCTCCATATTTTCTTTTTGAAATAATTTAGCAAACGTAAATTGTTTTGGTAATTTCTCTGTACTAGTAATACAAATATCAATTTTTTCACTTTTCCTTCTTTTCTCTCCTCCGCTCAAAATCCAATCTCCCTCTCTGTTGTTGATTTCATCATATTTGTTAGTTTCATTCTGTGTTAAAACCTCTTCCTCCATACTGCTACCGCCCATACTTATATTATTATCAACCCTTGTACTGTCATGCTCAACTTCACGTTCACTCATATTATATAAAGTTCAAAACGCGATAACACCAGGTGCGCTCGCGCGCTCCGGCCTAAACCGGTATCTATGTAGTAAACAACAGTAAGATACTTAAATATTTCTCTGTAAACACGTCCTATTCACCCGGAGAGTGGATCGAACTGCTATGAGACAAGTTTACAGTGAAATAGTAGCGAAGCACCCTATACTGCAAATGGACGTTTTAGAGAGAAACACTGGTAAGTTGGTGACTGAAGCACTGAACAGTTTTACGGACGATTAGAAAACAGAATCGATTTTCCCACCTATTTATCAACAACGTTTTTAATGTTTTGGTGCGTCTTTTCATTCTTATTTTACTGTTTCAACTTTGAGACATGGAATCTATTCTATTTGTTAGTTCATCTTCACCTAGATAATACTTTAAAAAAAATCATCGCACACAGACAACAACACTATACTCTTTTGCAGAAACTAGCCACTTCAGTAATTCTTTGTAAAATAAAAGGCAACACTTACGTACGTATCTTCTTGTTCAAAAATTAAATTCTCACTCTGTCAATCGCAATTTTAAGTTTATTGTTAACTGATATCTGACCAGTCGATAAAATAATTTAATATTTTTAATGTTAATTATTTAAAACCTTTAATTGCAGTCTTCAACTCGTGATTAAATTAACAATAAAAAAATCGCATAAAATTAAGTGGGTACCGTCATTTAAAAAAACAACCAATGAATAAAATAGAACTGACTCGATTTATAAACGCTATGACAATGACGTTCCTATCCAGTAGTGGTATGAACTAGTCTATGACATGACAAAGTTCATGATCAGCAATAGGTATTTCAGGCCAAACCACCAGAAAGGGTTCTTGCCCGGTATTTCTGGCTGCCTGGAACATAACACATTATTAGCGGAAAGTTTGAAAGATGCCAGAATGCATGAGAGGCAAATAACGGTCTGTTGGATAGACCTTGAAAACGCATTTGGTTCTGTACAGCATGAACTGACGATTTTCGCCCTGAAGTGGTATAACTTTCCTACTGTGGTTATCGACATAATCACATCTTATTATTCTAAATTACAATTTACAATAGCAGCAAACAAGGAACACACAGAACCATTGCATTATAATGTAGGGTTGTTCCAAGGCTGCTGCTTGTCACCATTAGCTTTTAATATAATTATAAATATTCTTATAGATAAGTTAATAAGTCATGAGAAAAAATGGGGCTATCGGTTTAAAATAAACAACAAATACACAGAGTCCATCTTAGCCTTTGCAGACGACCTTGCAATACTGACACGTAATCCAAAACAATGTCAGAAGTTATTAATTGAAGTGGATGAGTTTTGTACATGGACTGACGGACTGAGGGCAAAGCCAAGTAAATGCCACTGTTTATGTCTGGGTAGACGGAATACCAAATATACCTCATATGATCCGGGACTCTCAATAGGAGGACAATGTGTAACCACGATTGCTGAAGCAGTGCCTTTCAAATTTCTTGGTAGAAAGATTGATTACAAAGGACGTACACCATCCTTAGAGATAACTGTCGAAAATTTTCTTAATGACTTAAATAAGGTAGACCAACAACCATTAAACAATATTAAAAAAGTTTGGATATACGACAATTATCTTACGTCGCGTCTGACTTGGTCTTTCCTTGTATATGACATCGGTAAAAGCCTCCTGGCAAAACTAGATGCAAATGTCAAAAAGATATTGAAGTTATGGCTCGGAATTGCACACTCAGCTGACCCCTCAACTCTATTTAGGGATCAAAACAATTTTGGGATGAAGTTAAAGAAGCCATCGGAACTCTATAAACACCTCAGAGTTACCAAAATGCATGTCTTGGGACAATCCCAGGATGAAATAGTCTCATCACTCCCAAAAGATAAATATGTTACAGAGCTTGAGTCAAGACTTCAGTTCCATAAACAATTTATGGCTGGTGCACAGTTTAATAGAGTCGGGCTGGGTTATGCAAAGAAGAAGGGAGACCGAGAAATAATAAAATCCTTTATACAACAAGATGAAAATGATATCTATAAAGTGCATGCAATGAATCTAGAAATGCAAAGTGAGTGGTTAACTATAGGTGAGTTCTGCATCCCGTTAGCCCTGAAATGGCGCACCTTGCTATATGATTGGTCTCCTGCCCTGTTAAAATTCTATCTGAATGCCTTACAAATGACCCTCCCAGACCAAAGTAACCTAGTGAGATGGGGGAAAGCATCTGAAAAATGTTGCTATACGTGTGGTGAGGCAGTAGGTACTGCTAGGCACTTACTGGTAGGTTGCAGGGTGCTGCTTGATAGGGGTTATTACTCACGCCGACATGATAGAGTACTAGAAATCATACGTGAAGCAGTAAGTCTTTCAGTAGCTAGAGCCCAAAAAGGATTGACTACAAATAAACGAGAAATTAACTTTATAAAGGATGGCTCAACTACCAAATCTAAAAGCAAGCCTTTCTCAATCCTAGGTACTGCACCTGACTGGACTATTTTGATGGATACGTATGATAAGCACTATAAAATCCCAGAGGATGTTGGTGTTTCGTCATCCAGACCGGACATATTCCTTTTCTCTAGACAAATTAAACACATAATATTAGTAGAGCTTACTGTTCCGTGGGAAACTAATATTCCTAAAGACCATAGAATAAAATTAAATAAATATTACGATCTAACAACTGAACTTAACAAAAATGGCTATGTGGTTAATTTATACGCGGTAGAAGTAGGAGCGAGAGGTATACCAGCTAAATCTCTCTATAACCTTCTGAAAGACCTTGGCCTGTCGAGATCTGCAGTAAGTTCTATTTTAGAACGAGTATCCAAGGCTGCACTAACAGGTTCCTACCAAATTTGGCTAGGTAGGGCGGGAAACTCGAGCAGTGAAGGTGAGCGTTGATGCGCATCTTAAAGTGGGCCTCCTTAAACCTACATCCAGGTCGTAAGTCCTGGTAACTGCTTTGAGTTTCTCCCTCTGCCACACGATGGACCCGGCACCCGCACGGTGAATCCATGGAGTGCTAAGAAGTTTGTCTCCCGTCTCACACACATTACTTTGATTTTCTCTATTATTTTAACTTAATGGCCTGGTAGATAAAACCCAAACAATGGAATTATAGTGGGTAGTTCCAGGTTACACTTACAATCAACTATCAACAGATACCAGTTGTCTGTTGCAAGGATCGGTTATTCAATAAATAATAATAATAATAATAATAGATCACTTTTTTGTACACCAGATGCATTACAAGGTTAACTTAAAATTAGAGAAGTACAATTGGCGGCCTTATCGCCCGGAGGCAATCTCTTACAGGCAACCATTGGATGGAGAGAGAAAAAATAAATAGATTAAGAGAGTGTTGGGTAGTGTCTGGTGTAAAACTAGGTAAGACGAAGAATAAATAAATAAAGCAATAAAGATTATATACCGTTATACTAATATATAGTGTGGGTTATGAAATAAATACAAACAAGGAATAAGATAAATATATATTTAATTATAAACTTAAATGTAGTAGTGTGACCCAATCAACTAAATAAATAAAATAAGTAAAAATCAATAAATAAATAGCAGGTTAAGGGACATTGATATCTCCCAAGTAGTGCTCCTTTACAAGTCTCTTGAACGTAGTTGGTGTTTGTGCTCGTCTAATCGCGACTGGTAGATCATTCCACAATCGAACTGCTCGAACACAAAAGGAGTGGTCGAGAAATTCGGTGGAATGGCCAGGCAAAATAATTTATTATCAGTCTGTAACATACAAAGTTTAAAACCAAGGAATAGGTATCTGTCTGTAAAACGTCTACAATAGATTTATATTTGAATTAGGTACGCAAACATACATAAATATATGGATGTTTTATGGATATTTTTAAAACAAAAATCACTTTCATTAAATTAAAATGGTAAAAGTTCTACTCATGTTAGCTGTGATTGCCTATAATTGGATAAGCACAAAGGATGTATCTATGTAAGTTTATATGTATTTAGTTGTGTGTAAAGTAGGGTGCTTCTTAAAAGCGCAATTTTTTTTTAATTTGTGCGTGTCACCGTTTGATACTGTTTTAAGACGCAAAAGGTTTTTGTTTATTTCTTTATCTGTGGTAATTAGTTTTATTGTTTAATCAATGCGACATCGCGTTCTGCAATGTCGTTCACCACTCTCATAGAATATACAATATCTCTGGAATCTTTGTAATGTTATTTTTCTAAAGACGAGGTTCTTTTTGCAGAAATACAGACAGACTTCCCAGGATTCTAAAAGATATTGAGGTGTTGCAGGTCCTCTCTGCCCCGTTGTCTCTGACCGAGTAGGCCATCAACGGGGGTATGTGCTCCACTCGCTGCGGGAAAAGGCCCTCGACCACTTGCTGCAGAAAGCTGGGCTGGAGAGTCTCAGCTAGGAGGGAGCCTGACGTGCGGAGCTTTTGTCGCACCGCACGATATGGGCGAGGGGTCACGGTTGAGACTCTCCAGCACCATTATTTTAACGGCCTTAGCGCGGCAAATGGACAGCTTCAGAGTGCTCCGAGCTTCGCAGTAGTCCTCATGAAGCTGGTCCTCCTCACCGGCTACGCGGTGAGATCCCCGGCTACGAGTGTAGGACCTCCGGGTACGAGTACAGGCCGCACAGAGGCATCCCAACCCCTTCCCCCATCTCCTAAAGGCCGGCAACGTACTTGTAACACCTCTGGTGTTGCGGGTGTCTATGGGCGACGGTAATCGCTTACCATCAGGCGAAAGGTCTGTTCGTTTGCCCCCTATTAGTCCAAGATCCCAGGGCCGCCAGACGTCACGTATTGTCTGACGAACGAAATGTGGCTGATTGCGTAGTGGTAGTATGTACTAAGAACGCATGCCTACCTGCTAACTTGATTAGACGGCCAATTTTCAGGTATCAGGTAATCAAGGTACTTAAAAACATAACGAACCTCACGTAAATTCTGAAAGCTGATTTTCACGTAATATTTTAGGCAATATCCTTAAAAATAAGTCGCCAATACTCCCAAACACTTTCCGTGGGCCGATTTGCTTAACAGATGCTTTCAAGCTCCCAAAATAATGACGTAACTTCACGTAAATTCTGATGCTCCATCTTTATATATGTCTACCAGACAACTATTTTAAAACCTCTTACAAAAAGACAGACCGATCCAAGGGGCCAATCATCCCCTAAATTCAATTTTAATATCTCTGTGGGTAAGAGCGCGAGGGCATTATCCACACGCATGAGACTGAGTCAGACATGTATTAGGATATATCGACTTCTCTGTCTCTCTCTTAAAGTTCACTCATATCAATTGATTATTAATTTTAAAAGAAAATCAGTTAAAAATTAAATAATCAGGTAAATAATTAGAAATTAACTTGTAAAAAAATGCTCATTTGACTACCATAATTCTTGAATTTTATATAATTACGTATGGAAATTGGCCCTATATAATTATATGTAATGAATTTCTTCGATTTTGTATAATTATATATAATTATGAATAATTATACGAAATTGCGAAAAATCGTTACATATGTGGTAACTTCCACATACAGCGCCATCTACCTTACTGGCCGTCTAATCAAGTTAGCAGGTAGGCATGCGTTCTTAGTACATACTACCACTACGCAATCAGCCACATTTCGTTCGTCAGAAACTACGTGACGTCTGGCGGCCCTGGGATCTTACTATATATACCATAGAAAAGAAAAACAAAAAAAAGTACTAGTCAAAAAACATAAAATTTATTTTTTCTTTTGTTTAAAACTAATGTCATTTATGCGAATTAAAAATTTATATCAATTTACAATCACAATACAATAAGGACACTCAATTTGTAGGTAAATACAAGAAAATATTATAGACGAACAGCCCCACCGCGTGTTTACTTGCCCCGCGCGAGTATGTAGATGTAGCTTGAAGTAATTATTTCGAACATCAGTCAGTACCATCGGTAATACAAGGGAATTTAATCAAACGATTTATTTTCATTTCAATATAAGTACTATAACGTTCAAGACAAGCACACATTTAAGTTGAACTTTATGTTTAACAATAATTTGTGTTCGTTGATAAGTAGTTCTTAAACAGTTGTGATAGAGCATAATTTAGCGATAGATACAATTCCAAATTCGTTATCGTATGTATGTAAGAAAAACAACGTAATCGTTCAATAAGTATACCAAAATATAAATATAATCCTTAATTTTTTTAAACTGAGCAATAGCTATATATAAACTCAAAATCTACAACTAAAATGAGTACAACAAAATTACTAAATATCTCTAATAATAAGCCCAAAATAAGATAAATTATGATTACATCACAAAGTCACCATAAAGAACTAAATATCAAAACACAACTATTTAGTAGTTGTGTTCAAGAGTTTAAAAATATCATAGGGTGTGTTTAAAGAAAAAAATGGAACCTCCACCGGCCCTCACCACCAACGAAAGATTCGCGTCGTTATTATTGTCGTGTGACGCGACGATAGGTTACAACAAAAATCGTTCGTTCGTGGAGATTATTCGGCGATAGAAGCGCGTATCTGTCGCGATTCTCTCGCTCGTGGAGACGACCCATAAAATACGAGGTTTAGAAATTACCCATAAAGTATTGTACATGCATGAATATGGATAGCACAACTATTCTATTCATACAATAAACTAGTATTTACCAGCGGCTTAGCCCCCTTAGTCGATTGTCTATGCACGGATTAATTTTTGTCTTTTCTCAAAAATCGAAGTATCCTTGTCAAATTATATTAAAAAGAGTACATGTATACAAATATATTGATTTAAATCATTTTTTTGCTAAATTACACGGGGATGTTTTGTCAGCAGTGTGTACAAGAATATGTCTATTTAAATTACTCTTTACTCGAAAACATTTCTGACATGTTTGACATTCATATGGTTTCTCACCAGTGTGTATACGAACATGGATTTTTAAATGACTGTTTTGGGTAAAACATTTCTTACATACACTACATTGATATGGTTTCTCACCAGTGTGTACAAGAATATGTTTAGCTAAGCTATCCTTTACGCGAAAACATTTCTTACATATGTCACATTGATATGGTTTCTCACCAGTGTGTATACGAATATGTACATCTAAGTTAGTCTTTAAGAGAAAACATTTCTTACATATGTCACATTGATATGGCTTCACACCCGTGTGCACACTGTTGCTAACTGACGTTTGGTTTTGAAACATTTTCGACAAGTATCACATGAATATGGTTTAGTTTCTGCAACCGAATCTTTTACATTAACACTGTCACTTTGAAATATTTCTTTATCATCGTGACCAGATATGCTCATATTTTCATTAATCTTATTTAAATAATAATCACGAGTTCCCGCCAGTTTATCCATAAGGCTTAGCTACAGATTTTTACAATTATGATAAAAAATATTTCATCTTGAGCTATTTGTTTTGTAACTTTATTATTGTCAGAAACGCTATTACTGTTAGCCAACTTTTGTAAGCCGTAGCTTCATTCGTTACAAGTTTTTAAGATACTGTTTTCCATAGGCTCCTTTTGATGGGTTATTTTAGCATTCTTTGCCAGTTTTTCAAATTTGTTCTAATATAATACAAATATATTTTCTGGTTTTCTCTCAGAGCAGAGGTTTCTTTGGAACAGGAACACCTGAATATAGCGTATGTATGATAGGTAAACATTCATAAAAAATCAATTCCCTTATGTTTGAGTAATGTTAATAAAGAGAAATTATATTCTTTAGTTTAATTATGTTTTTTAGGTATTCTATAAGACAAGAAGATCAAACCGACTTTGCATATCCCTTGGATGAATTTAAAGCTTGTAGGTTAAATAATACTTACTATACAATTCAATGCTATCTAGATAAGACATACCAAACGACACGGAAACCACTGAACCTGAACTAAAAAGTAAAAGTTTGTGTAGGATCCCAGCGTGCAAACATTGAAATTTTAAATATATTTACGAGTTTTGTAGCGTTTCGTACCCCAAGGGTAAATCTAAACCATATTATTAAGACTCCGCTGTCCGTCCGTCTGTCACTTCATGAACTATAATGGTTAGACAGTAAAAAAAATCAAACATGATGTTTCTGTTGACGCTTTAACATCAATTTCTGAATTCCAATTCCTCAATACATTCTTCTTGGGTCAAAAGATCAACGAAAACTTAATATGAAACCTTCCATATGTTTATATATTCTTGTGTATATTAAGAATTATTTATGAATTCACAACAAACATTAAATAATTTTGTTATAAACTTACCCAGATTCTCGTCTAAAGTAGGCTCCTCCGGCACGTAGTGAGAAATGCTCGCCTTTTGTTGCAGATTCTGAGTTGAGATAAAATTAAAACATTACAATATTAAAGGAAATAAAATAAAAGATTCTTAATAAATTGCTAATAAGACAACTAAACGATTGTGACAATTATTATATATATTTTTTTTATTGAATAGTGGGCGAACGAGCAGACGTATCACCTGATGGTAAGCGATTACCGCCGCCCATGGACACCCGCAACACCAAAGGTGTCACAAGTGCGTTGCCGACCTTTGGAAATGGGATGGGAGGAGGGGTTGGGGTATGAGCCTCCGGTATCCTCACTCACTCGGTAAAACACAGCGCAAACGCTATTTCACACTAGTTTTCTGTGAGGTCGTGGTATCACTCCGGTCGAGCCTACCCATTCATGCCGAAGCATTGCTCTCCCACGGTTGTCCCAAAATTTACTTAACTAGTAGTGTAAAGAAACAAGAAAATATGTATTCGCAAGTAATTACACAAAAAAATAACAAATAAACAGCCCGACGATAAGAGCAAAAATGAGTTGTCACATTCATTGCAAACCAATGAAGAATTATGTTTAATATGTAAACGCAGTGAGTATTTTTTCCAACTTGACAAGTCACATTTACATGCCTTCACACAAGTACCAAATGGACGATACGTAATTTGTCTATCACTAAAATATAAGAGACAAGTTTACTAACTCTAAGTATAATGTAAAAATAACGGTGAAAAAGCGGCCAAGCACCCTTAACTGCGATTGGACATTTTAGAGACAAACATACCAGTGTTTGTCAGTTGGCGACTAAAGCACCGAACAGTTGACAATTAGAGAACAGAATCGATTGTCCCACCTATAGTTCAACAACGTTTTTAGTGTTATGGCGCGTCTTTTCCTTCTTGTTTTACTGTTTCAACTTTAAGTCATGGAAACTATTTTATTTGTTAGTTTATCTTCATCTAGATAATATTTTAGAAAGAATCATCGCACACATACAACAACACTATACTCCTTTGCAGAAATCGGCCGCTTCGTGAATTCTTTGTTTTTTTTTTCGTTATATAGAAGTCAAACGAGCAGATGTATCGCCTAATGGTAAGCAATTACCGCCGCCCATGGACACCTGCAAAACCAGAGGCGTTACAAGTGCGTTGTCGGCCTTTGAGGAAGGAGTACGCTCTTTAAAATAAAAAACATATCCACCTAAGTAAAATTAAATAAATACAAAAAAAACACTTACCTACGTATTTTCCTGTTCAAACATGTAATTCTTACTCCGTCTATAGAAATTTTAAGTTTATTGTTAGCCGATATCTGACCAGTCGACAAAAAATATTAAATATTTCGAATGTTAATTACTTGAAACCTTTCATTTCTGGCCAATTCAATTTGCACAAAATTAACTGGGTACCGTCATTTAAAAAAAAAACTTCCAATGAATAAAGTAAAACTGACTTGATTTAAAAAGGCTGTGACAATGACGTTCCTATCCACTAGTGGTGTGAACTAATCTACGTGTGCATTAGTCGAATAATATATCACACATTACTTTGATTTTCTCTATTACTTTAACCTAGTTGATAAATTAAAATCACTTTCATGAAATTAAAATGATAAAAGTTCTACTCATGTTAGCTGTAATTGCCTATAATTGGATAAGCACGAAAGATGTATTTTGTATTTTTGTACTTAAATTTTTTGGTGATCCAAAATGCAAAAACAAATAAAATATAGCTGCTACCTTTTATATCTGTAATAGTGTCATCTGGCAGATAACTATTTAAAACTTTATCATGAACTTTTGGAACTAACCCTAAATGTATTTGAATGCGATAAAACCCTTGACGCGGCTAAACAAATAAATTTTCTGGAAGTTTAAATGTTAGCACTTAAATTAAGGTACTGAATTTGACAGAGTCATCAAGTCATAGTCATTTTTTTAACTTTTTCGAAGGAGAGCTCTGTGTCCAGCAGTGGAGTATTGAAGGCTGTTGATGATGGTGATTATTAAGCGCCTGAAATTCAGTCTAGAAACATGGTTTCAAGTTCAACTCTTAGAATTAACCAAGGCGCTAAGAAAGATGCTACTTGCAATCGAAAGTTGGAATTCGCTATCGAAGATTGCTACATCTGTACCACAAAAAATAAACAAGTGTCGGACGCGCCGCGTATTCATCTATACAAATAGAAATAAATAAAATTGGACTATCTGTTTGTAATATTAATGTAACCGCTTTTTACCAAATGCATTTGTCAAAACACATAATAAGTATGAAAACAAAATATACAAAAAAAAAGATATTTTAGTGAATATACACAGTGTATTTACTAATTTTTTTTTTGTCTGTCTATCGGTCTGTCTGTCTGTTTGTTTAGACTAATCTTTGGAACGACTGTACCGATTTTGACAGGCCTTACACTAGCAGATAGCTGTTGAAATAAGAAGTAACTTAGGCTATTTTTTTTAGACTAGCTTTGCCTCGTGACGATACCCACGGTTGTAAAGGTACAAAAATAAGTGCGAGTAAACACTGCGGGACACAGTTAGTATCAAATAAGTTATTTGATGACATTATAAGTTGATAGTAAAAGTTTTAAAAGATATTTAAGTACTATATTTTGTTTATTCTTCTCATTGTTTACATTTACTTCTATGTTGATTGGTATTTTTGTGTTTAAGTTACTAGTACATATATAATAAACTAAAACACATACATATATTTGTCTTTCTTCGTTTTCTATTGTGATATTTTTTGGATCACATCTCCCTTTTTGTATTATTTAATAACGTTATTGCGTAAATAATACTATTGCATTAAACATAAAAAATATCACAATTTACTTACTCAATGCAACAAGATGTTCATAATCTTCATTTTTTACAATCGTTTAAATTTTGTTTGCAAACTGTACGTAAGCTTTCTTAGGGGATCAATTATTAAGAGTTAGAAGTAATACAAAAGCTCCTGTTATGAATGTTTATTAAAACTGGGGCACACATATATGGTAGATTTTGTCAGTATTAGCAATAAAAGCGATAAATAACTATCTTTTTAAAACCTTATTAACCTTAATACTGCCTCGGTGGCGTAGTGGTAGCGTATGCGACTGCTAAGCTTGAGGTCTCGGGTTCGATTCCCGGGTCGGACCAAATGTTTGTATGATCTGCAAATATTTGTTTCGGAGTTTGGGTGTTTTCTATGTATAATATGTATGTATTTACAAAAAAAAAAAAGTATATATGTATTAATATCAGTTGTCTAGTACCCATAGTACAAGCTCTGCTTAGTTTGGGACTAGATGGCGTTGTGTGTTAAATGTCCGAAAATATTTATTTATTATTTATTATTTATTTATTTAATAACCTCCTCCGGCCCTCACCACCAGCGAAAGATTCGCGTCGTTATAATTGTCGTGTGACGCGACGATAGGTTACAACAAAAATCGTTTTTTCGTGGAGATTATCAACGATAGAAGCGCGGATCTGTCGCGATTCTCTCGCTGTGGAGACGACCCGTAAAAAACGATGTCTAGAAGTTACCCACGAAGTATAGTACATGAATGAATATGGCTAGCACAACTATTCTCTTCATATAATAAACCAGTATTTACCAGCGGCTTTGCCCCCTTAGTAATGTTTGTCTTTTGTCAAGAATCCAAAGTATCTCTTGGCCAAATTATATTGAATACAGTGTGTGTATGCGAATATTTTGATTTAAATCTTTTTTTTTTGCTAATTTACATGGATTTGGTTTGTCACCAGTGTGTACAAGAATATTTCTATTTGAAGTACTCTTCTAGCGATAATATTTTTGACACGATGTCACATTCATATGGTTTCTCACCAGTATGTATACGAACATGTTTTTTTAAAGTACTATTTTGGCTAAAACATTTCTTACAAATATTACACTCATATGGTTTCTCACCAGTGTGTATACGAATATGATCTTTTAAAGTACTGTTGTGGCTAAAACATTTCTTACATATACTACAATGATATGGTTTCTCACCAGTGTGTATACGAACATGTTCCTTTAAATTACTGTTTTGGCTAAAACATTTCTTACATATACTACATTCATATGGTTTCTCACCATTGTGTAAACGAACATGTTCTTTTAAAGTACTGTTGTGGCTAAAACATTTCTTACATATACTACAATGATATGGTTTCTTATCGGCGTGTATACGAATATGTCTAATTAGATTAGCCTTTATGCTAAAACATTTCTTACATATGTCACATTGATATGGCTTCACACCAGTGTGCACACGAGTGTGATTTACTAAATAACGTTTGGTTTTAAAACATTTTCGACAAGTATCACATGAATATGCTTTAGTTTCTGCGACCGAATCACTTGCATTTACACTGTTGCTTTGAAATATTTCATTATCATTGTGACCAGACACGCTCATACTTTCATTAATCATATTTATATAATAATCTCGAGTTCCTGTTGATTTATCCATAAGGCTTAGCTTCAGATTATTACAATTGTGGTTTAATTTTTTTTCATTTTGAGTTATTTGTTTTGTTACTTTATTATCGTTAGCAACGCCATTACTGTTAGCCAACTTTTGTAAGCCTTAGCTTCATTCGTTAGAATGTTTTAAGATTCAATTTTCCATAGGCTCCTTTTGATGGGTTATTTTAGTGTCCTTTCCTAGTTTTTCAAATTTGTTCTAATATTATACAAATATATTTTCTGCTTTTCTCTCCGAACAGAGGTTTCTTTGGTACAGGAACACCTGAATATAGTATATGTATGATAGATAAACATTCATAAATCAAAAATAATTACTTAGATTTGAGGTAGTTCAGACATATTAACTACATCTACATGTTCAACATAAGTTTATAAAGTGAAAATATATTTTTTGGTTTAAATATGTTTTTTGTTATTCTACGAGTAGATATAAGACAAGAAAATCACACCGAACTTCCATATCCTCTAGATGATATTAAAGCAAGTGGGTAAATCATTTTTACTATACAATTAAATGCTATCTAGATAAGACAGACCAAACTACATGAAAACCACTGAAGCTAAACTAAAAAGTAAAAGTTCGTGTAGGATCCCAGCGTGCGAACATTGAAATTTTAAATATATTTACGAGTTTTGTAGGGCTCCGTAACCCAAGGGCAAATCTAGACCCTATTACTAAGACTCCGCTGTCCGTCCGTCTGTCACCTCATGAACTATAATGGTTAGACAGTAAAAAAAATTACACATGATGTATTTCTGTTGACGCTTTAACATCAATTTCTGAATTCCAATTCCTCAATACATTCTTCTTGGGTCAAAAGATCAACAAAAACTCAATATGAAACCTTCCATACGTTTATATATTCTTGTGTATAATAAGAATTATTTATGAATTCACAACATACATACAATAATGTTGTTATAAACTTACCTAGATACTCGTCTAAAGTAGGCTCCTCCAACACGTAGTGAGAAATGCTCGCCTTTTGATGCAGTTTCTGAGTTGAGCAAAAATTAAAATATTAAAGGCAATAAAATAAAAAGGTTATTAATAAATTGCTAATAAGACAACTAAACGATTGTAACAATTATTATATTTACTTAACTAGTGTTATAAAAAAATAATAAAATATGTATTCGCAAGTAATTAAACAAAAAAATAACAAATAAACAGCTCGATAATAAGAGCAAAAATGAGTTGTCACATTCATTGCAAACCAATGTCAAATATGTTTAATATGTAAACGCCGTGAGTATTATTTCCAACTTGAGAAGTCACATTTACATGCCTTCACACTAGTACCAAATGGACGATAAGTAATTTGTCTAACACCAAATACTATTATTTTGAGACAAGTTTAGTAACGCTAAGTAAAAATTACGGTGAAAAGGCCGCCAAGCACACTTTACTGCAATTGGACATTTTAGTGACAAACACTGTTAAGTCGGCGACTGAAGCACTGAACAGTTTTACGAACGATTACAGAACAGAATCCATTTCCCCACCTATATATCGACAACGTTTTTAATGTTTAGGCGCGTCTCTTCATTCTTGTTTTACTATTTCAACTTTGAGAAATGGAAACTATTCCATTTGATAGTTCATCTTCATCTAGATAATATTTTAAAAATAATCACCGCACACAGACTACAGTAATTCCTTGTAAAATAAAAGACATATCCACCTGACTTAAATTAAATAAATCCTAAAAAAACACTTACCTACGTATCTTCATGTTCAAAAATGTAATTCTTAATCCGTCAATCGAAATTTTCAGTTTATTGTTAGCTGATATCTGACCAGTCGATAAAAATCATTTAATGTTTTTAATCTTTATTATTTAAAACCTTTAATTCTAGTCTTCAAGTCGTCGTGATTCAATTAACGATCAAAAAAATTGCACAAAATTAAGTTGGTACCGTCATTTAAAAAAAACAACCAATGAATTAAATCGAACTGACTAGATTTAAAAACGCTGTGACAATGACGTTCCTATCCACTAGCGATGTGAACTAGTCCACGTGTGCATTAGTCGATTAATATATCACACATTACTTTGATTTTTTCTATTATTTCAACTTAATGACCTGGTAGATAATACGAAACCAATGGTAATTGTAGTGGGTAGTTCAAGGTTACACTGTACAATAAACTATCAACAGATACCAGTTGTTTATTGCAAGGATTCGATTATTCAATAAATAATATTATTTATTTATTCTTCTTACAATTAGTTTACTAGTATAAAACAATTAACAAAGTAAGAAACTGCAATAGCCGTATTGAAGTACACATAAACGTATACTAATTTGTAAATATATTTTTAAAATCTACAATTAAGGTATACACACATGAAAAGTTAAGCTAAAAAACCCAATAATTAGTGGCTGTATTGAACTTGAGGTTTCACCACATCCACCCACAGGTTTTTCTTCTTTTAAATATGAAAGCAAAATAAATAATCTTCTAAATAAATATTTCGGATACACTCAGAAAATTAAAAAAAATACCACTAGAATACTCAAAATATATAAATATATATAATATATAAACGACTGCACGGTTGGCCGAGTGGTGTCAGCGGTCGCCATGCCGCTTGCTACTTCGCTAAGTGTCGTGGGTTCAAATCCCACGCGGTACTTACAACACTTTGTGTGATCCATGAATTGTTGTCCCGAGTCTGGATGTTCTTTGTGTCCGTTTCATGTATGTTTGTAAAGTCCCCCACGACACAGGATGTTTATTCCTAATGTGGGAGTTGTCTTTAAAAAAAAAATAAAAAAAAAATATACATATATATATATATATATTGTATATTGTGTATTGGTATATTTAACTTCCAAGGCTAAACAAAAAATATATGAATAGTCTGTAATATACAAAGTTTACAAATAAGGTTAGGTATCTGTCCTGGGGCCCTCAGATTGGGGAAGTTATCCGCAAACTATTTGCAGCAGCAGGATCTCTCTCCTTGACTATTTGTTTTTGTTCATTTATTATTTATTTATTTATTTATATAAAGTTGAAACACACAAATATCACTCTTTTATACAGACATTGTTAATTAAAATTAACAGTGTTCACATATTTATATTAATTTGTAACAACTAACGCCATCTATTTGTTAATTTTCGGAACTATGTTTGTAAAGTCAGTACCATAATTTAAAGATGATATTGTTTCAAGATTATTTGTGAAAAAGTGACTTGAAATATTCCCTTGGTAGTGGTCTTCAGTACAAAAGGGCACATTTTCACCTCGTGGAAAATGTAGCCTCAGATCTCATAAAATCAGTGTTAAAATCATTCCCAGTTATCAGCAATACATACAAATAGATTCAGAGTTATCAGTAAGCACGATCGGCACAGATTATACATCTTTAAAATTTTTACAGAGTTTATCGCCAATGAGGAAGCAGAAATACTTTTTAAAAAGTTATCAAATTGTTAGTTATAGCTATGTAATAAATGTGTGTGCATATGTTAAGTAGGTATGTGTATGTGATTTAACCTAAACGTTTATACATTTATGTAAAGAAGTAAGACTGCCTCAGTGGCGTAGTGGTAGCGAATGCGACTGCTAAGCTTGAGATCTCGGGTTCGATTCCCGGGTCGGACCAAATGTTTGTATGATTTGCAAATATTTGTTTCGGAGTTTGGGTGTTTTCTATGTATAATATGTATTTATGTATTTACAAAAAAAAAGTATATAAGTATTTATATCAGTTGTCTAGTACCCATAACACAAGCTCTGCTTAGCTTGGGACTAGATAGCGTTGTGTGTAAGATGTCCGGAATATTTATTTATTATATTTTATAAGATTTATTTCTTTCATATAAAGCGCGCCCTGCTCTGTCGATAGAACACTAGCTTACTGCCTTCATTTACAGTTAGATGGTGTAGTTTGACAAATGGCTTTTACATACAGGTTTTGTTACAGAATGGCGACTCTAAGAAGATTTTCTGTAGCAGCATAGTTTAAGGATTCTAGCCAATTACGAATTCTCTTCTTGCATTGGTTTTTAGGTGTGGAATAAATATCACACTTACTGTTTAATATATTATATAGGTACTATGGCGATGGCAGCTATCTGGTTCTCCCCGAACACCAACTAAATACACTTAAGCGTCTTCAAAACCTCTGCAATAGATTCATATTTAAATTAGGTACGCAACTATATAATAGGCAACCACAGCCAGTGTTGGGCATTAATCAATATTTTTTTCAATTACCTAATTAGTTGATTAAAATGTAAATTTAATTGAATAAATTGCAATTGAATTTATCGCAATTAAGTGTTTAATCGGGTTTTAAAATTAAATTATTTAAATTAGTGTACATCAATTGTAAAAAACAATAGCAAGCAAGGCGCTAAGCAATATACTACTTGGAATTAAAAGTTGGAATTCGTTTGCGAAGATTGCTACATCTGTACCACAAAAGTCTGTAATATTCAAAGTTAGATATAGGTACTGTCCTGGGGCCCTCACATTGGTGAAGTTATCCGCAAACTATTTGCAGTAGCAGGATCTCTCTCTTTGACTATGGCAGCTATCTGGATCTCACCGAAGATCAACTAAATAAACTTAGCGACTTCAAAACCTCTGCAATAAATTCATATTTGAATTAGGTACACAAATATTTATAAATATAAATGTTTTATATATATTTTTAAGATAATTCACTTTCGTTAAATTAAAATGGTAAAAGTTCTACTTATGTTAGCAGTGATTGCCTATAATTGGATAAACACGAAAGATAAATTTTGTATTTTTATACTTAAATAAGTTAGTGATTCAAAATGAATAAACAAATTCCTTATAAACAAAAATATAGCAGCTACCTTTTATATCTGTAATAGTGTCATCTGGCAGATAACTATTTAACACTTTATCATGAACTTTTGGAACTGTTCCTAAATGTATTTGAATACGATATTGCCCTTGACGCGGCTAAACAAATAAATTTTCTGGAAGTTTAAATGTTAGCACTTAAATTAAGGTACTGAATTTGACAGAGTCATCAAGTCATAGTCATTTTTTGAACCATTTTCGAAGGAGAGCTCTGTGTCCAGCAGTGGAGTATTGAAGGCTGTTGATGATGGTGATTATTAAGCGCCTGAAATTCAGTCTAGAAACATGGTTTCAAGTTCAACTCTTAGAATTAACCAAGGCGCTAAGAAATATGCTATTTGCAATCGAAAGTTGGAATTCGTTAGGGAAGATTGCTACATTTGTACCACAAAAAATAAACAAGTGTCGGACGCGCCGCGTATTAATCTATACAAATAGGAATAAATAAAATTGAACTATCTGTTTGTAATATTAATGTAACCGCTTTTTACCAAATGCATTTGTATAAACACATAACAAGTATGAAAACAAAATATACAAAAAAAAAAGATATTTTAGTGAATATACACAGTGTATTTACTAATTTTATTTTTTTTGTCTGTCTGTCGGTCTGTCTGTCTGTTTGTTTAGACTAATCTTTGGAACGACTGTACCGATTTTGACGGGCCTTACACTAGCAGATAGCTGTTGAAATAAGAAGCAACTTAGGCTATTTTTTTTAGACTAGCTTTGCCTCGTGACGATACCCAAGGTTGTAAAAGTACAAAAATAAGTGCGAGTAAAACTGCGGGAAACGGTTAGTATCAAATAAGTCATTTGATGACATTATAAGTTGATAGTAAAAGTTTTAAAAGATATTTAAGTACTATGTTTTGTTTATTCTTCTCATTGTTTACATTTACTTCTATGTTGATTGGTATATTTGTGTTTAAGTTACTAGTACATATATAATAAATCTATACTAATATTATAAAGAGAAAAGATTTGTACCTATTTTTTTTTGTATGTTTGTATGTTTGTAATGAATAGGCTCAAAAAGTACTGGGCCGATTTAAAAAAATATTTCACCAATAGAATGCTACATTCTTCCAATTTGACATAGGCTACATTTCATTTTGAAAAAAATTAGGGATCCTTGGTAAAATTTTAACAATGTAACCGAAGGTGTAGAAAAATAAGTCTTAAAATGTCTTTCGTCGAATGCGCTGCAGAAAATATTATCGATAGAACAAAATAATGTACAACAATATTGAAGAAGATCATAATTTCTACAAAAAACTCCGCGGTAGCATATGTCCAACTGTCACTACAAAAACATTTTTCATTTTAAAAATTAATGAAAATGCTAACCAAATTCATACCATGCTATTTATGTGTTTATATTAATCCTTATCCAAATAAAATATTTTATGGTCAAGACCATTTAACTACCTATAAAATAGTTTTTAAATTATTTAAATTGGACTTTCCATTCAAAAGATATTACGAATTAAAAAATTCAAACAGTAAACAAAACCGCCATAGCGCCGTGGCCGTTGTTTGCGATGCAGTCTGAAAAGCGCGCCGGGCATCGCGGCGGGCGGGGCGGAGGGGGCACTGAAATACAGAACCGACATCCACGCGGGCGGAGCCGCGGGCGACCGCTAGTATACAATAAACTAAAACACATACATATATTATATATTGTCTTTCTTCGTTTTCTATTGTGATATTTTTTGGATCACATCTCCCTTTTTGTTTTATTTAGTAACGTTATTGCGTAAATAAGACTATTGCATTAAACATAAAAATTATCACAATTTACTTACTCAATGCAACAAGATGTTAATAATTTTCCTTTTTTACAATCATTTAAATTTTGTTTGCAAACTGTACGTATAGGTGTTCTCTACGAGAAAGCTATCTTAGGGGATCAATTATTAAGAGTTAGAAGTAATACAAAAGCTCATGTGATGAATGTGTATTAAAACTGGGGCACACATGTATAGTAGAATTTCGTCAGTATTAGCAATAAAAGCGATTAATAATTATATATTTTTAAAACCTTATTAACCTTAATAACCACCACCGGCCCTCACCACCAGCGAAAGATTCGCGTCGTTATTATTGTCATGTGACGCAACGATAGGTTACAACAAAACTCGATCGTTCGTGGAGATTATTCGACGATAGAAACGCGGATCTGTCGCGATTCTCTCGCTACTGGAGACGACCCGTAAAATACGTGGTATTGAAGTTACCCTTAAAGTTAAGTACATGCATGAATATGGATAGCACAACTATTCTATTCACATAATAAACCAGTATTTACCAGTGGCTTAGCCCCCTTAGTCGATTGTCTATGCAAGGAATATTTTTTGTATTTTCTCAAGAATCAAGTACATGATACAATATATTGATTTAATCATTTTTTTGCTAAATTGCACGGGTATGTTTTGTCACCAGTGTGTACAAGAATATTATGTCTGTTTAAACTACTCTTTACCCGAAAACATTTTTGACATGTTCGACAAACATATGGTTTCTCACCAGTGTGTATACGAACATGGTTTTTTAAAGTACTGTTTTGGGTAAAACATTTCTTACATATACTACATTGATGTGGTTTTTCACCAGTGTGTACAAGAATATGTTTAGCTAAGCTATCCTTTACGCGAAAACATTTCTTACATATGTCACATTGATATGGTTTTTCACCAGTGTGTATACGAATATGTACATCTAAGTTAGTCTTTAAGAGAAAACATTTCTTACATATGTCACATTGATATGGTTTCTCACCAGTGTGTATACGAATATGTACATCTAAGTAAGTCTTTAAGAGAAAACATTTTTTACATATGTCACATTGATATGGATTCACACCCGTGTGCACACGAGTGTGATTTACTAAATAACGTTTGGTTTTAAAACGTTTTCGACAAGTATCACATGAATATGGTTTAGTTTCTGCGACCGAATCATTTAAATTAACACTGTCACTTTGAAATATTTCTTTATCATCGTGACCAGACATGCTCATACTTTCATTCTTCCTTGTCCTAGCCATTTCCCATTATTTGGGGTCGGTACTTTCATTAATCTTATTTAAATAATAATCACGAGTTCCTGCCAATTTATCCATAAGGCTTAGCTACAGATTTTTACAATTATGATAAACAATATTTCATCTTGAGCTATTTGTTTTGTAACTTTATAATTGACAGAAACGCAATTACTGTTAGCCAACTTTTGTAAGCCGTAGCTTCATTCGTTAGAAGTTCTTAAGATACTGTTTTCCACAGGCTCCTTTTGATGCTAACGCATCGCATTTTAGCGTCCTTTGCCAGTTTTTCAAATTTGTTCTAATTTAATACAAATATATTTTCTGGTTTTCTCTCCGAGCAGAGGTTTCTTTGGAACAGGAACACCTGAATATAGCGTATGTATGATAGATAAACATTCATAAAAAATCGATTCACTTATGTTTGAGTAATGTTGAGACTGCACGATTGGCCGAGTGGTGTCAGCGGTCGCCATGCCGCTTGCTATGGCGCCAAGTGTCGTGGGTTCAAATCCCACGCGGTACCTACAACACTTTGTGTGATCCACAAATTGTTGTCCCGAGTCTGGATGTTCTTTGTGTCCGTTTCATGTATGTTTGTAAAGTCCCCCACGACACAGGATGTTTATTCCTAATGTGGGAGATGTCTTTTAAAAAAAAAATAAAAAATAAAATGTTAATAAAGGGAAATTATATTTTTTAGTTTAAGTATGTTTTTCAGGTATTCTATAAGACAAGAAGATCACACCAAACTTGCATATAGCTTCTAGGATAAATAATACTTACTATACAATTCAATGCTATCTAGATAAGACAGACCAAACTACATGGAAACCACTGAAACTAAACTAAAAAGTAAAAGTTTGTGTAGGATCCCAGCGTGCGAACATTAAAATTTTTAATATATTTACGAGTTTTGTAGCGTTTCGTACTCCAAGGGTAAATCTTGACCCTATTACTAAGACTCCGCTGTCCGTCCGTCTGTCACCTCAGGAACTCTAATGGTTAGGCAGTAAAAAAATTCACACATGATGTATTTCTGTTGCAGTTTTAATAACAATTTCTGAATTCCAATTCCTTAATACATTCTTCTTGGGTCAAAAGATTAACATAAACTCAATATGAAACCTGCCATACGTTCATATACTTAAACCTCTTTATATTCTTGTGTATAATAAAAATTATTTATGAATTCACAACAAACATTAAATAATTTTGTTATAAACTTACCTAGATTCTCGTCTAAAGTAGGCTCCTCCGGCACGTAGTGAGAAATGCTCGCCTTTTGTTGCAGATTCTGAGTTGAGATAAAATTAAAATGTTACTATATTTAAGGAAATAAACTAAAAAGGTTCTTAATAAATTGCTAATAAGACAACTAAACGATTGTAACAATTATTATATTTTTTTCAACACCAAAGACGTCACAAGTGCGTTGCCGACCTTTGGAAACGGGATGGGGGGGTAGGGGTTGGGGTATGCGCCTCCGGTATCCTTACTCACTCGGTGAAATACAACGCAAACGCTATTTTACACCGGTTTTCTGTGAGGTCGTGGTATCACTCCGGTCGAGCCGACCCATTCATGCCGAAGCATAGCTCTCCCTCGGTTGTCCCAAAATTTACTTAACTAGTAGTGTAAAGAAACAAGAAAATGTGTATTCGCAAGTAATTACACAAAAAAATAACAAATAAACAGCCCGATAATAAGAGCAAAAATGAGTTGTCACATTCATTGCAAACCAATGAGAAATATGTTTAATATGTAACTGCAGTGAGTATTATTTCCAACTTGACAATTCACATTTACATGCTATCACACAAATACCAAATGGACGATAAGTAATTTGTCTAACACCAAATCCTATTATTTTGAGACAAGTTTAGTAACGCTTAGTAAAAATTACGGTAAAAAGGCAGCCAAGCACTCTTTACTATAATTGGACATTTTAGAGACAAACACTGGTAAGTTGACGACTGAAGCACTGAACAGTTTTAACATGGACGATTAGAGAACAGAATCCATTTTCCCACCCACCTTTACATCAACAACGTTTTTAATGTTTTGGCGCGTCTCTTTATTCTCGTTTTACTGTTTCAACTTTTAGACATGGAAACTATCCCATTTAATAGTTCATCTTCATCTAGATAATATTTTAAAAATAATTATCGCACACATACAACAACACTATACTCTTTTGCAGAAACTGGCCTCTTCATCAATTCTTGGTTAAATAAAAGACATGTCCACCTGACTAAAAATAAATAAATACTAAAAAAACACTTACCTACGTATCTTCTTGTTCAAAAATATAACTCTTCCTCCGTCAATCGAAATTTTAAGTTTATTGTTAGCTGATATCTGACCAGTCGATAAAAATCATTTAATATTTTTAATTTTAATTACTGTGATTCAATTAATGATAAAAAATTTGCACATAATCAAGTTGGTACCGTCATTTTAAAAAAAACAACCAATGAATTATATCGAACTGACTTTATTTAAAAACGCTGTGACAATGACGTTCCTATCCACTAGTGGTGTGAACTATTCTACGTGTGCATTAGTCGATTTATATATCACACATTACTTTGATTTTCTCTATTACTTTAACCTGGTAGATAATACCAAAACAACGATAATTATAGTGGGTAGTTCCAGGTTACACTGTACAATAAACTATCAACAGATACCAGATGTTTGTTGCAAGGATTCGGTTATTCAATAAATAATATATAATAGTCTTTACTTTATAAAGTTTAAAACTTAGGTATATAAATAGGTTTAAATCTGTCCTGGCCCTCAGATTGGGGAAGTTATCGGCAAACTGTTTGCAACAGCAGCATCTCTCTCTTTGACTGTGGCGGTGTCAGCTACCTGGATCTCACGGAAGACCAACTAAATAAACTTAGACTTAGACTTTACTACTACTACTACTAGAAACAAATTCCTAATAAACAAAAATATAGCAGCTTCCGTTTTTATCTGTAATAGTGTCATCTGGCAGATAGCTATTTAAAACTTTATCATGGACTTTTGGAACTAATCCCAAATGTATTTGAAAACATATAATTATAGATAAAAGATATTGCCCTTGACGCGGCTAACCAAATAAATTTTCTGGAAGTTAAAATGTCGATTAGCACTTAAATTAAGGTACCGAATTTGACACAGTCATCGAGTCAGCGTGGAAAAGTTAACCAGAATCTTTTATGAAGGAAAGCTCTGTGTCCAGCAGTGGACTATTGAAGACTATTGATGATGATGATTACTAAGCGCCTGTATTTCAGTCCAGGAACATGGTTTCAAGTTGGACTCTTAAAATTATGCAAGGCGCTGAGTAACATGCGACGCTTTCAATTGAAGGTAGTGTGGGGGAACGGGTATAATATTCCACCCAACACAAAGGGAGGATCCTCCGACCAGGCGAGGTGATCATGCCTGGCGGGCTACTGCCCAACAGTTGATGTTGGAATGTTGTATATATGATAATCGGCGCGGGAACTTTATTTGCGCGATTCAGGATTGGTAGTTACTCCGTGTAGTGTAGTTTGTAGGTACAGTGCGTTACTTCGTAGTTCAGTGTATCTTCGGTAGATGGCGCTGTATGTGGAGGTCGCCACAGTAGGAATGCTACATTTTTACCACAAAAGAAGAAATATTTACATCGTATTTTGGAATCATGATTTCTTTATAACGTAGTCAATAATTGTATTAAGTGTAACAATCAAATATAAAAATATCTTAAATATTCTCTACTGCAATGCCAAACATCAAATAAATAAGATATTCTACACCCAATTTTCAAGAATTATTTTAGATTACCAATCACCCATAAATAGAATTCTTAATCAATATTATAATATAGATATTTGTACTACCCACCTAATAAAAATAAAAAAGAAAACAAAACTACCTCACTAACTACGCTAATTAGGTTATATATTTTTTGTTTAAAACTATGTTTTTCTCTGTAAGTGATTATTGTAATCTTTATAGAAATAAATGTCTTTAACCACAATATCTAAGCTCATAATCCTGGCATTGACATATTTAATCAGTCGTTTAATGTATTTAAAACTGAAATAGCGAAAATATTCCATGTCTAGTCAAATATATATAAAAATCAGTAAAATATAGTAAATACTAATGAAATATATAAATATACTTATTGTTATTTTTAAGTAGTTCGCTGTTGTAATATTACAGTGAGTGCTATGTACACCGTAATTGTCATACATGTCGAATACAATCACAAGCGTCATTATAATTAGTTAAAAGTATAATATGTATGATATGGTAGTACTTTATATATAAATAAATAATATCAACAAGTGTCGAACGCGCCGCGTAGCAGTGTGTGTGTGTGGATTATATAGCATTCATTCACAGCGCAACGACATGACTCACAGGTTTCTAAATCTCACTAGCTCTGCCCACGTGTACGTCGGCTATCGCCGCAATTAGTTTCTTCGCCACCACTTAGTCTGTAGGCGTTGACCCTTATCGACCAAATTAGACGGTCTAATAAAAACCTATGTGAAGAGCACCAGGAACCGATGAGCATGCATGCAGCAATTGATGAATTCAAATAAAGCAACAGAGGTGTGTCAGGACCGTAGTAAGTGGAGATCAATTGCTTATTTCTGTTTTCCTCTTACCTACTAAACTGAAACTACTTACGGTTTTCACTGAATAATTAGCTTTGGTCCGCGGCTCCGTCCACGTGAGAAATGAAATAAAATAAAATAATCATTGCATGCAATTAGCTATTGATGAATAAAGATGCAGTAAATGTGATGCGTCAGTGGACCTTAATTGCCTCTGGTAATTGGGCGTGACTCTATGTACGAGTATGTAATACTAGCTGACCCACGCAACCTCGTTTGCGTCTTATATTGCCCGTAGCGTGAAAAATTTCCTCAGTTTTAAAATCATTATCTATTGCTGCTCCGCTCCTAATAGTAGTAGCGTGATGATATATAGCCTAAGGCCTTCCTCAATAAATGGACTATCCAACACTGAAAGAGTTTTTCAAATCGGACTAGAGATTCCTGAGATTCAAACAAACAAACAAACTCTTCAGCTTTATTATATTAGTGTAGATTATATTAAACTTAATAACTAATAACTTAATAGCGTCTGCGCTGTGTTTCACCGAATAAGTGAGGATACCGGAAGACCTTTTTTTTTTTTTTTTTTACGTGTGGAAACCCCCTCGGGCCATCACCCCGCCGGGGTTTGCGGCAGGGCGGTGTGTCGGAAACGAACCGACTAAAACCACACGGTGTGCCAACTCTGCGCCTGAGAAGGGAGGGGTCCGGGATCGCTGTTACTAACGCAAACCGGACCCCTCCCAGCGAGGATACCGGAAGACCTACCCCAACCCCTTCCCCCATTTCCTTCCTCATTCACCAAAGGCCTGCAACGCACTCGTAACGCCTCTGGTATTGCGGATATCCATGGGCAGAGGTACTCGCTTACTATCAGGCGATACATCTGCTCGTTTACCTCTATTCCATAGACAAAAAAAAATCAAAAATAAATGTACTAGTCAAAAAACATAATATTTATTTTTTATTGAAATGTTTTTTCATTTAGGTAGAACTAATTTCATTTATGCAAAATTAAAATACATATCAATTTAAATCACTATACAATAACAGCACTCAATTTGTAGGTAAATACAATAAAATATTATAGACGAACAGCCCCACCGCGTGTTTACTTGCCTCGCGGGTGTATGTAGTTTGAAATATTTGTTTCAAACATCAGTCAGTACCATGGGCAGTACAAGGGATTTTAATCAAACAATTTATGTATATTTCATTATAAGCACTAAAACGTTATGTATTATATCATGGCAAGCAAACATTTAAACAATATTTTGTGTGCGTTGATAAGTAATTCTTAAACAGTTGTGATAGTGCATAATTTTGCGATAGATACAATACCAAATACATTAAAAAGTCACCATAACATAACTAAATATCAAAACACTAAATAGTTGTGGCCACGAATTTAAAAATATCGTAGTGTGTGTTTAAAGAAAAAAATGGAACCTCCACCGGCCCTTACCACTAGCGTGAGATTTGCGTCGTTATTATTGTCGTGTGACGCGACGATAGGTTCAAAACAAAAATTGATCGTTTGTGGAGATTATCCGAATATAGAAGCGCGTATCTGTCGCGATTCTCTCGCTCGTGGAGACGCCCCGTAAAATACGAGGTTTAAAAGTTATCCATAAAGTACAGTACATGCATGAATATGGCTAGCAAACCACCTATTCTATTTATATAATAAACAAGTATTCACCAGCGGTTTAGCCCCTTAGTCCATTGTCACGGAGTAATTTTTGTCTTTTCTCAAGAATTGAAGTACCTATCTCCTTGCCAAATTATATTGTGTGTGCAGTGCGTGTATACAAATATTTTGATTTAAATCTTTATTTTTGCCAAAATACACGGATATGGTTAGTCAGCAGTGTGTACAAGAATATGTCTATTTAAATTACTCTTTTGGCTAAAACATTTCTTACATATACTACATTCATATGGTTTCTCTCCAGTGTGTGTACGAATATGTTCTTTTAGATTATTGTTTTGGCTAAAACATTTCTTACATATACTACATTGATATGGTTTCTCACCAGTATGTGTACGAACATGTCCTTTTAAATTACGGTTTTGGCTAAAACATTTCTTACATATACTACATTCATATGCTTTCTCACCAGTGTGTGTACGAATATGTTCTTTTAAATTACTGTTTTGGCTAAAACATTTCTTACATATACTACATTCATATGGTTTCTCACCAGTGTGCACACGAGTGTGCTTTACTAAATAACGTTTGGTTTTAAAACATTTTTGACAAGTATCACATGAATATGGTTTAGTTTTTGCCGCACTCCATTTCTTAAAAGCTTTTAAGATACAATTTTCCACAGACTCCTTTTGATGAGTCATTTCAGTGTCCTTTTTCAGTTTTTTTTACAATTATGAAAGAAATTTATTTCATATTGAGCTATTTGTTTTATTACTTTATTATTGTTAGAAACGCCATTACTATTAGCCAACTTTTGTAAGCCGTTGATGACTTATTTTAGTGTCCTTTTTCAGTTTTTCAAACTTGTTCTAATGTTATTCAAATATATTTTCTGGTTCTCTCCGAGCAGAGATTTCTTTGGAACAGGAACACCTGAATATAGCGTATGTATGATAGGTAAACATTCATAAAAAATCGATTCACTTATATTGAGACAGCTCATATTATCTACATCTACATGTTAAACGTAAAATATAATATAATATATTATAATAAATATAATTTCACTTTAGAAACAACATGTTTTTTCCCCTTAAATATTTCTTATGGTATTCTACTACACAAGAAAATCACACCGAACTTGCATATCCCTTGAATGATTTCAAAGCTTCTAGGTTAAATAATACCTACTATACAATTAAATGCTATCTAGATAAGACAGACCAAACTACATGGAAACCACTGAATCTGACCTAAAAAGTAAAAGGTCGTGTAGGATCTCAGCGTGCGAACATTGAAATTTTAAATATATTTACGAGTTTTGTAGGGCTCCGTACCCCAAGGGTAAATCTAGACCCTATTTCTAAAACTCCGCTGTCCGTCCGTCTGTCACCTCACGAACTATAATGGTTAGACAGTAAAAAAATTCACACATGATGTATTTCTGTTGCAGCTTTAACATCAATTTCTGAATTCCAATTCCTTAATACATTCTTCTTGGGTCAAAAGATCAAGAAAAACTCAATATGAAACCTTCCATACATTTATATATTCTTGTG
Organism: Spilarctia lutea; assembly: GCA_916048165.1. Lineage (NCBI taxonomy): Eukaryota > Metazoa > Arthropoda > Insecta > Lepidoptera > Erebidae > Spilarctia > Spilarctia lutea. Next base: position 1,371,805 of record OU696500.1, on the reverse strand, counting down.
AATAATAAGAATTATTTATGAATTCACCAAAAACGTTAAATAATTTTGTTATAAAGTTACCTAGATACTCGTCTAAAGTAGGCTCCTCCGGCATGTAGTGAGAAATCCTCGCCTTTTGTTGCAGATTCTGAGTTGAGATAAAATTAAAATATTACAATATTAAAGGAGATAAAATAAAAAGGTTCTTCATAAATTGCTAATAAGATAACTAAACTATTGTAACAATTATTATATTTTTTTCAACACCAAAGGCATCACAAGTGCGTTGTCGTCCTTTGGAAAGGGGATGGGGGGGAGGGGTTTGGGTATGCGCCTCCGGTATCCTCACTCACTCGGTGAAATACAGCGCAAACGCTATTTCACACCGGTTTTCTGTGAGGTCGTGGTATGACTCCGGTCGAGCCGACCCATTCATGCCGAAGCATAGCTCTCCCATGGTTGTCCCAAAATTTACTTAACTAGTAGTGTAAAGAAACAAGAAAATATGTATTCGCAAGTAATTACACAAAAAAATAACAAATAAACAGCCCGATAATAAGAGCAAAAATGAGTTGCCACATTCATTGCAAACCAATGAGAAATATGTTTAATATGTAAACGCAGTGAGTATTATTTCCAACTTGACAAGTCACATTTACATGCTATCACACAAACACCAAATGGACGATAAGTAATTTGTCTAACACCAAATACTATTATTTTGAGACAAGTTTAGTAACGCTAAGCAAAAATTACGGTGAAAAGGCAACCAAGCGCCCTTTACTGCAATTGGACATTTTAGAGACAAACACTGGTAAGTTGACGATTAAAGTACTAAACAGTTTTAACGCCGCTTCATTAATTCTTTGTAAAATAAAAGACATATTTACCTGAATAAAATTAAATAAATACAATAAAAACACTTACCTACGTATCTTCCTGTTCAAAACTATAATTCTTCCTCCGTCAAACGAAATTTTAAGTTTATCGTTAGCTGATATCTGACCAGTCGCTAAAAATCAATTAATATTATCAAATTTGATGATTTAAAACCTTTAATTCTAGTCTTAAAGTCGTCGTGATTCAATTAACGATAAAAAAATTGCACAAAATTAAGTGGGTACCGTCATTTAAAAAAAACAACCACTGAAATAAATCGAAATGACATGATTTAAAAACGCTGTGACAATGACGTTCCTATCCGGTAGTGGTGTGAACTAGTCTACGTGTGCATTAGTCGATTCATATGTCACACATTACATTGATTTTCTCTATTACTTTAACCTGGTAGATAATACCAAAACAATGATTATTATAGTGGGTAGTTCCAGGTTACACTGTACAATAAACTATCAACAGATACCAGTTGTTTGTTGCAAGGATTCGGTTATTCAATAAATAATGTATTGATAGTCTGTAACATACAAAGTTTAAAACTAAGGTATAGGTATCTGTCCTGGGGAAGTTATCCGCAAACTGTTTGCAGCAGCAGGATCTCTTTTTGACTGTGGTGATGTCAGATATCTGGATCTCACTAAAGACCAACTAAATACACTTAGAGACTTCTAAACTACTGCAATAGATTCATATTTGAATTAAGTACGCAAATATTTATAAATGTTTTAAAGATACTTTTACAACAAAAATCACTTTCATTAAATTCTAATTAAAACGGTAAAAGTACTACCCACGTTAGCTGTGATTGCCTATAAGTAATCGAATAAGCACAAAGAATGTATTTTGTATTTTTGTACTTAAATAAGTAAGTGATCCAAAATGAATAAACAAATTCCTAATAAACAAAAATATAGCAGCTTCCTTTTATATCTGTAATAGTGTCATCTGGCAGATAACTATTTAAAACTTTATCATGGACTTTTGGAACTAACCCTAAATGTATTTGAAAACATATAATTGTAGATAAAAGATATAACCCTTGACGCGGCTAACCAAATAATTTTTCTTGAAGTTTAAATGTCGATTAGCACTTAAATTAAGGTACCGAATTTGACACAGTCATCAAGTCAGCGTGGAATAGTTAACCTGAATCTTTTATGAAGGATAGCTCTGTGTCCAGCGGTGGACTATTGAAGGCTATTGATGATAATTATTACTAAGCGCCTGTATTCCAGTCCGGAAACATGGTTTCAAGTTGAACTCCGGTAGTCCACACAGATACCGAGTATTAAAGCATCACACGTTGCAACCTGCGAGTTTGGAGCCATGAAATAAGTTTTTATAAACGATGGCGGCAGCAGAAATCAAATCAATTTCAATGACCGGACGTATACCAGAAATTTGGCAGATATCCTCTACGGCATATAAAATTGTGGAGACGACTCGCCCACTCAAACTGGAAGGAATATCATATTCGAGTAGTGGATTGACAGCTGATAGAGCTTTACTAAGTCGTCAGGGGCCAGAGTTGATGAGAGGCAGAAACCACGGCCGCAATCGCTCTGGGAACCACATTAATCGGCAGGTACAGAGGGAAAACTCCAGCTTTAGGAGACGGAATGACCAGAACGGACGGTGTTACTATCACTACCCTTATAAGGAAAACGCACGCAATGGTTTTCAGCATTGTCATTGGAAGGACACGGACGGAGGGAAGGTGCCCAGCCCTCAAATTACCGTATACCTGTGACAAGACTAGCAGTTTAAGTTTCCTGGTAGGCAAGCAATGGTAGTTAAATTAGTAAATACGTTTTCAAGAATACGGTCATAAGGTGGACTTTTATTATAGCGCAAGTTAAGCCTTCCTCAATAAATGGACTATCTAATACTGAAAGAATTTTTCAAATCGGACCAGAAGTTCCTGAGATGATATCAAACCTAAGAACTAATCACTTAATAGCGTCTGCACTGTGTTTCATCGAGTAAGTGAGGATACCGGAGGCCCTTTTTTTTTTTTTTTACGTGTGGAAACCCCCTCGGGCCGTCACCCCGCCGGGGTTTGCGGCGGGGCGGTGTGTCGGAATCGAACCGACTAAAACCACACGGTGTGCCAACGCTGCGCCTGAGAAGGGAGAGGTCCGGGAACAGCATTTATTAATACGCCGGACCCCTCCCAGCGCCTGCCCGCACTGAAGCGGGCACCTTCTTCTAGTAAAATCTCAATTAGGCGACGCACGGCACACGCGTACGTCGCCCCTTCGCGGCTGGCCACTAAAGCGGATGGACGGGAAAACCCATCCCGTCCATCCGCGGCCACACTCAGGGCGGCATGAGGTGCAGATGGGCGCGCCTCCGCCGCCCGGTTCGCCGGCGGCGGATCGGGTCCGAGTGGATATCTTCCTCTCGGGCCTTCTCCGCCGCCTCCTTCTGCGAAATTACGTCTTCGCAGAAGGATGCGACCGCGGTAAAACTGCAATCGCTACCGGCCATGGAGCGTATGATGGCCGGTAGCGAGAGATCTCCTCCGATTTCTGCAGTGAGGGCCCGGCGCTGATCCGCCCAAGCGGGGCAGATCTCCAGCGTATGCTGGGCCGAGTCCTCACTGCAGTCGCAGTGGTGGCAGGCGGGACTCAGTTCCCTCCTAGCGACCGAGTGCAGGTACTTCCCGAAGCAACCGTGCCCGGAAAGCACCTGCGTCAGTCGGAAGGAAAGAGTCCCGTGCTGCCGCCCCGCCCACTCGAGGATGACCGGCTGGAGCGCCTCCACTGTGCAAAGCCAGCGCGTGGAGCCTCCAGCCGGGAAGACCAACGAGCCATCGTGGCTCGGCGAGCGGCTTCACGCCATTCGCGTACCTCTTCGGGCGGAGCACGATACCCGTACTCCGCCCGATATTCAGCCGCTCGCCGATAAACTTCGGCGAGCACTTCCGCCTCCAAATCCCACGGGGGTATTCCGGCCACGGCGCACGCCGCCTCGGTGGACACCGTGCGGTTTCCGCGTATGGCTCTGACCGCCAATACCCTCTGAGGCCGCCAAAGGCGCGCCTTATTCTGGGCGGTCTGAGCTCCCACCCACACCGGTGCCCCATACAAGGCCAACCCCCGTGTAGAGCTGTCTCGTTGCGACGCTGGCTCCATCCAAATTGGGCAAAAGTCGCCCAAGGGCAGAGGCAGCGTCGACCAGCTTCGGAGATAACTGTCGGAAGTGCTCGTCGAAGAGCCTCCTACCGTCGAGGATCAGGCCCAGATACCTCATCTGGGCCCGAGGATACCGGAGGCCCTACCCCAACCCCTTCCCCCATTCCCTTCCTCATTCACCAAAGGCCAGCAACGCACTTGTAACGGCCGCTGGTATTGCATAGACAAAAAAAAACAAAAATAAATAAACTAGTCAAAAACCATAAAATTTATTATTTATTAAAATGTTTTTTTCATTTAGGTAGTACTAATTTCATTTATGCGAAAATATAAATATACATACGAGTATATCACTTTAAATCACAATACAATAAGGACACTCAATTTGTAGGTTATACAATAAAATATTATAGACGAACAGTATACATACATATACATAACAGTATGTAGTTTGAAATAATTATTTCAAACATCAGTCAGTACCATGGGCAATACAAGGCATTTTAATGAAACGATTTATGTACATTTCATTATGAGTACTATAACGTTATGTATTATATGAAGACAAGCAAACATTTAAACAATATTTTGTGTGCGTTGATACTTAGTTCTTAAACAGTTGTGATAGACCAAATTCATTATCGTAGGCATGTATGAAAAACAACGTAATCGTTCAATAAGTATACCACAATATAAACTCATCCTTAATTTATCAAAACTGAGCAATAGCTATTTATAAACTTAAAATCTACAACTACTTAATGTATGAAATTAATACAAAAAAATTACTAAATATAGCTATAATAATAAGCCCAAAATGAGACAAATTATGATTACATTACAAAGTCATCATAAAACCACTAAATAGTTGTAGCCAAAAATTTAAAAATATCGTACCACAAGCGAGAGATTTGCGTCGTTATTATCGTCCGTGACGCGACGATAGGTTCAAAACCAAAAATCGTTCGTTCGTGGAGATTATCCGACGATACAAGCGCGGATCTGTCGCGATTCTCTCGCTCGTGGAGACGACCCATACAATACAAGGTTTAGAAATTACCCATAAAGTATAGTACATGCATGAATATGGCTAGCACAACTATTCTATTAATATAATAAACAAGTATTCACCAGCAGGCAGCAGCCCCTTAGTCGATTGTCTATGCACGGAGTAATTTTTGTCTTTTCTCAAGAATTGAAGTACCTGAAGTACCTACCTTCTCCTTGCCAAATTATATTGTGTGTGCAGTGCGTGTATACGAATATTTTGATTTAAATCTTTATTTTTGCTAAATTACACGGATAAGGTTAGTCAGCAGTGTGTACAAGAATATGTTTATTTAAATTACTCTTTACGCGAAACCATTTTTTACATATTTCACACTCATATGGCTTTTCATCAGTGTGTATACGAACATGTTTTTTTAAATTACTGTTTTGGGTAAAACATTTCTTACATATACTACATTGATATGGTTTCTCACCAGTGTGTATACGAACATGTTCTTTTAAAGTATTTTTGTGCCTAAAACATTTCTTACATATACTACAATGATATGGTTTCTCACCGATGTGGATACGAATATGACTATCTAAGTAAGCCTTAATGCTAAAACATATCTGACATATGTCACATTGATATGGCTTCACACCAGTGTGCACACGAGTGTGAATTACTAAATAACGTTTGGTTTTAAAACATTTTCGACAAGTATCACATGAATATGGTTTAGTTTCTGCGACCGAATCACTTACATTTACACTGTCACTTTGAAATATTTCATTATCATTGTGACCAGACACGCTCATACTTTCATTAATCATATTTATATAATAATCTTGAGTTCCTGTTGATTTATCCATAAGGCTTAGCTTCAGCTTTTTACAATTATGATTCAAATTTATTTTCGTCTTGAGCTATTTGTTTTGTTACTTTATTATTGTCAGAAACGCCGTTACTGTTAGCCAATTTTTGTAAGCCGTAGCTTCATTCGTTAAAAGTTTTTAAGATACTATTTTCCACAGACTCTTTTTGATGGGTTATTTAAGTGTCCTTTTCCAGTTTTTCAAACTTGTTCTAAAATAATACAATTATATTTTCTGGTTTTCCCTCGAGCAGAGGTTTCTTTGAAACAGGAACACCTGAATATAGTATATGTGTGATAGGTAAACATTTATAAAAAATCGATTCACTTATACACTCATTTGCAAATAAAACGGGCGGTTTCGATTTTCTTCCTGGCTGAAAAAAATAAAACACCAAAAAGGTTTTAATCATTTGAACATGTTACTGGCCAGTTATAAAAGTGCCATAATGTTTATAAGAGTACATTCCAAATTCAAATTTTTGACTGAGCCTGGTTTTCAAAGAAAACAACTTTTAACTACATTTTGTGGCCCGAATTCCCTATAGTTAATATCGACTCTAATTAACTTTTTGTCGGCGAGTGCTACGTAGACGAGGAGAACGCTTTGCAGAGGCATGTTTTGAAGAAATCACACCTTATGGAGGGGGCTCTGTTATGTTTTGGGCAGGAATAAATTCCATGGATCGTACGGAGTTAGTCTTCATCGAAAACGGTACACTGACTGGAAACCGATACATAACGGAAGTTCTAATTCCTTATGCACAACCCGCTTTAACCGCTCTTAGCGAAAACTCATTTTTTATGGACGACAACGCTCGCGCCCACCGGTCTGGCGATGTGGAAGCGTATATGCTAGAAGTCGGAATTCGTCGTTTGGACTGGCCAGCTAGAAGTCCGGACCTCAATCCCATAGAGCATGTCTGGGACGTTCTGAAGCGACGAGTGAGATCAGTGCAGCCGGCTCCGCAGACCATCAGAGAGCTAAATAATGTGATTACCGCGGAGTGGGAACGTATTCCCCAAGAAACCATAAAAGATATACTCGCTAGCATGCCCAGACGAATGCAAGCCGTGATTTCAGCAAGAGGGGGTCACACTCAATACAAAACTTTTATCTGCTTTTAATGTATTCAAGAAAAACAAATAAATTAACGCGTTTCATTTTTATTTAGCGAGCAGGTACAATAATAGTGTTTTGAGCTTAAACATTATTTCTCAATAATTTAATCAAAATGTTATGATAAAACTGATGATACCTATTCCTTCCTAATTAATTTATGAAATTCTGAGGATAACAATACCTAAAATTGTCAAACAAATTAGTAGTAACTATAAAATATTCTTTGCTTAAGTGCCCGTTTTTTTTGCAAAAGAGTGTATTTGAGGGAGTTCAGACATATTAACTACATCTACATGTTCAACATAATGTTTATAAAGTGAAAATATATTTTTGGTTTAAATATGTTTTTTTTTATTCTATAAGACAAGAAAATCACAGCGAACTTCCATTTCCCATAGATGATATTAAAGCTAGTAGGTTAAATCATTCTTACTATACAATTCAATGCTATCTAGATAAGACAAACCAAACTACATGGAAACCACTGAATCTGAACTAAAAAGTAAAATTTCGTGTATCCCAGCGTGCGAGCATTGAAATTAGAAATATATTTACGTGTTTTGTAGGGCTTGGTAACCCAAGGTTAAATCTAGACCCTATTACTAATATTCCGCTGTCCGTCCGTCTGTCACCTCACGAACTTTAATGGTTAGACAGTAAAAACATTCACACATGATGTATTTCTGTTGCAACTTTAATAACAATTTCTTAATCTATTCTTCTCGGGTCAAAAGATCAACGAAAACTCAATATGAAAACTTCCATACATTTATATGTTATAAAGCCTGATTACTCTATTTACACCTCTTTGTATGCTCGTGTATAATAAGAATTATTTATGAATTCACAACAATGTTGTTATAAACTTACCTAGATACTTGTCTAAAGTAGGCTCCTCCGGATCGTAGTGATAAACGCGTGCCTTTTGTTGCAGATTCTGAATTGAGATAAAATTTAAACATTACAATATTAAAGGAAATAAAATAAAAAGGTTCTTAATAAATTGCTAATAAGACAATTAAACGATTGTAACAATTATTATATTTACTTAACTAGTAGTGTAAAGAAACAAGAAAATATATATTTGCAAGTAATTAAACAAACAAATAACAAATAAACAGCCCGCTAATAAGAGCAAAAATGAGTTGTCACATTCATTGCAAACCAATGTCAAATATGTTTAATATGTAAACGCAGTGAGTATTATTTCCAACTTGACAAGTCACACTTATATGCCATCACACAAGTACCATATGAACGATAAGTAATCTGTTTAACATCAAATAATATTATTTTGTGACGAGTTTACTAACGCTAAGTAAAAATAACGGCGAAATGGCAGCCAAGCACACTTTACTGCAATTGGTCATTTTAGTGACAAACACGGTTAAGTCGGCGACTGAAGCACTGAACAGTTTTACGGACGATTACAGAACAGAATCCATTTTCCCGCCTATATATCAACAACGTGTTTAATATTTTGGCGCGTCTCTTCATTCTTGTTTTACTGTTTCAACTTTAAGACTTGTAAACCATTCAACTTGTTAGTTCATCTTCAACTAGATATTCATCATCATCATAGAAATAATCATCACACACAGACAACAACACTACACTCCTTTGCAGAAACTGGCCGCTTCATGAATTCTATGTAAAATTAAAGACATATCAACCTGACTAAAATTAAAGAAATACTAAAAAAAACACTTACCACGTATATTAATTTTGAAACATGTAATTCTTATTCCATTGATCGTAATTTTAAGTTTATTGTTAACTGATATCTGACCAGTCGATAAAAATCATTTAATATTTTTAATTTTTATCATTTAAAACCTTTAATTCTAGTCTTCAAGTCGTCGTGATCCAATTAACGATCAAAAAATTTTCACAATATTAAGTTGGTACCGTCATTTAAAAAAAGAAACCAATGAATAAAAAAGAACCGACTTGATTTAAAAACGCTATGACAATGACGTTCCTATTCAGTAGTGGTGTGAACTAGTCTACATGTGCATTAGTCGATTTATATTCATACATTACTTTGATTTTCTCTATTACTTTAACCTGTTAGATAATACCAAAACAATGATTATTATAGTGGGTAGTTCCAGGTTACACTCTAAAATAATTTATCAATAGATGACAGACAGACAGACAGTTGTTTGTTGCAAGGATTCGTTTAATTAATAAGAAATATATTATTAATAATAATAATAATATATTAATAGTCTGTAATATACAAAGTTTAAAACTAAGGTTTCGGTATTTGTCCTGGGGCCCTCAGATTGGGGAAGTCATCCGTAAACTATTTGCAGCAGCAGAATCTCTCTCTTTGTCTATGGCGGTATCAGCTATCTGAATTTCACCGAAGACCAACTTAATAAACTTAGCGACTTCAAAACCTCTGCAATTGATTCATATTTGAATAAGATACGCAAATTTTCAATAAATATAAATGTTTTATAGATATTTTTAAACCAAAATCACTTTCATTAAATTAAAATGGTAAAAGTTCTACTCATGTTCGCTGTGATTGCCTATAATTGGATAAGCACACTTTGTGTATGTATTTTGTACTTAAATTTGTTGGTGATCCAAAATGAATAAACAAATTCCTAATAAACAAAAACATAGCAGCTTCCTTTTATATCTGTAATAATGTCATCTGACAGATAACTATTTAAAAACTTATCATTAACTTTCGGAGACAATAAGAAAAGTGTTAATGGACACAATCTTATTATAGTTTTGTTTTAATAATTTAGGTCAAAGTAAAATTACTCATTAGTCAGTAGACTAGATCGTAATAGCAATGTCCTACTTGCAATGTACGGCATTTATAGAAAAAAAAAAAAAAAAATTAACTTTCGGAACTGTTTCTAAATGTACTTGAATACGATAAAACCCTTGATGGTGCTAAACAAATGAATTTTCTGGAAGTTTCAATGTTGATTAGCACTTAAATTAAGGGACTGAATTTGACAGCGTCATCAAGTCAGCGTGGAATAATAAACCAGAACCTTTGTCAAAGGAGAGCTCTGTGTCCAGCAGTGGACTATTGAAGACTATTGATGATGATGATTACTACGCGCCTGAAATTCAGTCCAGGAACATGGTTTCAAGTGCAACTCTTAAAATTATGCAAGGCGCTAAGCAATAAGCTACGCTTGTAATTTAAAGTTGTAAACAAGGGCCGTCCCGACCGTATATATAGTAACTTTATGCACTAAGCTTGTACATCGGAGGACTTAATGCCCAGGACATTCTCTTCCAGCCATCCTTCGGGTGGTGTAGAAATCTTACATGGTAGGTACAGAGGTTGCATTCTTATGAAGTCAGTTCAAATGTACATAGTTCACAACATATACAAACATTTTAATACTATTATACATACAGCAATTAATATATATATATACATAGCATATATAAATATTTACATAGGTATACAGATTGACATTTACAAAAATATTATATTTATACACTATGCATAATAGAAACGTAAGGTACGCTATTGATAAGATAGTTCTGCCATTTCATTGAGAAGGAGATCATGTACATTCTTTTAAATATAAAACGATTAGTGAACATCCCAATTTCGAGCGGGAGTGCATTCCAGAGTAGTACTGCCTGAACAAAGAACAAACATTTCACGAGGTCGAAGTTATGAGAGGGACATGAGTGAAGCAGAGTATTAACTGAGCGAAGATTTCTATGGTGATAAGAGCACAGGTATCGGAGATACGGAGCAAAGTAGGTAGATAAGAATGGTGAGTTGAGAAATGAAAATAGGGTGCTAAGTATTCTCTGATCGTGCTGTAGGCGAATAGGTAACCATTTTAACCGAGAACGCAAAGCAGATACATGGTCATATTGGTCATACTTCCGAAAATTAAAAATATATCGAACGCCTTTATTAAGAAGACGGTCAAGCTTGTTAACGAGGTCTGCATTAGTGACCTGAAGGTCGAAGTAGAACACATCCCTATAGTCGATTATAGTAATAGGGCTAGAAGTTTTTAAGACGATATAATTAAGAGGGTAGAATCGACAAGTAAACTCAAGTCTTTCACTGCAGAACTGAGTGGTATAACTACACCTTTGAAATACAATTGATGCGATAGAGGGGTCATCCAATCTGCTTAGTATTCGTTTACTGCCTACAATGATTGTCTTGCATTTAGTTGGATTAATAGACAGTTCAAACCTCATTCACGATTTAAGAAGCTCCAGGTCCATGGTGACATCATCAATAACCTTCGTAACGTCTTCCAACGTTGCTTGCAAATACGGCTGCAGATCATTAGCATACAAGTGATACGCACACTGAAAATGTTGAATTATGAGGTTAATAAATATTGAAAATAGTCACCAACTTGTTATCAAGTTAGTGTGTCAGTGTGCGAGTGTATTATATAGCATTCATTCACAACGCAACGACTCGACTCGCAGGGTTTTGAATCTTACTGGCTCCGTCCACGTGTACATCGGTTATCGCCGCAATTAGTTTGTTCGCCACCACTTAGTCCGTTGGCACTGACCCTTATCGACCAAATTAGATGGTCTAAAAAAGACCCATGTGAAGAGCACAAGGAACCGATGAGCATGCATGCAGCAATTGATGAATATTAATAAAGCAATATAAGTGTGTCAGGACGGTAGTAAGTAGAGATCAATTGCTTATTTCTGTTTTCCTCTTACCTACTAAACTTGAACTACTTACGGTTTTCACTGAATAATTAGCTTTGGTCCGCGGCTCCGTCCACGTGAGAAATGAAATAAAAAAACATTCATGGCATGCAAGTAGCTATTGATGAATAAAGATGCAGCAAATGTGATGTGCCAGTGGACCTCAATTGCCTCTGGTAATTGGGCGAGACTCTATGTATGTAATACTAGCTGACCCACGCAACTTCGTTTGAGTCTTATATTGCCCGTAGCGTGAAAATTTTCCCCCGTTTTTAAAACATTCTCCATTGCTGCTCCGCTCCTAATAGTAGTAGCGTGATAATATATAGCCTATAGCCTTCCTCGATAAATGGACTATCTAACACTGAAGAATTTTTCAAAGCAGACTAGAGGTTACTGAGATTAGCGCGTTCAAACAAACAAACAAACTCTTCAGCTTTATTATATTAGTATAGATTATACGAGTATTAAACTTTAAAAGTAATAACTTAATAGCGTTTGCGCTCTGTTTCACCAAGAGAGTGAGGATACCGGAGGCCCTTTTTTTTTTTAACGTGTGGAAACCCCCTCGGGCCGTCACCCCACCGGGGATTGAGGCGGGGTGGTGTGTCGGAATCGAACCGACTAAAATCACACGGTGTGCCAACTCTGCGCCTGAGAAGGGAGGGGTCCGGGAACTGCAGTTATTAACACGACCGGACCCCTCCCAGCGCCTACCCGCACTGAAGCGGGCACCGTCTGCTGGTAAAAACTCTTAAATTAGGCGACGCACGGCAAACGCGTACGTCGCCCCTTCGCGGCTGGCCACTAGAGCGGATGGAGGGGAAAACCCGTCCCCACCATCCGCGGCCACACTCAGGGCGGCATGAGGCGCAGATGGGCGCGCCTCCGCCGCCCGGTTTGCCGGCGGCGGATCGGGTCCGAGTGGACGTCGTCCTCCCGGGCCTTCTCCGCCGCCTCCTCCTGCGAAATTACGTCTTCGCAGAAGGATGCGACCGCGGTGAAACTGCAATCGCTACTGGCCATGCAGCGTATGATGGCCGGTAGCGAGAGATCTCCTCCGATGACTGCAGTGAGGGCCCGGCGCTGCGCCGCCCAAGCGGGGCAGATCTCCATGCCCGGAAAGCACCTGCGTCAGCCGGAAGGAAAGGGTCCCGTGCTGCCGCCCTGTCCACTCGAGGATGACCGGCTGGAGCGCCTCCACGGTGGCTAAGACAGCGCGTGGAGCCTCCAGCCGGGACGACCAACGAGCCATCGTGGCTCGGCGAGCGGCTACACGCCATTCGCGTACTACTTCGGGCGGAGGACGATACCCGTTCTTCGCCCGATATTTAGCCGCTCGCCGATAAACTTCGGCGAGCACTTCCGCCTCCAAATCCCTCGGGGGTGTTCCGGCCAAGGCGCACGTCGCCTCCGTCGACACGGTGCGGTATCCGCGTATGGCTCTGACTGCCAATACCCTCTGAGGGCACCAGAGGCGCGCCTTGTTCTGGGCAGTCAGAGCCGCCACCCACACCGGTGACCCATACAGGGCCATCGATCGGACCACCCCCGTGTAGAGGTGTCTCGTTGCGACGCTGGCTCCACCCAGATTGGGCAAAAGACGCCCAAGGGCGGAGGCAGCGTCGACCAGCTTCGGGGCAAGCTGTCGGAAGTGCTCATCAAAGAGCCACCTACCGTCGAGGATCAGGCCCAGATACCACATCTGGGCCCGAACCGGTACGAGGACCGAGTTGACTTCGATGGCGCCGAACACCGATGGGCGGTGGACCACGACGGGGCCCATGAAACAACAGGGCTTCCGTCTTATACAGGGCCACCCGCAAGCCCAGCGCCTCGATGCGCCCAACCACCAGAGAGACACCCCTGGTGGCCAGGCGCGCCGCCTCTTGGAAATTCGCAGAGAGAACCCTCTCAAATAATTTGCCCGCCTCGTCCAGCAACACGATGGGCCTATAGGCCACGACCGAATCGGCAGGCCGTCCCGGCTTCGCCAACAGGACCAGCTTCCCGCATTTCCAGCACTCAGGGAAGCGTCCGGACGCCAGGCTGGCGTCCAAAACCTCCGAGGCGGTTCGACATATGGTCGAGGGCTCGGGCCATCACTCAGGGTGGTACCCCGTCCGGCCCGGGGGCGGTGTTGAACAGCCGCCCCAACCTCCGATTCCTTAACGGGCGGCACCTCACTCCCTCCGTCCCCGTCGTCTCTGGCCGGATCGGCCGTCGACGGGGGCGTGTGCTCCGCCCGCTGCGGGAAAAGGCCCTCGACCACTTGCTGCAGGAAGCTGGGCTGGAGAGTCTTGGTAAGGGGGGGACCCGCCGTGCGGAGCTTCTGACGCACCGCACGATATGGGCGACCCCAGGGGTCACGATCGAGACTCTCCAGCATCTCCTTTCTCCTCTCTTCTTTGGCGCGGCAAATGGCCAGCTTCAGAATTTTCCGCACTTCGCGGTACTCCTCATGAAGCTGGCCCTCCTCCGTCTACGTGGTGGCGTCGCCGCCAGCTGCGGGTGTAGGACCTCCGGGCACGAGTACAGGCCGCACGGAGGTCCGCCAACTCCTGGGACCACCAGTAGACACCGTTCCGTGGAGGCCGACAACCCCGAACGCGGGGCATGGCCGCATCGCATATCTGCGTTATCGCAATGCGAAAGTGGCCAGCCCCCATGTCGACCTCCTCGGTCGGGGCCCGCGGAGACAGCAAAGACTGAACTATGACCGCCTCCTCTAGTAGGTCCCTGTTGAGTTTGGCAACTGCCCACCACGGAAAGCGGGATGAATGCCGCGCCACGTGGCCCCTACTGGGGCCCTGGGACCGGGAGAGCTCGAGTCGGATATGAAGGTAATCCGAGAGCGTCTCAACCTCTTCCAGGACACACCAGTTCCTTACTCGTGCGGCAACAGCAGGGGTAGCGAACGAAAGGACCACTATCGACCCCCCCTGCTGTCGCACGCACGTGTTGGTGACGCCTCTGTTCAGCAAACAGAGGCCTACCGAAGCTGCCCACTCCACAACGGCCTCGCCGTTGGCGTCCGTCCCTGGGGAACCCCACGCAATGGACTTTGCGTTGAAGTCCCCCAGCACGAGGACGTGCCCAGACGCTAGTCGCCGCATCGAGGTCTCCAAGTTGTTAAGGAAGACCTCGAAGTCGCTCAAACTTCGGTTGGGGGAGAAGTAAACACCGTAGACGGAGATTCCCCCCCACTCGGCGGCCACATATCCAGAGCCCTTGTCTCTTAGCGCCAAGGGCGGGGAACGAGAAGCCGAGGAGCCGACGACTGCCACGGAGCCGTCCCGGTCACCCATCCAGTTTGGACGGGGAGGGACGTAATAGGGCTCCGCGACTATGGCAACACCTATCGACCACTGCGCCATGGTTTGCGGGAAGAGATCCTGCGCCGCGGCATAGTGGTTCAGGTTCGTCTGGACAATGAGGTTGGAGACTTGATACATTTACTGGATCGTCTCTACAACCTCCTCCATTGGCGACGACGTTGTCGCACGAGCGACGTCGGAGGCAGCCTGGGTCGTCAGGCTAGCCCCTGACGCTTGCCGAGAAGCAATGGGAGGCTTGCAGCCCCCCTGCCCCATCTGGTGATTGGCGAGCTTGCTGCCTGCCGCACACACGGGGCAGTGAGGGTCGGCAGAGCACTCTGCCGCCTTGTGCCCCGGTCGACCGCAGCGGAAACATAATCCGCTGCAGTCCAGTATCCCGCAGCCAGGCACTTGAAGCACCTCATCGGTCTCGATGAGGAGCCGGCCGGCGTCGCCCAGTACTTTGGCCGACGCTACAGGATACCGGAGGCCCTACCCCAACTCCTTCCCCCATTCCCTTCCTCATTCACCAAAGGCCAGCAACGCACTTATAACGCCTCTGGTATTGCGGGTGTCTATTGGCTGCGGTAATCGCTTACCATCAGGCGATACATCTGCTCGTTTGCCCCTATTCCAAAAACAAAAAAAAAACAAAAATAAATGTACTAGTCAAAAAACATAAAATTTATTTTTTATTAAAATGTTTTTTCATTATATATATATATATATATATTTAGATAATTTGATAAAGATCAAAAAAAACAACGAGGAATGAGATTAAATAACAATCAGTTTTTCTATAAATTACAATCAAACATAAAAATTACTTAGGAACAGAATAATTACCTGAATACAAATTAGACAGATAAAATTAAACTACTTACAGTACAGAACAATCGTCTTCAACAATCTATCCACTTAAACAGTAACACTTAGAGTCCTTGAACGATGTTACCTCGACGAATGACAACCGACAAATAGCCCCGCGACGGAGCTGCGTGCCGCTTTTATACATTTCTAGTAGGATATTCCTTACTATATATACATGTAGGAACTCTTCCCCGTTTAGGAGTGTCGGTAGATTCCATATTTTTTTTAAAAGAGGGTAGACGTGATTTGTCGGGCGAGGAGAATGATAGTAATGGTTTTCCTCACAATCGCTTTGTTATAATCACTTTATGATAATACATAGTGAAATACAGTCACGATAATCAATAACGTTATACGGGTTATAATTTAGGTACGACACTCCACCGAACATGTGATGCTACTGCGAGATGCTAAACGATAATCTTTGCCCTCCGGCTGCGTTCCATTAATAACTCTTTAGGGATGGGATCAAAGTCACTGTTACCCGCAACTAATCACATAAAATAATCAACTACCATCAATTATTTTATAGCGTGATTATTATTTTTAAAGTGGCAATGATTTCCATCTCTATTGTCATCGATCGCAAGCTCCAATGCTCGGTGTTGCGTCAGTGTCTAACCGACACTTGTGTTACCAAATAAAATAAGCGATGCGCCGTCATATATATTTTAATCATAACACAATAAGGACACTCAATTTGTAGCGAATACAATAAAATATTATAGACGAATAGCCGCACCGCGTGTTTACTTGCCTCGCTATACACCCGTATGTAGTTTGAAATAATTATTTCAAACATCAGTCAGTACCATGGGCAATACAAGGGATTTTAATCAAACGATTTATGTACATTTCATTATAAGTACTAAACGTCATGTATTATATCAAGACATGCAAACATTTAAACAATATTTTGTGTGCGTTGATAAGCAGTTCTTAAACAGTTGTGATAAAGCATAATTTTGCGATAGATACAATACCAAATTCGTTATCGTAGGTATGTAAGCAAAAAAACAACGTAATCGCTCAATAAGTATATCACAATATGAACATATCCTTAATTTATCAAAACTGAGCAATACCTATTTCTAAACTCAAATTCTACAACTACTTAACGTATAAAATGAATACAAAAAAATTACTAAATATACCTAGCTATAATAATAAGTCCAAAATAAGATAAATTTTGATTACAGCATAAAGTCACCATAAAATCACTAAATATCAAAACACTAAATAGTTGTGGCCAAGAATTTAAAAATATCGTAATGTGTGTTTAAAGAAACAATTGGAACCTCTACCGGCCCTCACCACCAGCGTGAGATTTGCGTCGTTTTTATCATTGTGTGACACGACGATAGGGTAAAACAAAAATCGTTCGTTCGTGGAGATTATCCGACGATACAAGCGCGGATCTGTCGCGATTCTCTCGCTCGTGGAGACGACCCGTTAAAAACTAGACTTAGAAGTTACCCACAAAGTATAGTACATGAATGAATATGGCTAGCACAACTATTCTATTCATATAATAAACCAGTATTTACCAGTGGCTTAGCCCCCTTAGTAATGTTTGTCTTTTGTCAAGAATTAAATTGAATACAAATTATATTGAATACAGTGTGTGTTTGCAAATATTTTGATTTAAATCATTTTTTTTGCTAATTTACATGGATATGGTTTGTCACCAAAGTGTACAGAAATTTCGACCGTGGGAGAGCTATGCTTCGGCATGAATGGGTCGGCTCGACCGGAGTGATACCACGGCCTCACAGAAAACCGGTGTGAAATAGCGTTTGCGCTGTGTTTCACCGAGTGAGTGAGGATACCGGAGGCCCATACTCCAACCCCTCCCCCCATCCCCTTTCCCATCCCCCAAAGGTCGGCAACGCACTTGTGACGCCTTTGGTGTTGCGGGTGTCCATGGGCAGCGGTAATCGCTTACCATCAGGTGATACGTCTGCTCGTTTGCCCACTATTATATAAAAAAAAAAAAATCAAAAATAATATTTCTATTTACAGTACTCTTCTAGCGATAATATTTCTGACACGATGTCACATTCATATGGTTTCTCACCAGCGTGTGAACGAACATGTTTTTTTAAATAACTCCTATGGCTAAAACATTTCTGGCATATACTACATTGATATGGTTTCTCACCAGTGTGCATACGAACATGTTCTTTTAAAGTACCCTTTTGGCTAAAACATTTCTGGCATATACTACATTGATATGGTTTCTCACCAGTGTGCAAACGAACATGTTCTTTTAAACTGCCCTTTTGGCTAAAACATTTCTGGCATATACTACATTGATATGGTTTCTCACCAGTGTGTGTACGAATATGTAAATCAAGATTAATCTTTGAGCGAAAACATTTCTGACATGTTTGACATTCGTGTGGTTTTTCACCAGTGTGTATACGAACATGGTTTTTTAAAGTACTGTTGTGGCTAAAACATTTCTTACATATACTACAATGATATGGTTTCTCACCAGTGTGTATACGAATATGTCTATCTAAGTTAGCCTTTCTGCTAAAACATATCTTACATATGTCACATTGATATGGCTTTACACCAGTGTGCACACGAGTGTGGTTTGCTAAATTATGTTTGGTTTTAAAACATTGCCGACAAGTATCACATGAATATGGTTTAGTTTCTGCGACCGAGTCACTTATATTAACACTGTTACTTTGAAATATTTCATTATCATTGTGACCAGATATGCTTATACTTTTATTAACTTTATTTGAATAATAATCACGAGTTCCTGCTGATTTATCCATAAGGCTTAACTTTAAATTTTTACAATTATGATTCAAATTTATTTCATATGTAGATATTTGTTTTGTTACTTTATTATTGCGTAGCTTTATTCGTTAGAAGTTTTTAAAATACAATTGTCCATAGGCTCCTTTTGAAGGGTCCTTTTGAAGGGTTATTTTAGAGTCCTTTGCCAGTTTCTCAAACTTGTTCTAATATAATACAAATATATTTTCTGGGTCTCTCCGAGCAGAGATTTCTTTTGGAACAGGAACATCTGAATATAGCGTATGTATTATAGGTAAACCTTCATAAACAATCGATTCACTTATATTGAGACAGCTCATATTATTTACATGTTAACGTAAAATATAATACAATATATAATATTAAAATATCATTTCAGTTTATAAACAACATGTTTTTTCCCCTTAAATATTTCTTAAGGTATTCTACTACACAAGGCAATCACACCGAACTTGTATATCTCTTGAATGATTTCAAAGCTTCTAAGATTATAATACCTACTATACAATTAAATGCTATCTAGGTAAGACAAACCAAACTACATGGAAACCACTGAATCTGAACTAAAAAGTAAAAGTTCGTGTAGGATTCCAGCGTGCGAACATTAAAATTTTAAATATATTTACGAGTTTTGTAGGGCTCCGTAACCCAAGGGTAAATCTAGACCCTATTACTTCGCTGTCCATCCGTCTCACCGTGTCACCTCACGAACTATAATGGTTAGACAGTAAAAAAATTCACACATGATGTATTTCTGTTGCAGCTTTAACATCAATTTCTGAATTCCAATTACTTAATACATTCTTCTTGGGTCAAAAGATCAACGAAAACTCAATATGAAACCTTCCATACGTTTATATATTCTTGTGTATAATAAGAATTACTTATGAATTTACAACAAACATTAAATAGTTGTATTATAAACTTACTTAGATACTCGTCTGAAGTAGGCTCCTCCGGCACGTAGTGAGAAATGTTCGCCTTTTGTTGCAGATTCTGAGTTGAGATAAAATTAAAATATTACAATATTAAAGGAAATAAAATAAAAAGGTTCTTAATAAATTGCTAATAAGAAACGATTGTAACAATTATTATATTTTAAGTAAATACAATAATTGTACTAGTAGTGTAAAAAACAAGAAAATATGTTTCTGTGTTCATAAAATATCCAAAGAAACATTATTAATTTTGGTGTACCGATAAAGATAATTCTCAAACCTGATTAGAAATAACATAGTATTGGCAAGTAATTAAACAAACAAATAACAAATACACAGTCCGATAATAAGAGCAGAAATAAGTTGTCATATGTCGCAAACCAAGAATATACACTCAGAGAGTATTTTTTTAACTTGACAAGTCACATTTACATGCCTTCACACAAGTACCAAATGGACGATACGCAATACATACAACAGACAAGTTTACTAATGCTAAGTTTAAAGTAAAAATTATGGTGAGAAAGCAGCCAAGCACCCTTTACTGCAATTGGACATTTTAGAGACTAACATTGGTAAGTTGACGACTGAAGCACTGAACAGTTTTAACATGGACTATTACAGAACTGAATCCATTTTCCCACTTATATATCAACAACGTTTTTACTGTTTTGGCGCATCTCTTTATTCTCGTTTTACTGTTTCAACTTTGAGACATGGAAACCATTCAACTTGTTTGTTCATCTTCATCTAGATAATATTTAAAAAAGAATCATTGCATACGGACAACAACACTATACTCCTTGGCACAAACTGGCCTCTTCATGAATTCTTGGTTAAATAAAAGACATATCCACCTGACTAAAATTAAATAAATACTAAAAAAACACTTACCTACGTATCTTCCTGTTCAAAAATGTAATTATTTCTTCGTCAATCGAAATTTTAAGTTTATAGTTAACTGATATCTGACCAGTCGATAAAAATCATTTAATATTTTTAATTTTTATTATTTAAAACCTTTAATTCTAGTCTTCCAGTCGTCGTGATTCAATTAACGATCAAAAAAATTGCACAAAATTAAGTTGGTACCGTCATTTAATAAAAGCAACCAGTGAATAAAAAAGAACTGACTTGATTTAAAAACGCTGTGACAATGACGTTCCTACCCACTAGTGGTGTGAACTAGTCTACATGTGCATTAGTCGATTAATATATCACACACATTACCCTCATTTTCTCTATTATTTTACCTTTAAAACTACAGATCTAATTATTAATGACCTGGTAGATAATACTCCTACCAAAACATAGGTAATTATAGCGGGTAGTTCCAGTTTACACTGTACAATAAACGATGAGCAGATACCAGTTGTATTAATCCAATTCAAAATATTTATTGACAACTAAGTGTACTTGTGATCTTGTAGAATACTTGTCTCAACTTAGTTATCTTTAAAATAAGAATGATTTAAAAAGAAATAAACTAATAAATAATAAGAAAATAATATTACTATATATTTTTAAAACACACATTTGAATTTTGGCATAATAGAATATTTAATATTTATTGACATATATTATTTTATTAATCCATATTATAATTTTTGATTACAGTCTAGTCAGACTGTAATCAATAATCTATACTACTATTATGAAGAGGTAAAGTTCTGAAGTTCGAGGGGGTAGTCCCTGGATTCATGGATCCGATTAGGAAAATAAAAAATTGCGAAGTTAAGTATTTTATAGACCTTCGCATTAACCCGAGGTTCGACAGCAGCATCACGTAAAGGTACCCACATCATGGAAATATCACTAAAGTAATAGTACATTACATTTCAAATCAATCGTAGTTGTATAAGTTATGACACGGTTTCGTACCACAAATATATTTGCTGTAAAGGCAATAAGATAACACGTATTAAGAATAACATTACTTACCGGCTTTAAAGTAAAAACAATTTATGAGTATATAATATTTAGGTCATCAGTTAACTCGCGTTTTTAACCGACTTCAAAAAAGGAGGAGGTACCATATTCGTCTGTTTTTTTTATGTTTGTTACCTCATATCATATCTTTTTAAATTGAATCCGTGTGGTACCATGTCAATTTGGTCTAGTTCTTGACGTCGCCGTCGGTTTCTTTTTTGTTAAGATTTGTGATTATATAAATTCATCTACCCGCAAACAAATGCGGTACAACATCATCTTCTTCGTCCTGTTGTAATCGACTATGTTGCACTGTAAAGTAATTATAAGTAGTATTAGAGAGTACTAGTGGAGTGTGTAGTGGTGTGAACTAGTCTATATGTGTCTTAGTCGATTAATATGTCACTGTCATTAGTATGATTTAGTCTATTATTTTACGTTATCTTTAATCTACAGATAATTAATGATCTGGTATTGAGAGTAAGATAAAATAATTCCTATATGGCGACTCACTCAGCTGCATTCTGAGCGCGTCAGTCAGTAGTCTGTCGGTATTAGTAGCAAGCAGTAGTCAGTAAAGTAGCCTAAGTTACTTCGAATATCATTAGCTATCTGCCATGAAGTTCCCGTCGAAATCGGTTTAGTCGTTTTAGAGATTACCCGAAACAAACAAAAATCAATCATAAAACCTATACATAAGAAAGATAACAAATTCGACATGTCGAATTACAGACCGATCACACTTATTCCTATACTATCAAAAATTTTTGAAAAAGCTATGCACTTACGTTTAACATCCTTTTTGAATAAATTTAATATTATAAAGCCTGAGCAAAATGGTTTTCAGCGGGGAAAATCAACAACATTGGCGGCTTTTACTCTAATTCATAACGTTGTTACAAGCATTGATAAAAAACTAACAACGCTGGTGATATTTTTTGATATGTCCAAAGCATTTGGCTTTGTGTCGCACGAATTGCTGTTGCAGAAATTGGAACAGTATGGAATCAGGGGACCAGCTCTGTCGTGGCTCGAATCATACTTATCCAATCGTTTACAAAGAGTGGACATACGGCATATAGGAGAGAACTCAACCTTATCGACCAGTAGCTCACCATTTAATATAAATAGCTTTGGGGTCCCACAAGGCAGTGTGCTCGGGCCGTTGCTGTTTCTTTTATATATTAATGACCTTCCTGACATTGTAAAATACAAAACAGTTTTATTTGCTGATGACATCTCCATAATCTTGACATGTAATAGTTTGACTAATCTTAGCGATAAAGTAAATGAGACGATCCATATGGTGACAAAATGGTTAGAGCTAAATAATTTGAATGTAAACTTAAGTAAAACTAGTTACATACGATTTCAAAGCATACGATTTCCAAATCAAATTCCAATAATAACAACAATTAAAGAAAAGGAACATATAAAATTCTTAGGTATAACACTGGACAAGCATGTCAACTGGAAAGCACATATTGATGCTACATGTAGTAAGATTAATAGATTTGTTTATGTTCTGAGCAATCTTAGGAATACTTCATCACAAGCCACTACTGTATTAGCGTATCATGGCTACGTGAGTTCGGTATTGAGATATGGTTTGATACTTTGGGGAAACTCCTCGGAGGCAAACAGATGCTTTATCGCACAGAAACGATGTGTTAGAGCCATAGTTGGAATTGCACCAGACGAAACGTGCAAACCGCATTTTAAAAACTTAGGTATACTAACTCTCTATTGTATGTACATTTTCGAGATATCGATTTTTGTAAAAACACATCCAAACCTGTTCACCAAAGCAAGAGATAAGTATCCAAGAAATACCAGATACCCAAATAGGTTGGTTTTAGAATGTACTCCAAGAACAACTTTATATAAAAATAACTGTTACTCAATGTGCATAAGAGTGTATAATGAGATTCCTGATTGTCTAAGGGATTTACCATTGTGTCGTTTTAGGAACCATCTCAAGAGATGGCTTCTGGAAAAGTCATATTATTCACTCAAAGAATTTTTTATTGAAAATGAGAATACAGCTTGACATGTGTAATATTTAATTGACTCACTTTTAATTTGACTATTTTGCAATATAATAAATAATATTTAAATGACATTTCTGACAATTTATATTTTTTTTAATTTCTTTTACTCTTTTAAAAATTTATGTAATTAATAGAATTTTAAATAAGGACATTTTCATATGCCACCAGTGGCTAAATAGACGGTCTCTTAAGTTCAAACTGTAACAACACCTGTCAATGTACTCTATTTATGTGAAATAAATCATTTCATTTCATTTCATTTCAGAAGAACCATTATATTTAATTTTTTACTAGCTACACCCAGCGGTGTTACCCGCGGTTATTGTCGTATCGTGGGTAACGCCGCGGGGTGAAGTTAGTCTAAAAAATTTAATACTAAGTTACTTCTTGTACCATCAGCTACCTACCAGTGAAAGTCCCGTCCGGTCCAGCCGTTCCAGAGATTAGCCGGAACAAACAGACAGACAGACAAAAATTTAAAAAATATATATTTTGGTATGTGTACCGTATTCATATACATGTAGTAGAAAGCGGTTATTTTAATATTACAAATAGACACTCAAATTTTATTTATTTGTATAGATTTATGTACCGTATTTAAATTAATGAAAAACTATTTGAAAAAAAAAATTTGAAATTACATACAAACACCTTCAGTACATTTTTTTGGTACAGATATGCTTGAACTTTGGAAATTTGGAATATTAACTATTTTAGAATCGTTAGTAAACGTACAAAATAGCTTTATAAAACGGCTTCCTCTCTCTTATTATCGAATAGTGTAGTAACTTAATAATGTAAACAAATAATAATATTAATAATAAAAAGGTTTTGAGAAGTTTTAGTAAATAAAATGCAAATATTTCAATAGGTATAATACTCGTAGAATAAAATAAACATTATTGTACATCAATTGATACAGTGATAGGAGTTGAACAATATGATGACTATTTACAAATGGCGGCCTTATCGCTAAAAAGCAAAAGAAATGTATGATTCATGTATTATTAACGCCTTAGCGCGGTAAATGGACCGCTTCAGAGTGCTCTGAGCTTCGCGGTAGTCCTCATGAAGCTAGTCCTCCTCACCGGCTACGCGGTGAGGTCCCTGGCTGCGAGTGTAGGATCTCCGGGTACGAGTAGATGCCGCACAGAGGCACCCCAACCCCTTCCCCCATCTCCTTCCTCATCTCCTAAAGGCCGGCAACGTACTTTTAACACCTCTGGTGTTGCAGGTGTCTATGGGCGACGGTAATCGCTTACCATCAGGCGAAAGGTCTGTTCGTTTGCCCCCTATACCATAGAAAAGAAAAACAAAAAAAAGTACTAGTCAAAAAACATAAAATTTATTTTTTCTTTTGTTTAAAACTAATGTAATTTACGCGAATCAAAAATATATATCAATTTTCAATCACAATACAATAAGGACACTCAATTTGTAGGTAAATACAATAAAATATTATAGACGAACAGCCCCACCGCGTGTTTACTTGCCTCGCGCGTGTATGTAGCTTAGTATTAGCTTGAAGTATTTATTTCAAACATCAGTCAGTACCATCGGTAATACAAGAGACTTTAATCAAACGATTTATATACATTTCAATATAAGTACTATAACGTTCAAGACAAGCACACATTTAAGTTGAACTTTATGTTTAACAACAATTTGTGTGCGTTAATAAGTAGTTCTTAAACAGATGCAGTTGGAGCATATTTTAGCGATAGATACAATACCAAATTCATTATCGTAGGTATGTATGAAAAAAAACAACGTATTCGTTCAATAAGTATACCACAATATGAACAAATCCTAAATTTATCAAAACTGAGCAATAGCTATTTATGAACTCAAAATCTACAACTACTTAATGTATAAAAAAAAAACTATAAAATTACTAAATATATCTATAATAATAAGCTCAAAATAAGATAAATTATGATTACATCACAAAGTCACCATAAAACAACTAAATATTAAAACACTAAATAGTTGTGATCAAGAATTTAAAAATATCGTAGTGTGTGTGTAAAGAAAAAAATGGAACCTCCACCGGCCCTCACCACCAGCTTGAGATTCGCGTCGTTATTATCGTCGTGTGACGCGACGATAGGTTAAAACAAAAAAAGTTTGTTCGTGGAGATTATCCGACGACAGAAACGCGGATCTGTCGCGATTCTCTTGCTCGTGGAGACGACCCGTAAAATACGAGGTTTAGAAGTTACCCATAAAGTATAGTAAATAGTAGTAGAATATGGCTATGGCTTATTATATTCATATAATAAACAAGTATTCACCAGCGGCTTAGCCCCCTTAATTATGTTTGTCTTGTGTCAAGAATCCAAAGTATCTCTTGGCCAAATTATATTGAATAAAGTGCGTATGCTAATATTTTGATTTACATCATTTTTTTTGCTAATTTACATGAATATCGTTTGTCACCAAAGTGTACAAGTATGTTTCTATTTAAAGTACTCTTCTAGCAAAAATATTCCTGACCCGATGTCACATTCTCAACAGCGTGTAAGCCAATATGTTTTTTTAAATGACGGTTTTCGGTAAAATATTTATAACATATACTACATTGATATGGTTTCTCACCAGTGTGTAAAAGAACATGTGTTTTTAAATTACGCTTTTGGCTAAAACATTTCTGGCATATACTACAATGATATAGTTTCTCACCAGTGTGCAAACGAACATGTTCTTTTAAAGTACTCTTTCGGCTAAAACATTTCTGGCATATATTACATTGATATGGTTTTTCACCAGTGTGCAAACGAACATGTCTTTTTAAGGTACTGTTGTAACAAAAACATTTCTGGCATATACTACATTGATATAGTTTCTCACCAGTGTGCAAACGAACATGTTCTTTTAAAGTACTGTTGTAGCTAAAACATTTCTTACATATGTTACATTGATATGACTTCGCACCAGTGTGCACACGAGTGTGCTTTACTAAATAACGTTTGGCTTTAAAACATTTTCGACAAGTATCACATGAATATGGTTTAGTTTCTGCAACCGAATCACTTACATTAACACTGTCACTTTGAAATATTTCATTATCATTATGACCAGACACGCTCATACTTTCATTAATCATATTTATATAATAATCTTGAGTTCTTGCTGATTTATCCTTAAGGCTTAGCTTCAGATTTTTACAGTCATGATTATTATTTTTTTCATCTCGAGCTATTTGTTACTTTATTATTGTCAGACACGCCGTTACTGTTAGCCAACTTTTGTAAGCCTTAGCTTCATTCGTTAGAAGTTTTTAAGATACAGTTTTCCACAGGCACCTTTTGATGGGTTATTTTAGTGTCCTTTTCCAGTTTTTCAAACTTGTTCTAAAATAATACAAGTATATATACATACACGAATTTCTACTATTTAGTTCAGATTCAGTGGTTTACATGTAGTTTGGTTAGTCTTATCTAGATATCACTGAATGGTATACTAAGTATTATTGATCCTGGAAGCTTTAAAATCGTCCATAGGATATGCAAGTTCAGTGTGATTTTCCTTGTCTTATAGAATAACAAAAACATATTTAAACTAAAAAATATATTTTAGATATAGTTAATATGATCTTCCTCAAATATAAGTGAATCATTTTTTTATGAACTTTTACCAATCATATAATAGGTCTATGAAATTGCGTTTTTTCAGTACTGGTCATTTCAAATAAAAAAAAGTTTGTAATGTCTTTGTATTCTAAATTCAAATTAATTTTGTTTTAAAACCATGACATTCTATTTACAAACTCAGTCTTTTGTTTTTTGATTAGCGTTGTATTTTCATTACATTTGAAAATTTTTCATCATAATGGATACTTTAAAAATTCATGTAATTATGGAATATGAGTTCCGTCGTGGCACCAACGCGACACAAACGGCACGTAACATCAAAAACGTTTACGGAGAGAACTGTACAAACGAACGCACAACCCTTTATTGGTTTTCCCGGTTCCGTTCTGGAAATTTTGACTTGAAAAATGAAGCTCGTGGTCGTCCGGAGACTTTGGTTAACAATAATGAATTAAAGGCGATTGTGGAAGCTGACGAAACTCAATCTACAGCTGAGCTAGCAGCAGCTTTTAATGTAAGCATCAAAACAATATTGATCCATTTGCGACAAATTGGCAAGGTAAAAAAGCTTGATAGATGGGTGCCCTACGACCTTAACGATCGCCAGCGCAACGTACGCGTCGAGACCTGCCTTTCGCTGCTCAACAGGCAAAGAAATTAAGGAATTTTTAAACGAATAGTTACGTGTGACGAAAAATGGATTCTGTTCGACAATCGAAAGCGCTCAGCAAGTTGGTTAGACCCTGGTTCAGGACCAAAGCAATGCCCTAAACCAAAAATGACCCCTAAAAAAAAGGTGATGGTCACTGTTTGGTGGTCTAGTGCGGGTGTGATTCACCACAGCTTTTTACAAAACGGCATGAGCATTAATGCAGATGTGTATTGTGAAGAACTGGAGAGAACGATGGAGAAGCTTGCACATCTGCAACCAGCTTTGGTCAATCGGTCGTCCCCACTGCTCCTTCACGACAACGCGCGACCCCATACTGCGCAACAGACAGTCTCCAAGCTGCAAGAGCTGGGGTTGGAAGCTCTCCCTCATCCGCCATACTCGCCAGACCTTGCACCTACCGACTATTACTTTTTCCAAAATTTAGACAACTTTTTAGTGGGTAAAAAATTCAATTCCCGAGAGGCAGTACAAAATGCCTTTGAAGAGTTTGTTGCCTCCCGTCCAGCTGATTTTTACAAGAAGGGCATCAATAAACTGCCAATGCGTTGGGAAAGATGCGTCGATTGCATGGGTGATTACTTCGAATAACAGAAATAAAAAGTTTGAAAAAATAAGTACTTTCACTTATTGCATACAAAACGGCAATTTCATAGGTAAAGACCTAATATTAACGAGTTAAGTAGGATTCCGTACCCCAAGGGAAGCCAAACCCTATTACTAAAACTCCGCTATCCGTCCGTCTGTAACCTTACGAACTATAATGGTAAGACAGTAAAAATGTTCACACATGATGTATTTCTGTTGCCGTTTTAACAACAATTTCTTAATCTATTCTTCTCGGGTCAAAAGACAACGAACACTCAATATAAAACCTTTCATATGTATATATGTTATAAAGCCTGATAACTCTACTTACACTTTTTTATATTCTCGTGAATAATAAGAATTATTTATGAATTCTCTACAAACATTAAATAATTTTGTGATAAACTTACCTAGATACTCGTCTAAAGTAGGCTCCTCCGGGACGTGGTGAGAAAGATGCGCCTTTTGATGCAGATTCTGAGTCGAGATAAAATTTCAATATTAGAATATAAAAGAAAAAAAAAAAAAAAAAAAAATCAGGTTATGAAAAATTGCTAACAAGACAACTTGACAGCACGACAAGTTGTCTTATTAGCAAACTTATTATTATAGTATTTCTAATCATTCTAAAACCTGAATAGAAATACCATAATATTCGCATTTCCCCACCTAATATCAACAACGTTTTTAATGTTTTGGCGCGTCTCTTCATTCTCGTTTTACTACTTCCACTTTGAGAAATGGAAACTATTCCATTTGATAGTTCATCTTCATCTAGATAATATTTTAAAAATAATCACCGCACACAGACTACAGTAATTCTTTGTAAAATGAAAGACACATCCACCTGTCTTAAATTAAATAAATACTAAAAATCACTTACCTACGTATTTTCCTGTTCAAAAATGTAATTCTTACTCTGTCAATCGAAATTTTAAGTTTATTGTTAGCTGATTTCTGACCAGTCGACAATAATCATTTAATATTTTTAATGTTAATAATTTAAAACCTTTAATTCTAGTCTTTAAGTCGTCGTGATTCAATTAGCGATAAAAAAATTGGACAAAATTAAGTTGTTACCGTCATTTAAAGAAAGCAACCAATGAATTAAGTTGAATTGACTTGATTTAAGAACGCTGTGACAATGACGTTCCTATCCACTAGTGGTGTGAACTAGTCTACTTGTGTATTAGTCGATTAATATATCACAAATTACTTTGATTTTCTCTATTACATACTTTAACCTGGTAGATAATACCAAAACAATGATTATTGTAGTGGGTAGTTCCAGGTTACACTGTACAATAAACTATCAACAGAGACCAGTTGTTTGTTGCAAGGATTCGGTTATTCAATAAATAATATATTGATAGTCTGTAATATACAAAGTTTAAAACTAAGCTATAGGTATCTGTGCTGGGGCCCTCTGATTGGGGAAGTTAGTTTTTTTTGAAGTGAAAACTTCTTTAGCGGCGCTGTGTACTTTGTGTACTTTGTCCTGATCAAAAATTTCGTAAGACGAATGTTTATTGTTAAGAGCACCATCTACCGATATACTTTGGTAGCATTCGTTTTTCTAGATAGTGGTCCTTTCTCAATATGATTTTATATACTTAAAGTTAATATTATATTTATATATTTCATATATTTCAGTATCTTAAAGTGATTTACAATAAATTAAAATAACGATTTTCTACTTACACAAAACCTTTTGTAAATCAATAAAATTGTTTACAATTTTTTTGAAAACAGCGACATCTATTGGAGTTTCAAGAGGACAGGCGGCGCAGGGTGCTTGCGCGAATGTTCGTGTGTGTATGTAATATAAATTGTCATGTTTGTGTACAATAGCGCAATAAATGAATATTGTATTCCACCACATAAATATTAGTACTTTTATACTGATAATGAAAGCAATTCATACAAAATTATTCTCTAACCATTCCAAAATATCAAAAATGCACAACGTTATTTTGAAAACAGCGACATCTATTGGAATATCAAAGCTTTACTTCCATTTACTACTTACAATCATAATAATTAATAGAATCCACCCCATACCATTAAAAACGTGTACGTTTTGCTGTAAATAAAATGTACCATACATTTGCCATAAAAACATTAGCAAATATTCTAGTGAGTTTTATTTAAGTCTTGTTATTGTTAATCTTTTATTAGAAACTGAGTGATTTTGTATTCTAGACCCGACTAGGTCGCAACATAAGAAAAATAGTACTGATTATTTTTATTGAAGTGATAACTTCTTTAGGCGCGTTGAGCACTTTTTGAGTGAACAAAAATCATGAAACTAGCTTAATCGTCACCGAACGCTTTTCATAGCCAGAGGAGCTTAAACAACTGTTTGTTTATAGTTTTGAGTTTTCACTTCTGTCGGCAGTCCTCAAGACTGCTTTGTGTTTTTATTTTTTTAAAGACAACTCCCACTTTAGGAATAAACATCCTGTGTCGTGGGGGACTTTACACATACATGAAACGGACACAAAGAACATCCAGACTTGGGACAACAATTCGTGGATCACACAAAGTGTTGTACCGCGTGGGATTTGAACCCACGAAACTTGGCGCAGTAGCAAGCGGCATGGCGACCGCTGAAACCACTCGGCCAACCGTGCAGTCTAGTTATCCGCAAACTATTTGCAGCAGCTGGATCTCTCTCTTTGACTGTGGCGATGTCAGCTATCTGGACCTCACCGAAAACCAACTTAGTAAACTTAGCGACTTCAAAACCTCTGCAATAGATTCATATTTTAATTAGGTACGCAAATGTATATAAATATAAATGTTTTACAGATATTTTTAAAACAAAAATCACTTTCATTAAATTAAAATGGTAAAAGTTCTACTCATATTAGCTGTGATTGCCTATAATTGGATAAACACAATGTAAGTATTTGGTATTTTGTACTAAAATTTATTGCTGATCCAAATTGAACGAACAAATTCCTAATAAACAAAAATATAGCAGCTACCTTTTATATCTATATCTGGCAGACAACTATTTAACGTTTTATCATGAACTTTTGGAACTGGTTCTAAATGTATTTGAATACGATATTACCCTTGACGCGGTTAAACAAATAAATCAACTGGAAGTTTAAATATCGATTAGCACTTAAATTAAGGGACTGAATTTGACAGAGTCATCAAGTCATAGTCATAAAGTAAACCAGAAACTTTTTCGAAGGAGAGCTCTGTGTCCAGCAATGGACTATTGAAGGCAATTGATGATGGTGATTACTAACCGCCTGAAATTCAGTCCAAAAACATGGTTTCAAGTTCATCTCTTAAAATTATGCAAGGCGCTAAGCAATATGCTACATCTGTACCACAGAAAATTAAACAAGGGTTGGACGCGCCGCGTAGCACTGTGTGTTAGTGTATTACTCGTATATAGCATTTATTCACAACGCAATGACTCAACTCGCAGGCTTTTAAATCTTACTAGCTCCGTCTACGTGTACGTCGGTTATCGCTGCAATTTGTTTGTTCGCCAACACTTAGTCTGTCCGCGCTGTCCCTTAGCGCCCAAATTAGTCAAGTTCTGAAAGAGTCCCAGGTGAAGAGCACCGGGAACCGCTGAGCATGCATGCAGCAATTGAAGAATACAATTGAAGCAAAAGAGATGTGTCAGGACCGTAGTAAGTGGAGAACAATTGCTTATCTCAGTTTTTCTATTACCTACTAAACTTGAGCTACTTACGGTTTTACTTCGAACGCGGGTAAAATGAAATACAAAAAAAAATCATGGCATGCATGCAGCTATTGATGAATAAAGACGCAGCAAATGTATGACTCTATGTATGTATTTTATTAAACTTAATAAAAAATGCTAGTCAAATTGTATAAAATTTATTTTTCATTGAAATCTATTTTTATTTAGATCTAATTTCATTTATACGAATTAATAATATTTTACAATCACAAAATAATAAATAAAAAATATTAAGACACTCAATTTGTAAGTAAATACAATAATATTATTTTAACGAACAAGGGATGGGGCCTCTTCTTTACTTGCCTCACTTGAAGTAATTATTTTAAACATCAGTCAGTACCTTCCATGGGCAATACCGGGGAATTTGATAAAATATAAGTTGGTCTTTATGTTTAAGGGGTGCGTCCTTTAAAATGCGCGAAAAGGCACACTCGCATCATTGTTTGATACTAAAAAGTCTCAGTTGCTTAGTAAATCTGTCTACCGAGGTAGATTTATGATTATAAACACAGAACATTTTTTTTTATTACAAACTTTTTCTAACTTGCAATAAGGAGTAACTAAGGCTATTTTTTTAGACTAGCTTTGCCTCGTGAACATACCCATGGTTGTAAAGGTACAATAAAAAGCGCGGGTAACACTGCGGGACTCGGTTAGTATCAAATAAGTTGTTTAATGACATTATAAGTTGATAGTAAAACTTTTAAAAGATATGTCGGCGCATCACTTATTTTATTTGGTAACACTTAAGTGTCGAAGGTTAGACACTGAAGCAACATCGAGAATTGAAGCGTGCGACCGATGACAATAGGGATGGAAATCATTGCCACTTTAAAATAATATTCACACGTTAAAATAATTGATTATAGTCGATTATTTTATGTGATAAGCCATAGACCAGAGTCGCAGGCGACAGTGACTTTGATCCCATTTCTAAAGAACTGTGGGTAGTTAATAAAATAGAACGCAGCCGGAGGGCAAGCATTATCGTTTAGCATCTCGCAGTAGCATCACATGTTCGGTGGAGTGTCGTACCTAAATCGTTACCTGTATACCATTATTGATTATCGTGACTGTATTTTACTATGTATTATCATAAAGTGATTATAACAAAACGATTGTGCGGAAAACCATTATCATCCTTCTCCTCGCCCGACAACTCACGTCTACCCTCATTTAGAGAAATGGAATCTACCGACACTCCTAACGGGGAACGATTTACCTACAGATATTTAAGTACTATATTTTGTTTATTCTTCTCATTGTTTACATTTACTTCTTTGTTGATCCGTATATTTATAGGCTTAAGTTAGTAGTACATGTACAATAAACTAAAACACATAAATATACTTATATTTCTTCGTTTTTTATTGTGATATTTTTTGGATCACATCTCTCTTTTTGTTTTATTTAATAACGTTATTGCATAAATATAAAAATTAATTTATTTATTAAACATACATTAAACATAAAAATTATCACAATTTACTTACTCAATCCAACAAGATGTTAATAATTTTCCATTTTTACAATCGTTTAAATTTTGTTTGCAAACTGTACGTATAGGTGTTCTCTATGAGAAAGCTATCTTAGGGGATCAATAATTAAGAGTTAGAAATAATACAAAAGCTCCTGTGATGAATGTGTATTAAAACTGGGGCACACACATATATAGTAGAATTTTGTCAGTATTAGCAATAAAAGCGATCAATAATTATCTTTTTAAAACCTTATTAGCCTTAATAACCTCCACCGGCCCTCACCACCAGCGAAAGATTCGCGTCGTTATTATTGTCGTGTGACGCGACGATAGGTTACAACAAAAATCGTTCGTTCGTAGAGATTATTCGACGATAGAAGCGCGGATCTGTCGCGATTCTCTCGCTCGTGGAGAAGACCCGTAAAATACGAGGCTTATAAGTTACCCATAAAGTATAGTACATGCATTAATATGGATAGCACAACTATTCTATTCACATAATAAACCAGTATTTTCCAGCGGCTTAGCCCCCTTAGTCGATTGTCTATGCAAGGAATATTTTTTGTATTTTCTCAAGAATCGAAGTATCCTTGCTAAATTATATAAAAAACAGTACATGATACAATATTTTTACAATTGATTTAATCATTTTTTTGCTAAATTGCACGGGTATGTTTTGTCACCAGTGTGTACAAGAATATTATGTCTGTTTAAACTACTCTTTACCCGAAAACATTTTTGACATGTTCGACAAACATATGGTTTCTCACCAGTGTGTATACGAACATGGTTTTTTAAAGTACTGTTTTGGGTAAAACATTTCTTACATATACTACATTGATGTGGTTTTTCACCAGTGTGTACAAGAATATGTTTAGCTAAGCTATCCTTTACGCGAAAACATTTCTTACATATGTCACATTGATATGGTTTCTCACCAGTGTGTATACGAATATGTACATCTAAGTTAGTCTTTAAGAGAAAACATTTCTTACATATGTCACATTGATATGGTTTCTCACCAGTGTGTATACGAATATGTACATCTAAGTAAGTCTTTAAGAGAAAACATTTCTTACATATGTCACATTGATATGGTTTCTCACCAGTGTGTATACGAATATGTACATCTAAGTTAGTCTTTAAGAGAAAACATTTCTTACATATGTCACATTGATATGGTTTCTCACCAGTGTGTATACGAATATGTACATCTAAGTAAGTCTTTAAGAGAAAACATTTTTTACATATGTCACATTGATATGGATTCACACCCGTGTGCACACGAGTGTGATTTACTAAATAACGTTTGGTTTTAAAACGTTTTCGACAAGTATCACATGAATATGGTTTAGTTTCTGCAACCGAATCATTTAAATTAACACTGTCACTTTGAAATATTTCTTTATCATCGTGACCAGACATGCTCATACTTTCATTCTTCCTTGTCCTAGCCATTTCCCATTATTTGGGGTCGGTACTTTCATTAATCTTATTTAAATAATAATCACGAGTTCCTGCCAATTTATCCATAAGGCTTAGCTACAGATTTTTACAATTATGATAAACAATATTTCATCTTGAGCTATTTGTTTTGTAACTTTATTATTGTCAGAAACGCAATTACTGTTAGCCAACTTTTGTAAGCCGTAGCTTCATTCGTTAGAAGTTCTTAAGATACTGTTTTCCACAGGCTCCTTTTGATGCTAACGCATCGCATTTTAGCGTCCTTTGCCAGTTTTTCAAATTTGTTCTAATTTAATACAAATATATTTTCTGGTTTTCTCTCCGAGCAGAGGTTTCTTTGGAACAGGAACACCTGAATATAGCGTATGTATGATAGATAAACATTCATAAAAAATCGATTCACTTATGTTTGAGTAATGTTGAGACTGCACGATTGGCCGAGTGGTGTCAGCGGTCGCCATGCCGCTTGCTATGGCGCCAAGTGTCGTGGGTTCAAATCCCACGCGGTACCTACAACACTTTGTGTGATCCACAAATTGTTGTCCCGAGTCTGGATGTTCTTTGTGTCCGTTTCATGAATGTTTGTAAAGTCCCCCACGACACAGGATGTTTATTCCTAATGTGGGAGATGTCTTTTAAAAAAAAAATTAAAAATAAAATGTTAATAAAGGGAAATTATATTTTTTAGTTTAAGTATGTTTTTTAGGTATTCTATAAGACAAGAAGATCACACCAAACTTGCATATCCCTTGGATGAATTTATAGCTTCTAGGATAAATAATACTTACTATACAATTCAATGCTATCTAGATAAGACAGACCAAACTACATGGAAACCACTGAAACTAAACTAAAAAGTAAAAGTTTGTGTAGGATCCCAGCGTGCGAACATTAAAATTTTTAATATATTTACGAGTTTTGTAGCGCTTCGTACCCCAAGGGTAAATCTTGACCCTATTACTAAGACTCCGCTGTCCGTCCGTCTGTCACCTCAGGAACTCTAATGGTTAGGCAGTAAAAAAATTCACACATGATGTATTTCTGTTGCAGTTTTAATAACAATTTCTGAATTCCAATTCCTTAATACATTCTTCTTGGGTCAAAAGATTAACATAAACTCAATATGAAACCTGCCATACGTTCATATACTTAAACCTCTTTATATTCTTGTGTATAATAAAAATTATTTATGAATTCACAACAAACATTAAATAATTTTGTTATAAAGTTACCTAGATACTCGTCTAAAGTAGGCTCCTCCGGCACGTAGTGAGAAATGCTCGCCTTTTGTTGCAGATTCTGAGTTGAGATAAAATTAAAATGTTACTATATTTAAGGAAATAAACTAAAAAGGTTCTTAATAAATTGCTAATAAGACAACTAAACGATTGTAACAATTATTATATTTTTTTCAACACCAAAGACGTCACAAGTGCGTTGCCGACCTTTGGAAACGGGATGGGGGGGTAGGGGTTGGGGTATGCGCCTCCGGTATCCTTACTCGCTCGGTGAAATACAACGCAAACGCTATTTTACACCGGTTTTCTGTGAGGTCGTGGTATCACTCCGGTCGAGCCGACCCATTCATGCCGAAGCATAGCTCTCCCTCGGTTGTCCCAAAATTTACTTAACTAGTAGTGTAAAGAAACAAGAAAATGTGTATTCGCAAGTAATTACACAAAAAAATAACAAATAAACAGCCCGATAATAAGAGCAAAAATGAGTTGTCACATTCATTGCAAACCAATGAGAAATATGTTTAATATGTAACTGCAGTGAGTATTATTTCCAACTTGACAATTCACATTTACATGCTATCACACAAATACCAAATGGACGATAAGTAATTTGTCTAACACCAAATCCTATTATTTTGAGACAAGTTTAGTAACGCTTAGTAAAAATTACGGTAAAAAGGCAGCCAAGCACTCTTTACTATAATTGGACATTTTAGAGACAAACACTGGTAAGTTGACGACTGAAGCACTGAACAGTTTTAACATGGACGATTAGAGAACAGAATCCATTTTCCCACCCACCTTTACATCAACAACGTTTTTAATGTTTTGGCGCGTCTCTTTATTCTCGTTTTACTGTTTCAACTTTTAGACATGGAAACTATCCCATTTAATAGTTCATCTTCATCTAGATAATATTTTAAAAATAATTATCGCACACATACAACAACACTATACTCTTTTGCAGAAACTGGCCTCTTCATCAATTCTTGGTTAAATAAAAGACATGTCCACCTGACTAAAAATAAATAAATACTAAAAAAACACTTACCTACGTATCTTCTTGTTCAAAAATATAACTCTTCCTCCGTCAATCGAAATTTTAAGTTTATGGTTAGCTGATATCTGACCAGTCGATAAAAATCATTTAATATTTTTAATTTTAATTACTGTGATTCAATTAATGATAAAAAATTTGCACATAATAAGTTGGTACCGTCATTTTAAAAAAAACAACCAATGAATTAAATCGAACTGACTTTATTTAAAAACGCTGTGACAATGACGTTCCTACCCACTAGTGGTGTGAACTATTCTAAGTGTGCATTAGTCGATTTATATATCACACATTACTTTGATTTTCTCTATTACTTTAACCTGGTAGATAATACCAAAACAACGATAATTATAGTGGGTAGTTCCAGGTTACACTGTACAATAAACTATCAACAGATACCAGATGTTTGTTGCAAGGATTCGGTTATTCAATAAATAATATATAATAGTCTTTACTTTATAAAGTTTAAAACTTAGGTATATAAATAGGTTTAAATCTGTCCTGGCCCTCAGATTGGGGAAGTTATCGGCAAACTGTTTGCAACAGCAGGATCTCTCTCTTTGACTGTGGCGGTGTCAGCTACCTGGATCTCACGGAAGACCAACTAAATAAACTTAGACTTAGACTTTACTACTACTACTACTAGAAACAAATTCCTAATAAACAAAAATATAGCAGCTTCCGTTTTTATCTGTAATAGTGTCATCTGGCAGATAGCTATTTAAAACTTTATCATGGACTTTTGGAACTAATCCCAAATGTATTTGAAAACATATAATTATAGATAAAAGATATTGCCCTTGACGCGGCTAACCAAATAAATTTTCTGGAAGTTAAAATGTCGATTAGCACTTAAATTAAGGTACCGAATTTGACACAGTCATCGAGTCAGCGTGGAAAAGTTAACCAGAATCTTTTATGAAGGAAAGCTCTGTGTCCAGCAGTGGACTATTGAAGACTATTGATGATGATGATTACTAAGCGCCTGTATTTCAGTCCAGGAACATGGTTTCAAGTTGGACTCTTAAAATTATGCAAGGCGCTGAGTAACATGCGACGCTTTCAATTGAAGGTAGTGTGGGGGAACGGGTATAATATTCCACCCAACACAAAGGGAGGATCCTCCGACCAGGCGAGGTGATCATGCCTGGCGGGCTACTGCCCAACAGTTGATGTTGGAATGTTGTATATATGATAATCGGCGCGGGAACTTTATTTGCGCGATTCAGGATTGGTAGTTACTCCGTGTAGTGTAGTTTGTAGGTACAGTGCGTTACTTCGTAGTTCAGTGTATCTTCGGTAGATGGCGCTGTATGTGGAGGTCGCCACAGTAGGAATGCTACATTTTTACCACAAAAGAAGAAATATTTACATCGTATTTTGGAATCATGATTTCTTTATAACGTAGTCAATAATTGTATTAAGTGTAACAATCAAATATAAAAATATCTTAAATATTCTCTACTGCAATGCCAAACATCAAATAGATAAGATATTCTACACCCAATTTTCAAGAATTATTTTAGATTACCAATCACCCATAAATAGAATTCTTAATCAATATTATAATATAGATATTTGTACTACCCACCTAATAAAAATAAAAAAGAAAACAAAACTACCTCACTAACTACGCTAATTAGGTTATATATTTTTTGTTTAAAACTATGTTTTTCTCTGTAAGTGATTATTGTAATCTTTAGAGAAATAAATGTCTTTAACCACAATATCTAAGCTCATAATCCTGGCATTGACATATTTAATCAGTCGTTTAATGTATTTAAAACTGAAATAGCGAAAATATTCCATGTCTAGTCAAATATATATAAAAATCAGTAAAATATAGTAAATACTAATGAAATATATAAATATACTTATTGTTATTTTTAAGTAGTTCGCTGTTGTAATATTACAGTGAGTGCTATGTACACCGTAATTGTCATACATGTCGAATACAATCACAAGCGTCATTATAATTAGTTAAAAGTATAATATGTATGATATGGTAGTACTTTATATATAAATAAATAATATCAACAAGTGTCGAACGCGCCGCGTAGCAGTGTGTGTGTGTGGATTATATAGCATTCATTCACAGCGCAACGACATGACTCACAGGTTTCTAAATCTCACTAGCTCTGGCCAGGTGTACGTCGGCTATCGCCGCAATTAGTTTCTTCGCCACCACTTAGTCTGTAGGCGTTGACCCTTATCGACCAAATTAGACGGTCTAATAAAAACCTATGTGAAGAGCACCAGGAACCGATGAGCATGCATGCAGCAATTGATGAATTCAAATAAAGCAACAGAGGTGTGTCAGGACCGTAGTAAGTGGAGATCAATTGCTTATTTCTGTTTTCCTCTTACCTACTAAACTTAAACTACTTACGGTTTTCACTGAATAATTAGCTTTGGTCCGCGGCTCCGTCCACGTGAGAAATGAAATAAAATAAAATAATCATTGCATGCAATTAGCTATTGATGAATAAAGATGCAGTAAATGTGATGCGTCAGTGGACCTTAATTGCCTCTGGTAATTGGGCGTGACTCTATGTACGAGTATGTAATACTAGCTGACCCACGCAACCTCGTTTGCGTCTTATATTGCCCGTAGCGTGAAAAATTTCCTCAGTTTTAAAATCATTATCTATTGCTGCTCCGCTCCTAATAGTAGTAGCGTGATGATATATAGCCTAAGGCCTTCCTCAATAAATGGACTATCCAACACTGAAAGAGTTTTTCAAATCGGACTAGAGATTCCTGAGATTCAAACAAACAAACAAACTCTTCAGCTTTATTATATTAGTGTAGATTATATTAAACTTAATAACTAATAACTTAATAGCGTCTGCGCTGTGTTTCACCGAATAAGTGAGGATACCGGAAGACCTACCCCAACCCCTTCCCCCATTTCCTTCCTCATTCACCAAAGGCCAGCAACGCACTCGTAACGCCTCTGGTATTGCGGATATCCATGGGCAGAGGTACTCGCTTACTATCAGGCGATACATCTGCTCGTTTACCTCTATTCCATAGACAAAAAAAAATCAAAAATAAATGTACTAGTCAAAAAACATAAAATTTATTTTTTATTGAAATGTTTTTTCATTTAGGTAGAACTAATTTCATTTATGCAAAATTAAAATACATATCAATTTAAATCACTATACAATAACAGCACTCAATTTGTAGGTAAATACAATAAAATATTATAGACGAACAGCCCCACCGCGTGTTTACTTGCCTCGCGGGTGTATGTAGTTTGAAATATTTGTTTCAAACATCAGTCAGTACCATGGGCAGTACAAGGGATTTTAATCAAACAATTTATGTATATTTCATTATAAGCACTAAAACGTTATGTATTATATCATGGCAAGCAAACATTTAAACAATATTTTGTGTGCGTTGATAAGTAATTCTTAAACAGTTGTGATAGTGCATAATTTTGCGATAGATACAATACCAAATACATTAAAAAGTCACCATAACATAACTAAATATCAAAACACTAAATAGTTGTGGCCACGAATTTAAAAATATCGTAGTGTGTGTTTAAAGAAAAAATGGAACCTCCACCGGCCCTTACCACTAGCGTGAGATTTGCGTCGTTATTATTGTCGTGTGACGCGACGATAGGTTCAAAACAAAAATTGATCGTTTGTGGAGATTATCCGAATATAGAAGCGCGTATCTGTCGCGATTCTCTCGCTCGTGGAGACGACCCGTAAAATACGAGGTTTAAAAGTTATCCATAAAGTACAGTACATGCATGAATATGGCTAGCAAACCACCTATTCTATTTATATAATAAACAAGTATTCACCAGCGGTTTAGCCCCTTAGTCCATTGTCACGGAGTAATTTTTGTCTTTTCTCAAGAATTGAAGTACCTATCTCCTTGCCAAATTATATTGTGTGTGCAGTGCGTGTATACAAATATTTTGATTTAAATCTTTATTTTTGCCAAAATACACGGATATGGTTAGTCAGCAGTGTGTACAAGAATATGTCTATTTAAATTACTCTTTTGGCTAAAACATTTCTTACATATACTACATTCATATGGTTTCTCTCCAGTGTGTGTACGAATATGTTCTTTTAGATTATTGTTTTGGCTAAAACATTTCTTACATATACTACATTGATATGGTTTCTCACCAGTATGTGTACGAACATGTCCTTTTAAATTACGGTTTTGGCTAAAACATTTCTTACATATACTACATTCATATGCTTTCTCACCAGTGTGTGTACGAATATGTTCTTTTAAATTACTGTTTTGGCTAAAACATTTCTTACATATACTACATTCATATGGTTTCTCACCAGTGTGCACACGAGTGTGCTTTACTAAATAACGTTTGGTTTTAAAACATTTTTGACAAGTATCACATGAATATGGTTTAGTTTTTGCCGCACTCCATTTCTTAAAAGCTTTTAAGATACAATTTTCCACAGACTCCTTTTGATGAGTCATTTCAGTGTCTTTTTTCAGTTTTTTTTACAATTATGAAAGAAATTTATTTCATATTGAGCTATTTGTTTTGTTACTTTATTATTGTTAGAAACGCCATTACTGTTAGCCAACTTTTGTAAGCCGTTGATGACTTATTTTAGTGTCCTTTTTCAGTTTTTCAAACTTGTTCTAATGTTATTCAAATATATTTTCTGGTTCTCTCCGAGCAGAGATTTCTTTGGAACAGGAACACCTGAATATAGCGTATGTATGATAGGTAAACATTCATAAAAAATCGATTCACTTATATTGAGACAGCTCATATTATCTACATCTACATGTTAAACGTAAAATATAATATAATATATTATAATAAATATAATTTCACTTTAGAAACAACATGTTTTTTCCCCTTAAATATTTCTTATGGTATTCTACTACACAAGAAAATCACACCGAACTTGCATATCCCTTGAATGATTTCAAAGCTTCTAGGTTAAATAATACCTACTATACAATTAAATGCTATCTAGATAAGACAGACCAAACTACATGGAAACCACTGAATCTGACCTAAAAAGTAAAAGGTCGTGTAGGATCTCAGCGTGCGAACATTGAAATTTTAAATATATTTACGAGTTTTGTAGGGCTCCGTACCCCAAGGGTAAATCTAGACCCTATTTCTAAAACTCCGCTGTCCGTCCGTCTGTCACCTCACGAACTATAATGGTTAGACAGTAAAAAAAAT
Source organism: Spilarctia lutea (assembly GCA_916048165.1). Classification (NCBI taxonomy): domain Eukaryota; kingdom Metazoa; phylum Arthropoda; class Insecta; order Lepidoptera; family Erebidae; genus Spilarctia; species Spilarctia lutea. The sequence goes on along the minus strand of OU696500.1, from coordinate 1,329,179 downwards.
CACACATGATGTATTTCTGTTGCAGCTTTAACATCAATTTCTGAATTCCAATTCCTTAATACATTCTTCTTGGGTCAAAAGATCAAGAAAAACTCAATATGAAACCTTCCATACATTTATATATTCTTGTGAATAATAAGAATTATTTATGAATTCACCAAAAACGTTAAATAATTTTGTTATAAAGTTACCTAGATACTCGTCTAAAGTAGGCTCCTCCGGCACGTAGTGAGAAATGCTCGCCTTTTGTTGCAGATTCTGAGTTGAGATAAAATTAAAATGTTACTATATTTAAGGAAATAAACTAAAAAGGTTCTTAATAAATTGCTAATAAGACAACTAAACGATTGTAACAATTATTATATTTTTTTCAACACCAAAGACGTCACAAGTGCGTTGTCGTCCTTTGGAAAGGGGATGGGGGGGGAGGGGTTTGGGTATGCGCCTCCGGTATCCTCACTCACTCGGTGAAATACAGCGCAAACGCTATTTCACACCGGTTTTCTGTGAGGTCGTGGTATGACTCCGGTTGAGCCGACCCATTCATGCCGAAGCATAGCTCTCCCACGGTTGTCCCAAAATTTACTTAACTAGTAGTGTAAAGAAACAAGAAAATATGTATTCGCAAGTAATTACACAAAAAAATAACAAATAAACAGCCCGATAATAAGAGCAAAAATGAGTTGCCACATTCATTGCAAACCAATGAGAAATATGTTTAATATGTAAACGCAGTGAGTATTATTTCCAACTTGACAAGTCACATTTACATGCTATCACACAAACACCAAATGGACGATAAGTAATTTGTCTAACACCAAATACTATTATTTTGAGACAAGTTTAGTAACGCTAAGCAAAAATTACGGTGAAAAGGCAGCCAAGCGCCCTTTACTGCAATTGGACATTTTAGAGACAAACACTGGTAAGTTGACGATTAAAGTACTAAACAGTTTTAACGCCGCTTCATTAATTCTTTGTAAAATAAAAGACATATTTACCTGAATAAAATTAAATAAATACAATAAAAACACTTACCTACGTATCTTCCTGTTCAAAACTATAATTCTTCCTCCGTCAAACGAAATTTTAAGTTTATCGTTAGCTGATATCTGACCAGTCGCTAAAAATCAATTAATATTATCAAATTTGATGATTTAAAACCTTTAATTCTAGTCTTAAAGTCGTCGTGATTCAATTAACGATAAAAAAATTGCACAAAATTAAGTGGGTACCGTCATTTAAAAAAAACAACCACTGAAATAAATCGAAATGACATGATTTAAAAAGGCTGTGACAATGACGTTCCTATCCGGTAGTGGTGTGAACTAGTCTACGTGTGCATTAGTCGATTCATATGTCACACATTACATTGATTTTCTCTATTACTTTAACCTGGTAGATAATACCAAAACAATGATTATTATAGTGGGTAGTTCCAGGTTACACTGTACAATAAACTATCAACAGATACCAGTTGTTTGTTGCAAGGATCCGGTTATTCAATAAATAATGTATTGATAGTCTGTAACATACAAAGTTTAAAACTAAGGTATAGGTATCTGTCCTGGGGAAGTTATCCGCAAACTGTTTGCAGCAGCAGGATCTCTTTTTGACTGTGGTGATGTCAGATATCTGGATCTCACTAAAGACCAACTAAATACACTTAGAGACTTCTAGACTACTGCAATAGATTCATATTTGAATTAAGTACGCAAATATTTATAAATGTTTTAAAGATACTTTTACAACAAAAATCACTTTCATTAAATTCTAATTAAAACGGTAAAAGTACTACCCACGTTAGCTGTGATTGCCTATAAGTAATCGAATAAGCACAAAGAATGTATTTTGTATTTTTGTACTTAAATAAGTAAGTGATCCAAAATGAATAAACAAATTCCTAATAAACAAAAATATAGCAGCTTCCTTTTATATCTGTAATAGTGTCATCTGGCAGATAACTATTTAAAACTTTATCATGGACTTTTGGAACTAACCCTAAATGTATTTGAAAACATATAATTGTAGATAAAAGATATAACCCTTGACGCGGCTAACCAAATAATTTTTCTTGAAGTTTAAATGTCGATTAGCACTTAAGGTACCGAATTTGACACAGTCATCAAGTCAGCGTGGAATAGTTAACCTGAATCTTTTATGAAGGAGAGCTCTGTGTCCAGCGGTGGACTATTGAAGGCTATTGATGATAATTATTACTAAGCGCCTGTATTCCAGTCCGGAAACATGGTTTCAAGTTGAACTCCGGTAGTCCACACAGATACCGAGTATTAAAGTATCACACGTTGCAACCTGCGAGTTTGGAGCCATGAAATAAGTTTTTATAAACGATGGCGGCAGCAGAAATCAAATCAATTTCAATGACCGGACGTATACCAGAAATTTGGCAGATATCCTCTACGGCATATAAAATTGTGGAGACGACTCGCCCACTCGAACTGGAAGGAATATCATATTCGAGTAGTGGATTGACAGCTGATAGAGCTTTACTAAGTCGTCAGGGGCCAGAGTTGATGAGAGGCAGAAACCACGGCCGCAATCGCTCTGGGAACCACATTAATCGGCAGGTACAGAGGGAAAACTCCAGCTTTAGGAGACGGAATGACCAGAACGGACGGTGTTACTATCACTACCCTTATAAGGAAAACGCACGCAATGGTTTTCAGCATTGTCATTGGAAGGACACGGACGGAGGGAAGGTGCCCAGCCCTCAAATTACCGTATACCTGTGACAAGACTAGCAGTTTAAGTTTCCTGGTAGGCAAGCAATGGTAGTTAAATTAGTAAATACGTTTTCAAGAATACGGTCATAAGGTGGACTTTTATTATAGCGCAAGTTAAGCCTTCCTCAATAAATGGACTATCTAATACTGAAAGAATTTTTCAAATCGGACCAGAAGTTCCTGAGATGATATCAAACCTAAGAACTAATCACTTAATAGCGTCTGCACTGTGTTTCACCGAGTAAGTGAGGATACCGGAGGCCCTTTTTTTTTTTTTTACGTGTGGAAACCCCCTCGGGCCGTCACCCCGCCGGGGTTTGCGGCGGGGTGGTGTGTCGGAATCGAACCGACTAAAACCACACGGTGTGCCAACGCTGCGCCTGAGAAGGGAGAGGTCCGGGAACAGCATTTATTAATACGCCGGACCCCTCCCAGCGCCTGCCCGCACTGAAGCGGGCACCTTCTTCTAGTAAAATCTCAATTAGGCGACGCACGGCACACGCGTACGTCGCCCCTTCGCGGCTGGCCACTAAAGCGGATGGACGGGAAAACCCATCCCGTCCATCCGCGGCCACACTCAGGGCGGCATGAGGTGCAGATGGGCGCGCCTCCGCCGCCCGGTTCGCCGGCGGCGGATCGGGTCCGAGTGGATATCTTCCTCTCGGGCCTTCTCCGCCGCCTCCTTCTGCGAAATTACGTCTTCGCAGAAGGATGCGACCGCGGTAAAACTGCAATCGCTACCGGCCATGGAGCGTATGATGGCCGGTAGCGAGAGATCTCCTCCGATTTCTGCAGTGAGGGCCCGGCGCTGATCCGCCCAAGCGGGGCAGATCTCCAGCGTATGCTGGGCCGAGTCCTCACTGCAGTCGCAGTGGTGGCAGGCGGGACTCAGTTCCCTCCTAGCGACCGAGTGCAGGTACTTCCCGAAGCAACCGTGCCCGGAAAGCACCTGCGTCAGTCGGAAGGAAAGAGTCCCGTGCTGCCGCCCCGCCCACTCGAGGATGACCGGCTGGAGCGCCTCCACTGTGCAAAGCCAGCGCGTGGAGCCTCCAGCCGGGAAGACCAACGAGCCATCGTGGCTCGGCGAGCGGCTTCACGCCATTCGCGTACCTCTTCGGGCGGAGCACGATACCCGTACTCCGCCCGATATTCAGCCGCTCGCCGATAAACTTCGGCGAGCACTTCCGCCTCCAAATCCCACGGGGGTGTTCCGGCCACGGCGCACGCCGCCTCGGTGGACACCGTGCGGTTTCCGCGTATGGCTCTGACCGCCAATACCCTCTGAGGCCGCCAAAGGCGCGCCTTATTCTGGGCGGTCTGAGCTCCCACCCACACCGGTGCCCCATACAAGGCCAACCCCCGTGTAGAGCTGTCTCGTTGCGACGCTGGCTCCACCCAAATTGGGCAAAAGTCGCCCAAGGGCAGAGGCAGCGTCGACCAGCTTCGGAGATAACTGTCGGAAGTGCTCGTCGAAGAGCCTCCTACCGTCGAGGATCAGGCCCTCATCTCCTACCTACGATACGATACCTCATCTGGGCCCGAGGATACCGGAGGCCCTACCCCAACCCCTTCCCCCATTCCCTTCCTCATTCACCAAAGGCCAGCAACGCACTTGTAACGGCCGCTGGTATTGCATAGACAAAAAAAAACAAAAATAAATAAACTAGTCAAAAACCATAAAATTTATTATTTATTAAAATGTTTTTTTCATTTAGGTAGTACTAATTTCATTTATGCGAAAATATAAATATACATACGAGTATATCACTTTAAATCACAATACAATAAGGACACTCAATTTGTAGGTTATACAATAAAATATTATAGACGAACAGTATACATACATATACATAACAGTATGTAGTTTGAAATAATTATTTCAAACATCAGTCAGTACCATGGGCAATACAAGGCATTTTAATGAAACGATTTATGTACATTTCATTATGAGTACTATAACGTTATGTATTATATGAAGACAAGCAAACATTTAAACAATATTTTGTGTGCGTTGATACTTAGTTCTTAAACAGTTGTGATAGACCAAATTCATTATCGTAGGCATGTATGAAAAACAACGTAATCGTTCAATAAGTATACCACAATATAAACTCATCCTTAATTTATCAAAACTGAGCAATAGCTATTTATAAACTTAAAATCTACAACTACTTAATGTATGAAATTAATACAAAAAAATTACTAAATATAGCTATAATAATAAGCCCAAAATGAGACAAATTATGATTACATTACAAAGTCATCATAAAACCACTAAATAGTTGTAGCCAAAAATTTAAAAATATCGTACCACAAGCGAGAGATTTGCGTCGTTATTATCGTCTGTGACGCGACGATAGGTTCAAAACAAAAATCGTTCGTTCGTGGAGATTATCCGACGATACAAGCGCGGATCTGTCGCGATTCTCTCGCTCGTGGAGACGACCCATACAATACAAGGTTTAGAAATTACCCATAAAGTATAGTACATGCATGAATATGGCTAGCACAACTATTCTATTAATATAATAAACAAGTATTCACCAGCAGCCCCTTAGTGGATTGTCTATGCACGGAGTAATTTTTGTTTTTTCTCAAGAATTGAAGTACCTATCTCCTTGCCAAATTATATTGTGTGTGCAGTGCGTGTATACGAATATTTTGATTTAAATCTTTATTTTTGCTAAATTACACGGATAAGGTTAGTCAGCAGTGTGTACAAGAATATGTTTATTTAAATTACTCTTTACGCGAAACCATTTTTTACATATTTCACACTCATATGGCTTTTCATCAGTGTGTATACGAACATGTTTTTTTAAATTACTGTTTTGGCTAAAACATTTCTTACATATACTACATTGATATGGTTTCTCACCAGTGTGTATACGAACATGTTCTTTTAAAGTATTTTTGTGCCTAAAACATTTCTTACATATACTACAATGATATGGTTTCTCACCGATGTGGATACGAATATGACTATCTAAGTAAGCCTTAATGCTAAAACATATCTGACATATGTCACATTGATATGGCTTCACACCAGAGTGCATACGAGTGTGAATTACTAAATAACGTTTGGTTTTAAAACATTTTCGACAAGTATCACATGAATATGGTTTAGTTTCTGCGACCGAATCACTTACATTTACACTGTCACTTTGAAATATTTCATTATCATTGTGACCAGACACGCTCATACTTTCATTAATCATATTTATATAATAATCTTGAGTTCCTGTTGATTTATCCATAAGGCTTAGCTTCAGCTTTTTACAATTATGATTCAAATTTATTTTCGTCTTGAGCTATTTGTTTTGTTACTTTATTATTGTCAGAAACGCCGTTACTGTTAGCCAATTTTTGTAAGCCGTAGCTTCATTCGTTAAAAGTTTTTAAGATACTATTTTGCACAGACTCTTTTTGATGGGTTATTTAAGTGTCCTTTTCCAGTTTTTCAAACTTGTTCTAAAATAATACAATTACATTTTCTGGTTTTCCCTCCGAGCAGAGGTTTCTTTGAAACAGGAACACCTGAATATAGTATATGTGTGATAGGTAAACATTTATAAAAAATCGATTCACTTATACACTCATTTGCAAATAAAACGGGCGGTTTCGATTTTCTTCCTGGCTGAAAAAAATAAAATACCAAAAAGGTTTTAATCATTTGAACATGTTACTGGCCAGTTATAAAAGTGCCATAATGTTTATAAGAGTACATTCCAAATTCAAATTTTTGACTGAGCCTGGTTTTCAAAGAAAACAACTTTTAACTACATTTTGTGGCGCGAATTCCCTGTAGTTAATATCGACTCTAATTAACTTTTTGTCGGCGAGTGCTACGTAGACGAGGAGAACGCTTTGCAGAGGCATGTTTTGAAGAAATCACACCTTATGGAGGGGGCTCTGTTATGTTTTGGGCAGGAATAAATTCCATGGATCGTACGGAGTTAGTCTTCATCGAAAACGGTACACTGACTGGAAACCGATACATAACGGAAGTTCTAATTCCTTATGCACAACCCGCTTTAACCGCTCTTAGCGAAAACTCATTTTTTATGGACGACAACGCTCGCGCCCACCGGTCTGGCGATGTGGAAGCGTATATGCTAGAAGTCGGAATTCGTTGTTTGGACTGGCCAGCTAGAAGTCCGGACCTCAATCCCATAGAGCATGTCTGGGACGTTCTGAAGCGACGAGTGAGATCAGTGCAGCCGGCTCCGCAGACCATCAGAGAGCTAAATAATGTGATTACCGCGGAGTGGGAACGTATTCCCCAAGAAACCATAAAAGATATACTCGCTAGCATGCCCAGACGAATGCAAGCCGTGATTTCAGCAAGAGGGGGTCACACTCAATACAAAACTTTTATCTGCTTTTAATGTATTCAAGAAAAACAAATAAATTAACGCGTTTCATTTTTATTTAGCGAGCAGGTACAATAATAGTGTTTTGAGCTTAAACATTATTTCTCAATAATTTAATCAAAATGTTATGATAAAACTGATGATACCTATTCCTTCCTAATTAATTTATGAAATTCTGAGGATAACAATACCTAAAATTGTCAAACAAATTAGTAGTAACTATAAAATATTCTTTGCTTAAGTGCCCATTTTTTTTGCAAAAGAGTGTATTTGAGGGAGTTCAGACATATTAACTACATCTACATGTTTGTAGCGATCATCTATATATTTACTTTCACCTGCATTTGTTATCACAATAGCACGATCGAGACGCTCGTGCATCTTCGGTTTTGTTTGTACGATTAGTCAAATACATACTGTGACGCCGAGAGGCCGCTTCTCGCTTGAGCCACGATACCGACGCGTATTTGTATTGTGATATAAAATATATGTTTATAATAATTACTTTCGGACTTTCATTGTGTATGATAAGGTGCACCCCACAAATGGTGACCCATCCGACGTTAAAAGAACATTCCAGTGCTAGTGTAGTGCATGTGTACTTAACAACGTTTTAAGATCGCGCGTAATAAACAAGTGACGAACGAATTGTTAACCGCACGCCTGCTACACTGACTATATCTACGCTAACTATACTCGTATAACAGTGCAGCGGCAAGATGACTACGAAGGACGACGGAATAACTTATACCGATACATCGCGACCGTTGACGGCGGGATTGCATTCGCTTACACCGCCGGCTATAAATGCAGTTGGCGTGAAGGTACCGCCATTTTGGGCAGAGGAACCGGCGTTGTGGTTCGCGCAATTAGAGGGTCAATTCTCGTTGGCTAATATCACATCGGATACTACCCGGTTCTACCACGTAGTAAGTAACTTGGAGCACAAATACGCCGCTGAAGTGAAAGATATAATCACTAACCCGCCGGTTTCCGGTAAGTACGAGAAGCTCCGTTCAGAACTGGTATTTCGACTTTCCGCGTCACGGGAACAGCGTTTACGCCAGCTTTTATCAAGAGAAGAGCTGGGAGACCGTAAACCCTCACAGTTTTTAAGACATTTACGCAGTTTAGCCGACACAGATATAAACGACGAGTTCCTACGTACATTGTGGTGCGACCGTCTCCCCCAATATATACAAACAATATTAGCCGGTTGGCCGGACACTCCGTTAGATAAATTAGCTGATCTCGCTGACAAGATCAACGAAGTGACACCGTACCACGGTCAGGTGGCAACCACTTCTAACGCCCCAATGATGCCTATGTTCGAAGATCTTAATAAACGTATCGAGGACCTGTCACGCCAAGTAGCAGCGTTGTCGTCAAACAATTATAGAAGTCGTCAGCGTTCCCGCTCCCGTACGAACAACAGACGTTTCAGCCGTTCTCGTAGCCGTGAAAATTCTGGTAGATGCTGGTATCACGCGCGTTTCGGCACACGGGCAACCAAGTGTCGCGACCCGTGCACCTACAACAAGGAAAACCCCAGAAGCAGTCACTGATGGCGGCGAGTGACTGCACATCATCGACAGGCCGCTTGTTCGTCACAGATCAAACCACGCGAGTGTCTTTTCTCATTGATAGCGGTTCGGATTTATGTGTTTATCCCGTGCATTATTTACCCGGCCGTCGCCGATTTAAAGAAAAGTATCAATTGTTTGCAGCTAATAATACACCTATTTTTACTTATGGTTTTGTTAGTTTAACTCTTAATTTAGGGTTACGTCGTCAATTTCATTGGCGTTTCGTGGTTGCCGACGTACCTAAAGCTATTATAGGAGTAGATTTTCTTAACTTTTATAATATTTTAGTAGATGTTAGAAATAAGAGATTAATAGATAATACTACTTGTTTGAATGTTAACGCTCGGGTAAGTTCCGATCGTGCTATGCTCCACATTAAAGCTGTTGCAGGCAGCTCCCGTTTTCACGAGTTGCTACATCAGTTCCCCGAGATTACTAAACCCGCTGGCGACCCTACGGAGCGCGAGGTAAGGCATAATACACTACATTTTATTCGTACTATTCCGGGCCCTCCGGTGTTCTGTAGGCCGAGACGACTCGACCCGGTTCGTTTGAAGGTGGCTAAGCGCGAATTCGAAGATATGATGCGTACAGGTATTGTGCGTAGATCTGATAGCTCTTGGTCGTCACCATTACACATGGTACCCAAGAAAGACAATACGTGGCGACCGTGCGGTGACTATCGTGCCTTAAACGCACGCACGATACCCGATAGGTACCCGGTAAGGCACATAGGAGATTTTACACATAACCTTAATGGTTGTACGATGTTCTCTACAATCGATTTAGTACGTGCGTATTTTCATATTCCCTTAAATCCTGAAGATAAACCGAAAACTGCTATTACCACTCCGTTTGGCCTATTTGAATTTAATTTTATGAGCTTTGGCCTTCGAAACGCAGCACAATCTTTTCAAAGATTCATCGATGAGATTCTCCGCGACCTAGATTTTTGTTTCCCATATATCGACGACATTTTAGTCGCTTCGTCAGGGCCTGAAATTCATGAAAATCACCTGAAACTAGTATTTGAACGTTTGAGAGAACACGGAGTGGTTATTAACACAGCTAAGTGCGTGTTTGGTCAGAGTGAGGTATCGTTTTTAGGGTACAGGATATCAGAAAAAGGTACGAGACCCATTCCTGAAAAAGTGCGAGCTTTACAGGATTTTCAGAAGCCTAAAACCATTAACCAACTTCGTAGGTTTTTAGGTATGCTCAATTATTACCGTAGATTTCTCCCTCGCGCTGCACAAACTCAAGCCCCTTTAAATGCGTTACTCGGTGGGCCGAGGGTAAGTAACAAGTCGTTGATAGAGTGGAATTCTATTTTAAATCAGGCTTTTCAGGACTGTAAGAATAGCCTCGCAGAAGCCACACTTCTTGTGCACCCTCGTCCTGACGCAGAAATTGCCTTGGTTAGTGACGCTTCGGATATCGCCTTAGGTTCCGTCATTGAACAGCGCGTAAATGGCCACTGGGAGCCATTAGGTTTTTTCTCTAGAAAACTAACTTCGGCCCAGCGCAAGTACAGCCCTTATGATCGCAAATTGCTGGCGATATACGAAGGTGTCAAATATTTTAGACACATGTTAGAATTAAAACCTTTCATAATATATACTGATCATAAACCGATCGTTTTCGCCTTTAAAAAACCTTTAGATAAGTGTTCTCCGCGTCAGTTTCGATATTTAGATTTCTTAAGTCAATTTTCTACCGATATTCGTCACATTTCCGGAGAGAATAATGTTGTGGCAGATATGCTGTCTCGCCCGGTTGAAGCAATTACTGCGTTAGATTACAACGCACTTGCTTACAGCCAAGCTAAAGATTCGGAACTCCGACACTTTCTCGAAAGTGGTTCCTCGCTACAACTTAAACAAGTATGCGTCCCAGGATCAGTATCCAAAGTATACTGTGACTTGTCTGGTCAAGCTCTACGACCATATTTGACGCCGGAATTTCGCCGAATTGTCTTCGAATCAATTCATGGATTAAGCCATCCGGGAGTTAAAGCTACACAAAAACTCGTTTCACAACGTTTCGTGTGGCCTAGCATGCGTAGTGATTGCCGTGACTGGTGCCGATCTTGTATCCATTGTCAGCGTTCTAAGGTATCCCGACATGTGACTTCACCTCTCGAAGCTTTTCCGCGACCTACGCAGCGTTTCGCTGAAGTGCACGTTGACTTGGTTGGTCCTTTGCCATATTCACGCGGTTTTCAGTACTGCCTCACGGCGGTTGACCGTTTTACCAGATGGCCCGAGGTTATACCAATAACAGACATTAAAGCTGATACAGTTAGTCACGCATTCATGTCTGGGTGGATTTCGAGATTTGGGTGCCCACTCCGTATTACGACAGATAGAGGTCGACAATTCATCTCTGACATCTTTAGGCGATTCGCGACTATGATAGGTGCTCAACATATATCTACAACCGCATACCACCCTGCCGCGAACGGGTTGGTCGAACGCTTCCATCGCCAAATGAAAGCTGCCATAATGTGCCATAACACCGAAGACTGGGGGGAAGTACTCCCGCTAGTTCTCCTTGGTATTAGAACAGCGTGGAAGGCCGACCTCTCAGCTTCTACGGCTGAATTAGTATACGGCCAAACTATTCGCTTGCCTGGCGATTTTTTCGAATCGTCAGCACAAGCCAAAGCTCCCGATTACACGGATTTTGTATACCGTATACGAAATTACATGGCACATCTTCGACCAACACCTACTACTACGCACCAAAGCGGTTCACCTAAAATATTCGTACATAAGGACCTTGCTACAGCTCCATATGTTTTTGTTAGGCAAGATTCCGTTCGTAGATCTCTTCAACCGCCGTATACCGGACCTTATCGTGTTATCGACCGTCAAGATAAATATTTCAAACTCGAAATAAAGGGCAAACCCGACACCATATCAATCGATAGGCTTAAACCTGCACATTTATTGTTTGAGACGCCACCAGCTAACATTCCGGTAGCTTTGCCTTTAGCGGAAGCATTACCACATAACGTTACAACTTCGCCTTCAGCTTCGCCTATAGTTCCGCCAATTTTAGCCAAACCTTCACCTACCGCAACAGATCATCGGACGACTCGTTCGGGTAGGGTTGTTCGCTTTCCTAATTTTTATAGACCTTAAGGTCTCGGGGGGGCGTATGTAGCGATCATCTATATATTTACTTTCACCTGCATTTGTTATCACAATAGCACGATCGAGACGCTCGTGCATCTTCGGTTTTGTTTGTACGATTAGTCAAATACATACTGTGACGCCGAGAGGCCGCTTCTCGCTTGAGCCACGATACCGACGCGTATTTGTATTGTGATATAAAATATATGTTTATAATAATTACTTTCGGACTTTCATTGTGTATGATAAGGTGCACCCCACATGTTCAACATAATGTTTATAAAGTGAAAATATATTTTTGGTTTAAATATGTTTTTTTTTATTCTATAAGACAAGAAAATCACAGCGAACTTCCATATCCCCTAGATGATATTAAAGCTAGTAGGTTAAATCATTCTTACTATACAATTCAATGCTATCTAGATAAGACAAACCAAACTACATGGAAACCAGTGAATCTGAACTAAAAAGTAAAATTTCGTGTATCCCAGCGTGCGAGCATTGAAATTTGAAATATATTTACGTGTTTTGTAGGGCTCGGTAACCCAAGGTTAAATCTAGACCCTATTACTAATATTCCGCTGTCCGTCCGTCTGTCACCTCACGAACTTTAATGGTTAGACAGTAAAAACATTCACACATGATGTATTTCTGTTGCAACTTTAATAACCATTTCTTAATCTATTCTTCTCGGGTCAAAAGATCAACGAAAACTCAATATGAAAACTTCCATACATTTATATGTTATAAAGCCTGATTACTCTATTTACACCTCTTTGTATGCTCGTGTATAATAAGAATTATTTATGAATTCACAACAATGTTGTTATAAACTTACCTAGATACTTGTCTAAAGTAGGCTCCTCCGGATCGTAGTGATAAACGCGTGCCTTTTGTTGCAGATTCTGAATTGAGATAAAATTTAAACATTACAATATTAAAGGAAATAAAATAAAAAGGTTCTTAATAAATTGCTAATAAGACAATTAAACGATTGTAACAATTATTATATTTACTTAACTAGTAGTGTAAAGAAACAAGAAAATATATATTTGCAAGTAATTAAACAAACAAATAACAAATAAACAGCCCGCTAATAAGAGCAAAAATGAGTTGTCACATTCATTGCAAACCAATGTCAAATATGTTTAATATGTAAACGCAGTGAGTATTATTTCCAACTTGACAAGTCACACTTATATGCCATCACACAAGTACCATATGAACGATAAGTAATCTGTTTAACATCAAATAATATTATTTTGTGACGAGTTTACTAACGCTAAGTAAAAATAACGGCGAAATGGCAGCCAAGCACACTTTACTGCAATTGGTCATTTTAGTGACAAACACGGTTAAGTCGGCGACTGAAGCACTGAACAGTTTTACGGACGATTACAGAACAGAATCCATTTTCCCGCCTATATATCAACAACGTGTTTAATATTTTGGCGCGTCTCTTCATTCTTGTTTTACTGTTTCAACTTTAAGACTTGTAAACCATTCAACTTGTTAGTTCATCTTCAACTAGATATTCATCATCATCATAGAAATAATCATCACATACAGACAACAACACTACACTCCTTTGTAAAAACTGGCCGCTTCATTAATTCTATGTAAAATAAAAAACAAAGCAACCTGACTAAAATTAAAGAAATATTAAAAAAAACACTTACCACGTATATTGATATTTAAACATGTAAATCTTATTCTATTGATCGTAATTTTAAGTTTATTGTTAACTGATATCTGACCAATCGATAACAATCATTTAATACTTTTAATTTTAATTATTTTAAACTTTTAATTTTAGTCTTTAAGTCGTCGTGATTCAATTAACGATTAAAAAAATTGCACAAAATTAAGTTGGTACCGTCATTTAAAAAAAGCAACCAGTGAATCAAAAAGAACTGACTTGATTTAAAAACGCTGTGACAATGACGTTCCTATCCAGTAGTGGTGTGAACTAGTCTACATGTGCATTAGTCGATTAATATACGAGTATCACACACGTTACTTTCATTTTCTCTATATTTTAACTTCAGAACTACAGATCTAATTATTAATGACCTGGTAGATAATACCAAAACATAGGTAATTATAGCGGGTAGTTCCAGTTCACACTGTACAATAAACGATGATAATGATGACCAGTTGTATCAATCCAATTCAAAATATTTATTGACAACTAAGTGTACTTGTGATCTTGTGGTATAGTTGTCTCAACTTAGTAATCTTTACTAGGCATTGATATGAGAAAATACAATTAAGTTTATACATTAATGTTTACACAATTGTTACATAATAAACTTTTAAAGTAACAATAATTTAAAAAAATAAACTAATAAATAATAACAAAATAATATTATTTTGTGTTTTTAAAATACACATTTCAATTTTGACTAATATTTATTTTCATATATTATTTTATTAATCCATGTTATAATTATTGATTACAGTCTAGTCAGACTGTAAGAAAAGGCTATAATCAATAATCTATAGGTATAATTCCATCACAGCACTTGACACTAGTTTTTGAAAGATGGCGCCTTTCTTGTCAAAATGTCGATGTCGATTCATTTTTTTATTTTTTTTGTGTTCGTTCCGTTATTGTAAGTTATAAAATATATCAAAGAATATAGATTACAAACTAGGCTAACGTATTGTAAATTTAGTTTGTGTCATAGATGAATCGTAACGTAAAAAATCGACAACCAATAGGATCGTATTGCTTATGCACACCCGTGTGTGCATAAGGCGCGTCGGGACGCTATTTCTTATGCACACCCGTCTGTGCAGCTGACATTCGACGAGTTAATATCTTTTAGAATCCTGGGAAGTCTGTCTGTATTTCTGCAAAAAGAACCTCGTCTTTAGAAAAAAATAACATTACAAAGATTCCAGAGATATTGTATAATCTATGAGAGTGGTGAACGACATTGCAGAACGCGATGTCGCATTGATTAAACAATTTATAAAACTAATTACCACAGATAAAGAACAAAAAAAAACCTTTTGCGTCTTAAAACAGTATCAAACGGTGACACGCACCAATTCAAAAAATAATTGCCCTTTAAAGAAGCACCCTACTTTACACACAACTAAATACATATAAACTTATATAGATACATACATACGCGAATAGGTGTACTAGGAATAATAGATGCCATTTAAGTAGATGTTGATTCTGTAAGTTACTTAATAAGGTACTGCTTTACTTTTATCTGAAAAGAACATCTTGTTGGTGACCATCCTGATTTAGAGAGGGATTT
Source organism: Spilarctia lutea (assembly GCA_916048165.1). Classification (NCBI taxonomy): domain Eukaryota; kingdom Metazoa; phylum Arthropoda; class Insecta; order Lepidoptera; family Erebidae; genus Spilarctia; species Spilarctia lutea. The sequence continues at coordinate 1,314,064 of OU696500.1, read as the reverse complement.
TATTTCAAATTAGAACGGACTGAACAACAAAAGATGAGCCAACAAACTCAGACGTATGGGAGCGACAAAGATAAAGGAGGTTATTAGTGGACCGAAGGTTTCTGTTGTGGTTGCTGCATAGAAGTTAGAAGCAGGAAGTTAAATAATGGTGAAGATCATCAGCAATCATTGCTAATCACCTTAAAAGTATTTAAAATAAATTACATGAAATAAATATTGTTACTTATATAATGTTGTTATTTATATAATATTCAATCCTCATACTTAGCATTATATACAATTTAAATCACCTTAAAATTATTTAAAATAAATTACATGAAATAAATATTGTTACACGTACAAACAGATTTTGTTTGAATATAGTTGTTTAATTTATATCATGATAAAATGTTAAATAGTTATCTGCCAGTTGACACTATTACAGATATAAAAGATAGCTGCTATATTTGGTTTATTAGGAATTTATTTATTCATTTTGGATCACCAACAAATTTAGGTACAATAATACAAAATGCATCCTTTGTGCTTATCCAATTACTTATAGGCAATCACAGCTAACGTGGGTAAAACTTTTACCGTTTTAATTTAATGAAAGTGATTTTTATTTTAAAAATATCTATAAAAGATTTATATTTATATATATGTACTTGTATTTGCGTACCTAATTCAAATATGAATCTATTGCAGAGGTTTTGAAGTCGCTTAAGTTTATTTAGTTGGTGTTCGGTGAGATCCATATAGCTGCCATCGCCATAGTACCATAGTAACATAATAAACAGTAAGTTAGATTTCCTTATAAATTAAGTATATTGGTTGTATATTTGACTGTGTATGGTGACCTTTTTGGAAATTTTGTAATTTACTTATTACTTTCTAGTTTTAATTAAGTACTTTTATTTATTTTTGTGAGTTAAGGGATGCCTTATGCTCCCAACTATCTGTTTATACAATAATTACGCTTTTCGTGGCAACCTATAATTAAGGCAGCACCAATGATTGTGCATTAATGCTATGTGCCTCTTAGCTTTTAAGGTGTATGTTCTTGTTGGTTGTCCTAATAAAATAAAATAAAATTAAATAAAGTGTGATATTATTCTTTGCCTTAAAACCAATGCAAGGGGAGAATTAGTAATTGGTTAGAATCCTTAAACTATGCTGCTACAGAAAATCTTCTTAGAGTATTCTGTAACAAAATGTGCATGTATAAGTCAATTAGTCGGTATGTTTAGAAGTCGGCAAAATAAAAGTTATTGTGTTCCTCTGAAAATACAAAGTTTTATTTAAGCATACACATTTAAGCATTACATCGTTTTACTACAAACAGATCTTAACAAATATATTAGGTATCTTACCTAAAAATACAAAGAAACGACATTTAAAGTTTCTTAACAAATTTGTCGACTCCTTTTCACAATTCAAATAATACTTGTCTGCCTCGGTGGCGTAGTGGTAGCGTATGCGACTGCTAAGGTTGAGGTCACGGGTTCGATTCCTGCGTCGGACCAAATGTTTGTATGATCTGCAAATATTTGTTTCGGAGTTTGGGTGCTTTCTATGTATGATATGTATTAGTCCAAGATCCCAGGGCCACCAGACGTCACGTATTTTCTCAAGAACGAAATGTTACATGTCTGACTTAGTCTCGTGCGCGTGGATAATGCCCTTGCGCTCTTACCCACAGAGATATTAAAATTGAATTTAGGGGATGATTGGCCCCTTGGATCGGTCTGTCTTTTTGTAAGAGGTTTTAAAATAGTTGTCTGGTAGACATATATAAAAATGGGGCATCAGAATTTACGTAAGGTACGTCATTATTTTGGGAGCTTGAAAGCGTCTGCAAAGCAAATCGGAATTTATTACATAGCTATAACTTACAATTTCATAGCTTTTTAAAATGTATTTCTTCTTCCGCATTGGCGATCCACTCTGTAAAAATGTAAGAGATGTATAATCTGAGAGAGCACTGGTACCAGTAACTCAAGTAAGATCTTATCGTGGGTACCAGAGTTCCACTGCCATTGACACAACCATTATTTTCCTTTATGTTCATACATATGTTCAAGCAAATTGATGTCCCTCACTTGGGCCACCATGTGTTCAGATCTCGCGGGTTCGAATCGCTGTCTGTTTGTTAATCCAACGTGGTGGCCTTTCTTCCTGATGTATGATTCGCTTGAGTATTGACACTTTACGTATATTTGCTTTTTTAAACACTGATTTCACTTAACTTAACACAAATACGTGCGATCGTGTTTACTGATAACTTGAATCTATTTGTATGTATTGTTGATAACTGGGAATGACTTTAAAACTGATTTTATGAGATCTGAGGCTACATTTTCGATGAGGTCAAAATGTGCCCTTTCGTACTGAAGATCACCAATGGAATCTTTCAAGTCACTCACGCCATATTTGTCACAGATAATCATAACCACAATTCAGTTTCTTACTTTGTTAATTGCTTTATACTAGTAAGCTACTTGTAAGAAGAATAAATAAATAATATTATTAATGAATTACCGAATCGTTGCAACAAACAACTGGTATCTGTTGATAGTTGATTGTACAGTGTAACCTGGAACTACCCACTATAATTCCATTGTTTGGGTTTTATCTACCAGGCCATTAAGTTAAAATAATAGAAAAAATCAAACTAATGTGTGTGATATATTAATCGACTAATGCACATGTAGACTAGTTCACACCACTAAAGAATAGGAACATTGTCACAGCGTTTTTAAATCAAGTCAGTTCTATTTAATTCATTGGTTGTTTTTTTTAAATGACGGTATCAACTTAATTTTGTGCAAATTTTTTATCGTTAATTGAATCACGACGACTTGAAAGTCAGAAATGAAAGGTTTTAAGTAATAAACATTTAAAATGATTTTTACCAAGTGGTCAGATATCAGCTAACAATAAGTTTAAAATTTCGATTGACGAAGTAAGAATTACATTTTTAACAGGAAGATACGTAGGTAAGTTTTTTTTTGTATTTATTTAATTTCAGTCAGGTGGAAATGTCTTTTATTTTACAAAGAATTAATGAAGCGTCCAATTTCTACAAAGGAGTATAGTGTTGTTGTCTGTGGGCGATCATTATTTTTAAGCTATTATCTAGATGAAGATGAACTAACAAGTTGAATGATTTCCATGTCTCAAAGTTAAAACAGTAAAACAAGAAGGAAAAGACGCGCCATAATAGTAAAAACTTTGTTGAAATATAGGTGGGACAATCGAATCTGTTATCTAGTCGTCCATGTTAAAGCTGTTCAGTGCTTCAGTCGCCAACTTACCAGTGTTTCTCAATAAAATGTCCAATTGCAGTAACGTGTGCTTAGTTGCCTTTTCACCGTAATTTTTACATTATACTTAGCGTTAGTAAAATTGTCTCAAAATAATAGTATTTGGTGTTAGACAAATAATTTATGGTCCATTTTTTCCTTGTGTGAAGGTATGTTAATGAGATGGTAGAAAAAGTAGTCACTGCGTATATATTATTGGTTTGCGATATATGACAACTTATTTCTGCTCTTGCAAATTCTACGTTATTTCTAATCAGGTTTAAGAATGATCTTTATCTGTACGCTTAATTTAGTAATGATCTTTTGAATATTTTATAAACACAGAAACATATTTTCTTGTATTTTTAACACTACTAGTTAAGTGTGTATTATAATTGTTTCAATCGTTCACGTCGCGCTGTCAAGTTGACTTGTCAGCAACTTTTCAGAACCTTTTATTTTATTTTCTTTTATATTCTAATATTTTAATTTTATCTCAACTCAGAATCTGCACGAAAAGGTGCGTATTTCTCACTACGTCCTTGAGGAGCCTACTTTAAACTAGTATCTAGGTAAGCTTAACAAAATTATTGAATGTTTGTTGTGAGTTCATAAATAATTCTTATTTATACACGAAAATATAAGGAGGTGTAAGTATATATACATATGGAAGGTTTCATATTGAGTTTTCGTTGATCTTTTGTTCCGAGAAGAATAGATTAAGGAATTGATGTTAAAGCGGCAACAGAAATACATCATGTGTGATTTATTTCTACTTTCTAACCATTTTTTATCTATCTAACCATTGACTGCACGGTTGGCCTAGTGGTATAAGTGGTCGCCACACGCTTTCTACTGCGCCAAGTGTTGTGGGTTCAAATCCTACATAGGCAACACTTTGTGTGATCCACAAATTTTTGTTCTGAGTCTGGGTGTTCTTTGTGTCCGTTTCGTGTATATTTGTAAAGTCCCCCGCGACACAGGATGTATTTTCCTAATGCGGGAGTTGTATTAAAAAAAAGATAAAAAAAAAGATAGTTCGTGAGATGACAGACGGACGGACAGCAGTCTTAGTAATAGGGTCTAAATGTACCCTTGGGTACAGAACCCTTTTAAACTCGTAAATATATAAAAAAATTCAATGTGCTTGGATCCTACACGAGATTTTACTTTTTAGTTTAGATTCAGTGGTTTCCATATAGTTTGGTCGGTCTTATCTAGACGGCATTGACTTGTATAGTAAGAATAATTAAGTATTCATGTTGAACATGTAGATAATATGTCTGAACTCCCTCAAATATAAATTAATCGATATTTTATGAACGTTTACCTATCATACATATGCCATATTCAGGTGTTCCTGTTCCAAAGAAACCTCTGCTCGGAGAGAAAAGCAGAAAATATATTTGTATTATATTAGAACAAGTTTTAAAAACTGGAAAAGGACACTAAAATAACTCATCAAAAGGAGCCTATGGAAAATAGTATCTTAAAAACTTCTATCGAATGAAGCTACGGCTTACAAAAATTGGCTAACAGTAACGGCGTTTCTGACAATAATAAAGTAGCAAAACCAATGAAATAAATTTGAAGCACAATTATAATAATCTGAAGCTAAGTCATATGGACAAATCAACAGGAACTAGTGATTATTATATAAATATGATTAATGAAAGTATGAGCGTGTCTGGTCACAATGATAATGAAATATTCCAAAGCAACTGTGTAAATGCAAGTGATTCGGTCGCAGAAACTAAACCATATTCATGTGATACTTGTCGAAAATGTTTTAAAACCAAACGTTATTTAGTAAAGCACATTCGTGTGCACACTGGTGTGAAGCCATATCATTGTGACATATGTAAGAAATGTTTTACCCAAAACATTCATTTAAAAAACCATGTTCGTATACACACTGGTGAAAAACCGTATCATTGTAGTATATGTAAGAAATGTTTTCGCGTAAAGAGTAGCTTAGCTAAACATATTCTTTTACACACTGGAGAGAAACCATATCAATGTAGTATATGTGAGAAATGTTTTACACAAAACAGTCATTTAATAGACCATGTTCGTATACACACTGGTGAGAAACCATATTATTGTAGTATATGTAAGAAAAGTTTTAGCAATAACAGTAATTTTAAAAAACATCTTCTGATACACACTGGTGAAAAACCACATGAATGTCAAACATGTCAGAAATGTTTTCGCTCAAAGAATAATCTTGATTTACATATTCGTACACACACTGGTGAGAAACCATATCAATGTAGTATATGTAAAAAATGTTTTAGCCAAAACAGTACTTTTAAAAAACATGTTCGTATACACACTGATGAGAAACCATATGAATGTCAAACATGTCAGAAATGTTTTGGAGTAAAGAGTCATTTAAACAGACATAATCTTGTACACACAGCTGACAAAACATCCCCGTGTAATTTAGCAAAAAAAATGATTTAAATCAATGTATTTGTATACATGTACTGTTTTAATATAATTTGGCAAGGATACTTCGATTCCTGAGAAGAGACAAAATTACTCCGTGCATAGACAATCGAAAATTTCTACAACCAACTACGAGTCGTAAATACCGTTCCTCAATTTATTTTTTATAGGAACAATTTTAGCTTACGCCCCGTATAATATACTACTATTCGTACCCAGAACGGATCGTTTTTCAAATATAGTAACTGGGCATAAGGGGGCTAAGCCCTATGTGAATAGAATAGTTGTGCTATCCATATTCATGCATGTACTTAACTTTATGGGTAATTTCAATACCTCGTATTTTACGGGTCGTCTCCAGTAACGAGAGAATCGCGACAGATTCGCGTTTCTATCGTCGAATAATCTCCACGAACGAACGATTTTTGTTGTAACCTATCGTCGCGTCACACGACAATAATAACGACGCGAATCTTTCGCTGGTGGTGAGGGCCGGTGGAGGTTATTAAGGTTAATAAGGTTTTAAGAAGATAGTTATTGATCGCTTTTATTGCTAATACTTACAAAATTTTACTATTTATGTGTGTTCCAGTTTTAATACACATTCATCACAGGAGCTTTTGTATTACATCTAACTCTTAATTATTGATCCCCTAAGATAGCTTTCTCATAGAGAACACCTATACGTACAGTTTGCAAACAAAATTTAAATGATTGTAAAAAAGGAAAATTATTAACATCTTGTTGCATTGAGTAAGTAAATTATGATGTTTTTTATGTTAAATGCAATAGTCTTATTTACGCAATAACGTTATTAAATAAAACAAAAAGGGAGATGTGATCCAAAAAATATCACAATAAAAACGAAGAAATATAAGTATATTTATGTGTTTTAGTTTATTGTACATGTACTACTAACTTAAGCATATAAATATACAGATCAACAAAGAAGTAAATGTAAACAATGAGAAGAATAAACAAAATTTAGTATTTAAATATCTTTTAAAACTTTTACTATCAACTTATAATATCATTAAACAACTTATTTGATACTAACCGTGTCCCGCAGTGTTACTCGCACTTATTTTTGTACCTTTACAACCGTGGGTATCGTCACGAGGCAAAGCTAGTCTAAAAAAAATAGCCTAAGTTACTTCTTATTTCAACAGCTATCTGCTAGTGTAAGGCCCGTCAAAATCGGTACAGTCGTTCCAAAGATTAGTCTAAACAAACAGACAGACAGAACGACAGACAGACAAAAAAAATTAGTAAATACACTGTGTATATTCACTAAAATATCTTTTTTTTGTATATTTTGTTTTCATACTTGTTATGTGTTTATACAAATGCATTTGGTATAAAGCGGTTACATTAATATTACAAACAGATAGTCCAATTTTATTTATTTGTATTTGTATAGATTAATACGCGGCGCGTCCGACACTTTTTTATTTTTGAAGTGAAACTTCTTTATCGGGGTTGTCAAAAAATTTAGTGTAACATTTTTTTTTCAACTAATTGCTTACCATTAGGCGATACATCTGCTCGTTTGACTTCTATATAACGAAAAAAAAAAACAAAGAATTCACGAAGCAGCCGATTTCTGCAAAGGAGTACAGTGTTGTTGTATGTGTGCGATGATTCTTTCTAAAATGTTATCTAGATGAAGATAAACTAACAAATAAAATAGTTTCCATGACTTAAAGTTGAAACAGTAAAACAAGAAGGAAAAGACGCACCATAACTCTAAAAACGTTGTTGAACTATAGGTGGGAAAATCGATTCTGTTCTCTAATTGTCAACTGTTCAGTGCTTTAGTCGCCAACTGACAAACACTGGTATGTTTGTCTCTAAAATGTCCAATTGCAGTAAAGGGTGCTTGGCCGCTTTTTCACCGTTATTTTTACATTATACTTAGAGTTAGTAAACTTGTCTCTTATATTTTAGTGATAGACAAATTACGTATCGTCCATTTGGTACTTGTGTGAAGGCATGTAAATGTGACTTGTCAAGTTGGAAAAAATACTCACTGCGTTTATACTGTGATGATGAAATGACTGCCTCGGTGGCGTAGTGGTACGCATATGCGACTGCTAAGCTTGAGGTCTCGGGTTCAAATCCTGGGTCGGACCAAATGTTTGTGGAATCTACAAATATTTGTTTCGGAGTTTGGGTGTTTTCTATGTATAATAAGTATGTATTTACAAAAAAAAAAAGTATATGAGTATTTATATCAGTTGTTTAGTACCCATAACACAAGCTCTGCTTAGCTTGGGACTAGATGGCGTTGTGTGTTAGATGTCCGGAATATTTATTTATTATTTATTTATTTATACTCGTATCATACATATTTGTCATTGGTTTGCGATATATGACAACTCATTAATGCTCTTATTATCGGGCTGTGTATTTGTTATTTGTTTATAATGATAATAATAATAATATCAATTTATTTGCATAAATGTGGTACAAAAGATGGTAAAAAATAAAAATAGGCACGATACACATATCGCCAGTTATAGGCATACAAATATAGTATTGCAGTCTTTCGTTCAATAGTTAATAAATTGTTAAAATTAAATTAATTGCTAAATTAACATTAACTAATTAAGTTGTTGTTTGTTTATTTAATTGCGATTACTATGGTATTTCTAATCTAATTTCTAAAAATCTAAAAAAATCGGTACGACAAATTTAATAATGATCCTTTGAATATTTTATAAACAAAGAAATGAATTTTATTGTTTTATTACACTACTTGTGAAGAGTAGGTACTATAATTGTTTCAATCGTTCACGTCGCGCTGTCAAGTTGTCTTGTTAGTGATTTTTTAGAACATGATTTTTTTTTTCTTTTATATTCTAATATTTAAATTTTATCTCAACTCAGAATCTGCATCAAAAGGCTTGTCTTTCTCACTACATCCCGGTGGAGCCTAGTTTAGACGAGTATCTAGGTAAGTTTATAACAAAATTATTTAATGTTTGTTGTGAATTCGTAAATATTTTTTATTATTCACGAGAATATAAAGAGGTGTAAGTAGAGTTATCAGGCTTTATAATGTATACACGTATGGAAGGTTTTGTATTGAGTTATCGCTGATTTGTTGACCCGAGAAGAATAGATTAAGGAATTATTGTTAAAGCTGGAACAGAAATACATCATATGTGAATTTTTTTCCTGTCTAACCATTATAGTTCGTGAGGTGACAGACGGGCGGACAGCGGAGTCTTAGTATCTAGTAATATAGGATCTAGATTTACCCTTGGGGTACGGAACCCTACAAAACTCGTAAATATATTTAAAATTTCAATGTTCGCACGCTGGGATCCTACACGAACTTTTACTTTTTAGTTTAGCTTCAGTGGTTTTCATGTAGTTTGGTCTGTCTTATCTAGATAGCATTTAATTGTATAGTAAAAATGATTTGACCAACTAGCTTTAATATCATCTAGAGGATATGGAAGTTCGGTGTGATTTTCTTGTCTTATACCTACTCGTAGAATAACAAAAAACATATTTAAACTAAAAAATATATTTTCACTTTATATACATTATGATGAACATGTAGATGTAGTTAATATGTCTGAACTACCTCAAATATAAGTAATTATGTTTGATTTATGAATGTTTATCTATCATACATATACTATATTCAGGTGTTCCTGTACCAAAGAAACCTCTGCTCGGAAAGAAAACCAGAAAATATATTTGTATAATATTAGAACAAATTTGAAAAACTGGAAAAGGACACTAAAATAACCCATCAAAAGGAGCCTGTGGAAAATTGAATCTTAAAAACTTCTAACGAATGAAGCTAAGGCTTACAAAAGTTGGCTAACAGTAATGGCGTTTCTAACGATAATAAAGTAACAAAACAAATAACTCAAAATGAAAAAAAAATAAACCACAATTGTAATAATCTGAAGCTAAGCCTTATGGATAAATCAACAGGAACTCGTGATTATTATATAAATATGAGTAATGAAAGTATGAGCGTGTCTGGTCACAATGATAATGAAATATTTCAAAGCAACAGTGTAAATGAAAGTGATTCGGTCGCAGAAACCAAACCATATTCATGTGATACTTGTCGAAAATGTTTTAAAACCAAACGTTATTTAGCAAAGCACACTCGTGTGCACACTGGTGTGAAGCCATATCAATGTGACATATGTAAGAAATGTTTTAGCATAAAGGCTAATCTAATTAGACATATTCGTATACACACGTACGTAAATGCAAGTGATTCGGTCGCAGAAACTAAACCATATTCATGTGATACTTGTCGAAAATGTTTTAAAACCAAACGTTATTTAGCAAAGCACACTCGTGTGCACACTGGTGTGAAGCCATATCAATGTGACATATGTAAGAAATGTTTTAGCATAAAGGCTAATCTAATTAGACATATCCGTATACACACGTACGTAAATGCAAGTGATTCGGTCGCAGAAACTAAACCATATTCATGTGATACTTGTCGAAAATGTTTTAAAACCAAACGTTATTTAGTAAAGCACACTCGTGTGCACACTGGTGTGAAGCCATATCAATGTGACATATGTAAAATATGTTTTAGTATAAAGAGTAATCTAAATAAGCATATAAGTATACATATTGGTAAAAAACCGTATGAGTGTGATATATGTAAGAAATGTTTTCGCTTAAAGGCTTACTTAGATGCACATATTCGTATACACACTGGTGAGAAACCATATCAATGTAGTATATGTAAGAAATGTTTTAGCCAAAAGGGTACTTTAAAAAGACATGTTCTTTTACACACTGGTGAGAAACCATATGAATATGATATCGTGTCAGAAATATTATCGCTAGAAGAGTACTTTAAAGAGAAATATTCTTGAACACACTGGTGAATAACCATATCCTTGTAAATTAGCAAAAAAAAAAGATTTAAATCAAAATATTCGCATACACGCACTGTATTCAATATAATTTGGCCAAGAAATACTTTGGATTCTTGACAAAAGACAAACATTACTAAAGGGGCTAAGCCTCTGGTAAATACTGGTTCATTATATGAATAGAATAGTTGTGCTAGCCATATTCATGCATGTACTATACTTCGTGGGTAACTTCTAGACATCGTTTTTTACGGGTCGTCTCCACGAGCGAGAGAATCGCGACCAATCCGCGCTTCTATCGTCGGATAATCTCTACGAACGAACGATTTTTGTTGTAACATTTCGTCGCGTCACACGACGATAATAACGTCGTGAATCTTTCGCTGGTGGTGAGAGCCGGTGGAGGTTCCAATTTTTTCTTGAAACACACCCTATGATATTTTTAAATTCACACTGACACTTAAATGATAACTTTGTGATGTAATCATAATTTATTTTATTTTGGGCTTATTATTATAGATATATTTAGTAATTTTGTTGTATTCATTTTATACATTACTAGCGACCCGCCCCGGCTTCGCACGGGTGCAATGCTGATACTAAATTCACGTTGTATATAAAACATAGCTGACCCACGCAACCTCGTTTGCGTCTTATATAGCCCATAGCATGAAAATTTTCGCAAAATAATTAACTTTTCTGGTTGATTTTTATACCTTGTGTGGAACTTGGGTACATGCGTGTTGACAAATACAGACAACTCGTCGCATGGACGATGTTTTGTTGCCGATTCGGGGAAGGCAATCCAAAATCTGCTAAATGCTTGTCGTTCAATTCCAAAAGCTTGTTTTCTATTTGCATCAAGCCTTCGTTGTGTCAATCCAATCCTGATCTTGTTGTTGAGCTGCACGTCTGATGTCCTCACACAAATCGTATTTGAAAGTGTCCCATAATTTCAGAGGTTCAGAGGGGAAACAAAATAATAAAATGACCACAAACAGCTCTCTAAACTTTAACGGGCAGTTAGAAACCGAAGCTTCTCTCAAAGTCATCTCCCATTGGTTGTCATTTTCTAGTAAACCTAAATCTCTGCAAGCAGCTTGGTATGTTTCTTTAACAATGCCATCAACGGTTTTTAAGTCTTGGAACGATGTCGGGCCACGCACATGATGAAGTAATATCCTGAGATAAAAGCACTCGGATTGAGAAGGATGGACGCTGTACACTCGGCCCAACGCCGCATCTTTTTTTACATCGGGATGACCGACTACGTCTTGGCCGCGTTCCCTTCTTGAGAATTTGTTATTGGCCCATGTGTAATAATGAGGGACCTCATGATGGAGTAACGTTTTGGCAAATTCATCACTGCGACACAGGTCAAAAAACGCCGTGAGAGTCGTTTTTGGTGGATTTTTAATTACACGTTGTATATTTTCAGCTGAAAAATATACCCGTTGCCCATTTTCTAAGTGTACAGCCAAGTGTACAACGGTGGGGTGTCGATCGTGAATAGGAAACTCTAACAATCTCCACACTGCCTCCGATGTACTAATGTACCGTCCGTTCAAATAATTTTCCACTTCGTCGTGAGCATTTCTGACACCGAAAGTGGCTTGGTCCGATCCTTTGTTGATGTATTTGCAAATATACTTAATTGCTTGGACGGAATGGCAGAATTCAACGTTTATGTGAGCATTAAAAAATCGATCGTTCATTTTGTTCTGCAAGGCGAAGTGAGCGTTCGACACTGCACTCTCTTGCCCGTGTTTGCGAAATTCTTGTTCGATTTTCGTCAAGGCGTTGCGCGCGTTCTGCGCTCGACTGTCTTTCGCGAACCTCTGACGATCTGACATTTTGATTTGCAAGACGAATCGAACGATCGGCGCTACTTTCCCTTGCGCGAGCTTGCGAGGTTCGCTCTCTATTCTCAGCAAGTCGTTGCGAGCGTTCGGCGCTAGATTCTCTGGCCCGTGATTGTGATGCATATTCTCTTAGACTTTCGAGTCGATCAGAATATTCTGAAGATGATTCTCCAACACGCCGAATCTTTGCTAATCTCGCTTGGGAGCTATGTTGAGATAATTGGGACCTTTTTTTTAGGCATAATTGTTTGAAAGTTTTGGTTTTCAAGTAAAATAAATAAGAATTAATTTGATTTTTATATGAACAGTTTATTGAATAGAAGTTTTCATAAAAAAATACATACAATACTTAAATAGGTGCTTTAAAACGACAGTGACACTGCTATAAAAATAAACTGTCAAGGTTTAATCAATATGCGCAGTTTTGAAAATAACTCCTAATCGATAGAAAGAAAATGTGTTCTATGGAAAAAACTAAATGTACGCAGCGGACTATCGATATTGATATCGATAGTCCGCTGCGTAAGGAGCCGACCTCGCGACTGAGCCGCGCGGCTACCTATCTTACAGACGTGCACGGCCCCATCCACTCCAACCGCAGCGATGCCCGACGCGCTTTTCAGACTGCATCGCAAACAACGGCCACGGCGCTATGGCGGTTTTGTTTACTGTTTGAATTTTTTAATTCGCAATATCTTTTGAATGGAAAGTCCAATTTAAATAATTTAAAAAATATTTTATAGGTAGTTAAATGGTCTTGACCATAAAATAATTTATTTGGATAAGGATTAATATAAACACATAAATAGCATGGTTTGAATTTGGTTAGCATTTTCATTAATTTTTAAAATGAAAAAAGTTGTTGTAGTGACATAACTACAATAGTTGGACATATGCTACCGCGGAGTTTTTTGTAGACATTATGATGTTCTTCAATATTGTTGTAAATTATTTTGTTCTATCGCTAATATTTTCTGCAGCGCATTCGACGAAAGACATTTTAAGACTCATTTTTCTACACCTTCGGTTACATTGTTCAAATTTTACCAAGGATCCCTAATTTTTTTCAAAATGAAATGTAGCTTATGTCAAACTGGAAGAATGTAGCATTCTATTGGTGAAAGATTTTTTAAATCGGCCCAGTACTTTTTGAGCCTATTCATTACATACATACAAACATACAAAAAAAAATAGGTACAAATCTTTCCTCTTTATAATATTTAAAATCTTGATATACCGACAAAGACGGCGGCAGTCATTTGACGGCTGGTATCCGATAACTGTTTATTTGTAATATGAGAAGGTAGACTACAAAACAGTGTACGCTTATACCTTTGTTTGTAGTATGCTAGTCAAATGAACCAGTATAGTTTCGACTGCCAGCGAATTTTGTCGAAATTATTGTGATTCTTGAAAAATGTCTCGAAGTCTTCAAAATAAAGAAATACTTTCATTATTGCAAAATATTCGTGAAGATGAATCGGATTGTGGCTCTGAAAGTGGAGAACGCGATAGTGAAGATGATAATGCAGTACCACCTATCAGTTCGAGTTCCTCTATGGAAGAAAGTGACCTGGAAGACCAGATACCTCTAGCAACTTTACGAAACGTTGATTTGAGATCGAGTTCTCGCAGCCGTGGTCGCAGCCGTGCTCGTGGTCGAGGCCGTGGTAGGACTCATAGTTCGGAAGATTCTGAATTCCAAGATCTTATCACTTCTATAGACGGTACGTCATGGACACCTCAAATGGGATATACTCAAAGTGGTCGTCGAGCACGGCACAATATCATAACTGAGCAAGCAGGGCCTACCTCATATGCTCGAAGAAATTTTACGGGACATTTGTCAGACTCATGGAGGCTTTTGATTGATGAATCTATATTGAGACATATTCAGAAATGTACTCTAGAAGAAGCTAACCGGCAACTAGGACACAACAACTGGATACTAACTTTGGAACAACTGGAAAGTTTTATCGCTATATGTTATGCTCGAGGTGCATACAGAGCAAAAAATATTCCAGTAAATGAGTTGTGGAGTAAAACATGGGGAATACATTTTTTTCAAAAGTTATGCCTCGTGACAGATTCAAAGAAATAATGAAGTTTTTGCGATTTGATCACAGATCTGAGAGAAGTTTACGACTTCAACAAGACAAATTTGCACTAATATCAGACGTTTGGAAGAAATTCATTGAGAACTGCTTATCTTGCTACAAGCCAGGAGAAAACGTTACAGTAGACGAGCAACTGTTTTCTACTAAGGTTAGATGCAGGTTTCTTCAATACATTGCTAACAAGCCTGATAAGTTTGGAATAAAATTTTGGCTTTGTGTTGATGTAGATTCAAAGTTTGTGCTCAATGGCTTTCCTTACTTAGGAAAGGACGAAAGCAGGCCACAAAACCAAAGCCTCGGTGAATCCGTAGTAATGCGTCTAGTGGAACCTTTTGCAAATGCTGGTCGAAATGTAACCACTGATAACTTTTTTACATCGTTGAGCTTGGCGAATAACTTGCTTGCAAAACGCACAACCATTGTAGGAACTTTGAACAGGGCACGACGAGAGGTTCCGCCTTCCGTCAAATCACTTCATATGACTTTGTTTGAAACAAAAATTCTGAAATGTAATACATGTACCCTTACAATTTATCAAGGAAAACGAAACAAGAACGTTTTATTGCTCAGCACGTTACATGAAAATATTGATATAGATGCTAATCATCCTAAGAAAAAACCAGAAACTGTGATTTTTTACAATGCTACCAAGTACGGCGTGGATGTGGCTGACCAGATGGCAAAAAAATATAGTGTCAAAGCGGCATCTCGAAGGTGGCCTGTACAGGTATTTTTCAATATCTTAGACCTTGCAGGTATAAATTCCTTCATTTTGTATAAAAAAATGTCAGGTACCAACATAAAACGAAGGAATTTCATACTAAATTTAGCAAGTGAACTTAGCGGCAAAGTAGAAATCGAACCGAGACCCTCTGAAACTGATGCCCGAAGAGTCCACACCTTCTACTTCTCGATCTTCTCAAAATCCGGAAATTCGGAAAAGGCGAGAGTGTTATATACAAAAGTGCAAAAATAAAACAAATAAATTATGCGACACTTGCAAAAAGCCACTTTGCGGCTCTTGTAACAAAAACAAAATGTTAAAATGTAAAAATTGTACATAAATTAATATAATTATCATACATAATACCCTGTGTTATTACTATAGCTACCATTTTTAGCACTTAAATTTAAAAAAAAGATTAAATAAATTGGGGGAGTCATTTGACCGGTCGCCGTCTTTGTAGGTAGATAGATTTTCCCGTCGTTCTAGTGTTAAGTTAAACGGTTTTATGTTAAATAAATGTACTAAAAACCAAAAAATAATAAAATAGATACAGTCGTGGGAATTATAAACATATGCATAGACTAGACTAAAATAAAACCGTGGGGCTCGTCAATTGTCTACAAATTATCGACTTCATGTGCGATAGAAGAATCGTTTAATTCGTCGTTAGGCAGTTGGCCCGCAGACGGTGAGGAAATTACTTACTATTTTCTTGCTCATGGAAATTCCAATAGTTATACACTCCATGTTAACCCCGCGGTTTTATTTTAGTCTAGTCTATGCATATGTTTATAATTCCCACGACTGTATCTATTTTATTATTTTTTGGTTTTTAGTACATTTATTTTATTAGTATAGAAGTAGTTGTAGATCTAAGTTTATAAATAGCTATTGCTCAGTTTGGATATATTAAGGATTATTTTATATACTTTTTGAACGATTACGTTGTTTTTTTTTTACATAGCTACGATAACGAATTTGGTATTGTATCTATCGCATAATTATGCTCTATCACAACTGTTAGGAACTACTTATCAAAGCACCTAAAATATTGTTAAACATGAAGTCCAACTTAAATGTTTGCTTGTCTCGATATAATACATAACATTATAGTACTTAAATGTATATAAATCGTTTAATTAAAATCGGTTGCATTGCCCATGGTACTGACTGGTGTTTGAAATAATTATTTCAAGATGCACACACCCGTGAGGCAAGTAAACACGCGGTGGGGCTGTTCGTCTATAATGTTTTAATGTATTTACCTACAAATTGAGTGTGCTTAATGGTTTGTGATTGTATATAGATATATATTTTTAGTATGCATAAATAAAATTAGTTCTAAATGAAACTAGATTTCAATGAATTTTTTTTATGTTTTTTGACTAGTACATTTTTTCACGTACGCCCAATTACCAGAGGCAATTTACGTCCACTGACACATTAAGTTTGTTGCAACATTATTAAAAAAAAAGTTTTTTTATTTCTTTTCACACATGGACTGAGCTGCAGACCAAAGCTAATTATTCAGTGAAAACTGTGACTAGTTCAAGTTTAGTAGGTAAGAGGAAAACAGAAATAAACAATTGATCTCCACTGACTACGGTCCTGACACACCTCTTTTGCTTTATTTGAATTCATCAATTGCTGCATGTATGCTCATCGGTTCCTGGTGCTCTTCAATAGGCCTCTTTCAGAACTTGACTAATTTGGTCGCTGAGGGTCAGCGCCGACAGACTAAGTGGTGGCGAAGAAACTAATTGAGGCGATAACCGACGTACAAGTGGACGGAGCCAGTAAGATTTAAAAGCCTGCGAGTTGAGTCGTTGCGTTGTGAATGAATGCTATATAATCCACTTACACACAGTGCTACACGGCGTGTCCGACACTTGTTTATTTTTTGTGGTACAGATGTAGCAATCTTCGCTAACGAATTCCAACTTTTAATTCCAAGTAGAATATTGCTTAGCGCCTTGCTTGCTATTGTTTTTAACAATTGATGTATATTAATTTAAATAATTTAATTTTAAAACCCGATTAAACGTTTAATTGCGATAAATTCAATTGCAATTTATTTAATCACATTTACTTAATAATCAACTAATTAGGTAATTGAAAAAAATATTGATTAATGCCCAACACTGGCTGTGGTTGCCTATTATATAGTTGCGTACCTAATTTAAATATGAATCTATTGCAGAGGTTTTGAAGACACTTAAGTGTATTCAGTTGGTGTTCGGGGAGAACCAGATAGCTGCCATCGCCATAGTACCTATATATTATATTAAACAGTAAGTGTGATATTTATTCCACACCTAAAAACCAATGCAAGAAGAGAATTCGTAATTGGCTAGAATCCTTAAACTATGCTGCTACAGAAAATCTTCTTAGAGTCGCCATTCTGTAACAAAATCTGTATGTAAAAGCCATTTGTCAAACTACGCCAACTAACTGTACATGAAGGCAGTAAGCTAGTGTTCTACCGACAGAGCAGGGCGCGCTTTATATGAAAGAAACAAATCTTAATTCTTTACATAAATGTATAAACGCTTAGGCTAATACACATACACATATTACACATACCTACTTAACATATGCACACACATTTATTACATAGCTATAACTAACAATTTAATAGCTTTTTAAAATGTATTTCTTCCTCCTCATTGGCGATAATCTCTGTAAAAATGTTAAATATGTATAATCTGAGAGAGCACTGTTACCAGTAGCTCAAGTTAGATTTTTTCATGGGTACCAGGTATCGGTGAAAATGTGCTCTTTTGTACTGAAGACCACCAAGAGAATCTTTCAAGTCACTTTTTCACAAATAATCTTAAAATAATATCATCTTTAAATTATGGTGTTGACTTTGCAAACATAGTTTCGAAACTTAACAAATAGATGGCGTTAGTTGTTACAAATGAATATAAATATGTGAATACTGTTAATTTTAATTAACAATGTCTGTATAAAAGAGTGTATTTGTGTGTTTCAACTTCATATAAATAAATAAAAACAAATAGTCAAGGAGAGAGATCCTGCTGCTGCAAATAGTTTGCGGATAACTTCCCCAATCTGAGGGCCCCAGGACAGATACCTAACCTTATTTGTAAACTTTGTATATTACAGACTATTCATATATTTTTTGTTTAGCCTTGTAAGTTAAATATACCAATACACAATATACAATATATTTATATATTTTGAGTATTCTAGTGGTATTTCTTTTAATTTTCTGAATATATCCGAAATATTTATTTAGAAGATTATTTATTTTGCTTTTATATTTAAAAGAAGAAAAACCTGTGGGTGGGTGTGGTGAAACCTCAAGTTCAATACAGCCACTAATTGTTAGGTTTTTTAGCTTAACTTTTCATGTGTGTATACCTTAATTGTAGATTAAAAATATATTTACAAATTAGTATACGTTTATGTGTACTTCAATACGGCTATTTCAGTTTCTTACTTTGTTAATTGTTTTATACTAGTAAACTACTTGTAAGAAAAATAAATAAATAATATTATTTATTGAATAATCGAATCCTTGCAATAAACAACTGGTATCTGTTGATAGTTTATTGTGCAGTGTAACCTTGAACTACCCACTATAATCACCATTATTTTTGTATTATCTACCAGGTCATTAAGTTAAAATAATAGAGAAAATGAAAGTAATGTGTGATATGTTAATCGACTAATGCACATGTAGACTAGTTCACACCACTACTGGATAGGTACGTCATTGTCACAGCGTTTTTAAATCAAGTCAGTTCGATTTAATTAATTGGTTGTTTTTTTAAATGACGGTACCAACTTATTATGTGCAAATGTTTTATCATTAATTGAATTTGTCATTATTTTTGTAAAGGTTTAAAATAATTAAAATTAAAAGTATTAAATGATTTTTATCGACTGGTCAGATATCAGCTAACAATAAACTTAAAATTTCGATTGACGGAGTAAGAATTATATGTTTGAACAGGAAGATACGTCGGTAAGTGTTTTTTTAGTATTTATTTAATTTTAGTCAGGTATATCTTTTATCAGTATCAGGATCACGATATGTCTTTTTTTTCACAAAGAATTAATGAAGGTTCCAGTTTCTGCAAAGGAGTATAGTGTTGTTATCTGTGTGCGATGATTTTTTTTTAATATTATCTAGATAAAGATGAACTATCAAATGGAATAGTTCCCATGTCTAAAAGTTGAAACAGCAAAACGAGAATAAAGAGACACGCCATAACATTAAAAACGTTGTTGATATATAGGTGGGGAAATGGATTCTGTTCTGTAATCGTCCGTAAAACGGTTTAGTGCTTCAGTCGCCAACTTAACCGTGTTTGTCTCTAAAATGTCCAATTGCAGTAAAGTGTGCTTGGCTGCCTTTTCACTGTAATTTTTACTTAGCGTTACTAAACTTGTCTCAAAATAATAGTATTTGGTATTATTTTCTTTTATATTCTAATATTTTAATTTTATCACAACTCAGAATCTGCATCAAAAGGTGCGTATTTCTCACTACGTCCTCAAAATTATTTACTGTTTATTGTGAGTTCATAAATATTTCTTATTATACACGAGAATATAAAGAGGTGTAAGTATATAAACGTATGGAAGGTTTCATATTGAGTTTTCGTTGATCTTTTGATCCGAGTAGAATAGATTAAGGAATTGGAATTAAGGACAATTCCTTAATTCCAACTCCTTAATCTATTCTTAAGGAATTGCTGCTTGCCGCTTTAACATCAATATGTTAAAGCGGCAATAGAAACATGTCATTCGTGAAGTTTTTTACTTTCTAACCATTATTTACCACCAGTTGGCCTGGTGATTTAAGTGTTTGCCCCGCCGTTATCTACTGCGCTAAGTGTTGTGGGTTCAAATCCTACATAGGCAACACTGTGTGATCCACAAATAGTTGTTCTGAGTCTGTGTGCTCTTTGTGTCCGTTTCGTGTATGTTTGTAAAGTCCCCCGCGACACAAGATATATATTCATAATGCGGGAGTTCGTGAGGTGACAGACGGATGGACAGCGGAATCTTAGTAATAGGGTCTAGATGCACCCTTGGGGTACGGAACCCTTTAAAACTCGTAGATATATTAAAAAATTAAATGTGCTTAGATCCTACACGAATTTTTACTATTTAGTTCAGATTCAGTGGTTTCTATGTAGTTTGGTCGGTCTTATTTAGATGGCATTGAATTGTATAGTGAGAATGATTATAGTCCACGGGCCCACGAACAAGGGATTTCAGTGATTGACAACAGGCTGAAAGTTTATACACAGCTTCGTTTTGACGAGACACCCAACTTTTATTATTGGACCAAAATTGGAAAGTGGAAGGAAAAAGCGGGATAGGGAGCGAAACACGTCGATTTGATGAGTGTCCCAATTTAATTAATAACAGTTTCTAAAAATCAATACTTCGAGAAAATACGATGGAAAACTGAAAAAAACTTGTGGCATACAAAGTGAATGGTACCTTCCGAGTAACCCTCAGCTCTAACATGTCAGAATGGTAACTTGAAAATTTTTATTCATTTTCATTAATTACTGGCGTTATGGCGTTTCTGACAATAATAAAGTTAGAAAACAAATAGCTCAAGATGAAAAAAAATTGAATCATAATTGTAAAAATCTAAAACTAAGCCTTATGGATACATCAACAGGAACACGTGATTATTATTTAAATATGAATAATGAAAGTATTAGCGTGTCTGGTCACAATGATAATGAAATATTCCAAAGCAACAGTGTAAATGCAAGTGATTCGGTCGCAGAAACTTTAGTAAATCACTCTCGTGGGCACATTGGTATAAAATTATATCAATGTGACATATGTAAGATTTGTTTTGGCTTTAAGAGTAGTCTAAATAGGCATATAAGTATACATACTGGTAAGAAACCGTATGAGTGTGAAGTATGTCAGAAATATTTTCGCGTAAAGGATGATTTTGATAAACATATACGTATACATACTGGTGAGAAACCATATCGTTGTAGTATATGTAAAAAATTTTTTAGCCAAAACAGTAATTTACAAAAACATATTCGTATGCACACTGCTGAGAAACCATATCATTGTAGTATATGTAAGAAATGTTTTAGCCAAAACAGTCATTTAAAACAACATGTTCGTACACACACTGGTGAGAAGCCACATCATTGTAGCATATGTAAGAAATATTTTACCCAAAACAGTCATTTAAAAAACCATGTTCGTATACACAATGGTGAGAAACCATATGAATGTCAAACATGTCAGAAATGTTTTCGAGTAAAGAGTTCTTTAAACAGACATATTCTCGTACACACTGCTGACAAAATATCCCCGTGTAATTTAGCAAAAAAATAGGTTTAAATCAAAAACTTCGCATACACGCTCTGATTTTAATTTATTTATTTATTTATATCTTTATTGTATACTTAAAATTTAAAAACATAACAACATTGAGTTACAATGTTATAGAAGTAACAATTGGCGGTCTTATCGCTCACGGCGATATCTTCCAGACAACCTTAAGATGGATTGAATGTACCTAATTTGGCCAAAAGATACTTTTGATTCCTGAAAAAAGACAAAAGTTAATAAGGGGGCAAAGCCGCTGGTAAATACTAGTTTATTATATGAATAGAATAGCTGTGCTAGCCATATTCATGCATGTACTATACTTTATGGGTAACTTCTAAACATCGTATTTTACGGGTCGTCTCCACGAGCGAGAGAATCGCGACAGGTCTGCGTTTCCATCGTCGGGTAATCTCCACAAACAAACGACTTTTGTTTTAACCTATCGTCGCGTCACACGACGATAATAACGACACGACTCTCACGCTGGTGGAGAGGGCCGGTGGAGGTTCCAATTATTGCTTTAAACACACACTACGATATTTTTAAATTCTTGATCACAACTATTTAGTCTTTTGATATTTAATGATTTTATGGTGTTATCATAATTCATCTTATTTTGTAGTAGTATTTTTTTTGTATTTATTTGATACATTAAGTAGTTGTAGATTTTGAGTTTATGAATAGTTGTTGCTCAGTTTTGATAAATTAAGGATTAGTTTATATTGTGGTTTAACGATGACTTTGTTTTTGCTTACATACCTACGTTAACGAATTTGATATTGTATCTATCGCAAAATTATGGTCTATCACAACTGTTTAAGAACTAGTTATCAACGCACACAAAATATTGTTTTAATATTTGCTTATCTTGATATAATACATGATGTTTTAGTACTTATAATAAAATGTACATAAATCGTTTGCTTAAAATCCCTTGTATTGGCCATGGTTCTGACTGATGTTTGAAATAATTATTTTAAGCTACATACACCCGCGAGGCAAGTAAACCCGCGCTGGGGCTGTTGGTCTTTAATATTTTATTGTGTTTACCTACAAATTGAGTGTCTTTATTGTATTTTGATTACAATTTGATGTATATTTTTATTTCGCATAAATGACTGTAGTTTTAAATAAAAGAAAAAATACATTTTATGTTTTTTGACTAGTACTTTTTTTCTTTTTCTTTTCTATGGAATAGAGGGCAAATGAACAGACGTAACGCTTGATGGTAAGCGATTACCGCCGCCCATGGACACCCGCAACACCAGAGGCGTCACAAGTGCGTTGCTGGCCTTTTTGGAAGGAGTACGCTTTTAGGTTTACACTAAAAAACAAACAAATAAATAACAAATCCACTAAGTATTCCTTCTGATCTAACTCAATGCAGTCTATCTTCTTTACTATGTTTTTTTCCCAAGTATCTAGTTATTCCTTGCATGTCGGTCATTTCAAATTCTTCTTGTAACACCTGTTTTAAGCTATTTGTTTAATTCATAACGAAAGTAGTTTAATATAAGTTTAAATGTTAAATTCATATACGTAGGTAGTTATAATATAAGTTTTAGTTCACCATATTAAACTAGATCGCGCTAGTGGCAAAATTAAAAGTCGGTGTTTTTAGTCTCGCCATCGATCTATAAAGGTATCCCGAACCTTTGTCATGTTAAGTGTTCTTGTGTGTGAAAAAAAAGTGTTACAATAGTGTGAGTGTTCAAATAACCACTGTTAATTTGTTCAGGTCTCTCGAATACCAAAATTATATAGTCTATATAAATAGGAATGAAGAATTTTACTCCTTCTTTATAGTATAAACACCAATCACTCCGGCTTCTAATCTGATTCTATTTTCTGGGGCTCTTCTTAAGCCCATATAATGATTTATTTAGTTTCAATACTTTTCCATCCTTTTAAACACCTTCTGGTTTTAATAAATAAACTTCTTCACCAATATCTCCATAGAGAAATAAAAGGCCGGCAACACACTTGTGACACCTCTGGTGTTGCGGGTGTCCATGGGCGGCGGTAATCGCTTACCATCAGGCGATACGTCTGCTCGTTTGCCCCCCTATATAATAAAAAAAATGCACTCTTCACATCCATCAGATGGATGTATAAGTCATATTTGGTTGCCATAGCCATGACTATCCTGAGAGTTGGTAACTTTGCCACTGGAGCATAAATATCAGCATGATCAAATTTGCGTGGCGTTACAAATACGTTGCCGGCATTCAGGAGATGAGGAAGGGGATGGGGGAAGGGGTTGGGGGCGTCTTGAGACGGCGACCCATGTCGTGCGGTGTTCCGCAGGGAGACCGCGAAAGGACTTTCGCGGTCTCAGGGTCCCAGTTTTAGGAGGGGTCCGCTTTTCTCGGTGGGCAGTCGCCAAGTTCGACAAGGACCTACTAGAGGAGGCAGCCATCATCCACTCTTGGCTGTCTCCGCAGGCCCCGATCAAGGAGGTTGACATAGGGGTTTGCCGTTTTCTCCATGGCCGGTAGCGACAGCAGTTTTACCGCGGTCGCATCCTTCTGCGAAGACGTAATTTCGCAGAAGGAGGCGGCGGAGAAGGCCCGGGAGGATGATCTCCACTCGGACCCGATCCGCCGCCGGCGAACCGGGCGGCGGAGGCGCGCCCATCTGCGCCTCATGCCGCCCTGAGTGTGGCCGCGGATGGACGGGATGGGTTTTCCCGTCCATCCGCTTTAGTGGCCAGCCGCGAAGGGGCGACGCACGCGTGTGCCGTGCGTCGCCTAAATTGAGAGTTTCCTGGAAGAAGGTGCCCGCTTCAGTGCGGGCAGGCGCTGGGAGGGGTCCGGTTTGCGTTAGTAACAGCGATCCCGGACCCCTCCCTTCTCAGGCGCAGAGTTGGCACACCGTGTGGTTTTAGTCGGTTCGATTCCGACACACCGCCCCGCCGCAAACCCCGGCGGGGTGACGGCCCGAGGGGGTTTCCACACGTAAAAAAAAAAAAAAAAAAAAAGGGGTTTGCCGTTTTCGCGATGCGATTTTGCGCAGATTTGCAAAACGGCCATGCCCCGCATCGACGATTATGTAAATGTTGATTCTAGAAGTTACTTAAAAAGATACTACTTTACGTTTATCTTAAAAAGGTGTTGGCCACCATCCTGATTTCGAGAGGGAGCTCATTCCAAATTAAAATGGACTGAACAACAAAAGATGAGCCAACAAACTCAAACGTATGGGAGGGACAAAGAAGAAGCGGGTCATTAGTAGGATGCAGTTATTAAAAAGACGGTACAGTTTATCGAGAAGATCTGCATGCAAGTTATAACAGCACACACATTTGCACAAGCATAGTCTTTGTTTTTGGAGCCAGAAAATTTCTCAGCTTTTTGAAACATTTTTCGTTGGTGTTCTGCTCCTATTAGTATTAGCGTTATAATATATACCCTGTAGCCTTCCTCGGTAAATGGACTATCCAACACTGAAAGATTTTTTCTATCGGACCAGCGGTTCCTGAGATTAGTGCGTTCAAACAAACAAACTCTTCAGCTTTATTATATTAGTGTAGATTTATTTGCGTACCTAATTCAAATAAATATTGCGGAGGTTTTGAAGTCGCTAAGTTTATTTAGTTGGTCATCGGTGAGATCCAAATAGCTGACACCGCCATAGTCAAAGACAGAGATCCTGCTGCTGCAAATAGTCTGCGGATAACTTCCCCAATCTGAAGGCCCCAGGACAGTACCTATAAATAAGTAATAAACTTTGAATATTACGAACGATTAATATATTATTTATTGAATAACCGAATCCTTGCAACAAAAAACAGGTATCTGTAGATGGTTTATTGTAAAGTGTAACCTGGAACTACCCACTATAATATTCATTGTTTAGGTATTATCTAATAGGTCATTACCTTAAAATAATAGTAATATGTGTGATATATTAATCGACTAATGCACATATAGACTAGTTCACACCACTACTAGATAGGAACGTCATTGTCATAGCGTTTTTAATCAAGTTAGTCCTATTTTATTCATTGGATGTTTGTTTTAAATGACGGTACCCAGTTATTTTTTTGGAAAATGAATTGGCCAGAAATGAAAGATTTCAAGTAATTAAGTTTCGAAATATTAAATAATTTTTGTTGACTGGTCAGATATCGGCTAACTATAAACTTAAAATTTCGATAGACGGAGTAAGAATTACATGTTTGAACAGTAAGATACGTAGGTAAGTGTTTTATTTGTATTTATTTAATTTTAGTTAGGTGGATATGTTTTTTATTTTAAAGAGCGTACTCCTTCCTCAAAGGCCGACTCATCATATCATACCTGACTCCTCAGACCTTAAGGAGCCGGAGATCCGAAGGGATTTTCTGGTCAAGAAAAAAAAGGTAGGTACCGCTAAAATAATTCTAAAATAATGTATTGAGGAAGCAATAAACTAAATATAAATAAATAACATGGCAGTTATATAAGAATAATTGCTAATGAATAATCATACATATTACCAACCGGTAATCAGTGCAGACTGAAGTCACTGTTATATTAACGATCGAGATGTTTGCGAGATGGGTCAGGTTCCCGAGAAGATAAGTGTCAAAACCTAGAACAAAGCAAAAAAAACCTAAACAAAAAATAAATTTATACGATGCGAAAAAATTATTCTAAATCAACTAAGTCAAAATTTTACTCATACTGATTAAATAAAAACAAAAGCAGATAGACAACCAAGTAACGTAGTAAAAGGAAACCAAGCAAGTATGTAATTCGGATAGTGGGTAACCAAGCATCTGGTCAAATAGATTATAAGGTAAATAAATAAATTTGCAACTGGTAAAAAAAAGTAGGCCACTAGGCAGGTGGATAACTAAACAACTGGTTACGTAAGTACCTAGACAGGTAACTAATATAGCAATTGATTAAGAAGCTCATTATTACAATAGACAGGTAGATAATTAAGCAGGTAAATAACTAAGCTACTACTACTAACTAACTACGTAGGTAACTAAATAGAGAAGTAAGTCATCAATTGCTCGAGTAACTGATTAGGACACTAGACAAGTAGGTAACTAAACAGGTAAGTCACTAAGTAAGTAGGTAACTAAGCAGATGGATAACTAAGCAGGTGAGTAACTAAGCAGATGGGTAACTAAGCAGTTTGATAACCAAGAAGCTAACAATAGCATGTAGGTAACTATGCAGGGTTTATCAACAGGTTTGTGACTAGGTAGGCGGGTAACCAAGTAAGCGGTCATGTAGATTTTTGATATCTAGGCATGTGTGTTACTGAGCAGGTAGGTAACTAAGCAGGTGGGTAACTAAGCAAGTTGATGTCTCAGCAGGTTAATATCTAAGCAAATTGATTACTAAGTAACTGGGTAACTAGGTGTAGGTTGATAACTAAGCGGGTGGGTAACTAAGCATGTAGGTAACTAAGCAGGTAGGTAACTAAACAGGTGGGTAACTAAGCAAGTGGGTAACTAAGCAAGTTTATATCTCAGCAGGTTTATATCTAAGCAAATTGATTACTAAGCAACTGGGTAACTAGGTGTAGGTTGATAACTAAGCGGGTGGGTAACTAAGCATGTAGGTAACTAAGCAGGTAGGTAACTAAACAAGTGGGTAACTAAGCAGGTAGGTGACTAAGCAGGTGGGTAACTAAGCAGGTAGGTAACTAAGTTGGTAGGTAACTAAGCAGGTGAGTAAATAAGCAGGTGGGTGACTAAGCAGGTGGGTAACTAAGCAGGTAGGTAACTATGCAGGGTTTATCAACAGGTTCGTAACTAGGTAGGTGGGTAACCAAGCAAGTGGTCATGTAGATTTTTTGGTAGCTAGGCATGTGTGTTACTGAGCAGGTAGGTAACTAAGCAGGCAGGTATTTAAGCAGGTGGAAAACTAAACAAGTAGTTAACTAAGCAGGTGGGTAACTAAGCAGGTGGATAACTAAGCAGGTGGGTAACTAAGCAGGTGAGTAACTAAGCAAGTGGGTATCTAAGCAAGTTGATTTCTCAGCAGGTTTATATCTAAGCAAATTGATTACTAAGCAACTGGGTAACTAGGTGTAGGTTGATAACTAAGTAAGTGGGTAACTAAGCAGGTAGGTAACTAAGCAGGTAGGTAACTAAGCAGGTGGGTATCTAAGCAAGTTGATTTCTCAGCAGGTTTATATCTAAGCAAATTGATTACTAAGCAACTGGGTAACTAGGTGTAGGTTGATAACTAAGTAAGTGGGTAACTAAGCAGGTAGGTAACTAAGCAGGTAGGTAACTAAGCAGGTAGGTAACTAAGCAGGTGGGTAACTAAGCAAGTGGGTATCTAAGCAAGTTGATTTCTCAGCAGGTTTATATCTAAGCAAATTGATTACTAAGCAACTGGGTAACTAGGTGTAGGTTGATAACTAAGTAAGTGGGTAACTAAGCAGGTAGGTAACTAAGCAGATGGGTAACTAAGCAAGTGGGTATCTAAGCAAGTTGATTTCTCAGCAGGTTTATATCTAAGCAAATTGATTACTAAGCAACTGGGTAACTAGATGTAGGTTGATAACTAAGTAAGTGGGTAACTAAGCAGGTAGGTAACTAAGCAGGTAGGTAACTAAGCAGGTAGGTAACTAAGCAGGTAGGTAACTAAGCAGGTAGGTAACTAAGCAAGTAGGTAACTAAGCAGGTGGGTAACTAAGCAGGTAGGTAACTAAGCAGGTAGGTAACTAAGCAGGTGGGTAACTAAGCAGGTGGGTAACTAAGCAGGTGGGTAACTAAGCAGGTAGGTAACTAAGCAGGTGGGTAACAAAGCAGGTGGGTAACTAAGCAGGTGGGTAACTAAGCAGGTGGGTAACTAAGCAGGTGGGTAACTAAGCAGGAAGGTAATTAAGCAGGTGGGTAACTAAGCAGGTAGGTAACTAAGCAGGTGGGTAACAAAGCAGGTGGGTAACTAAGCAGGTAGGTAACTAAGCTGGTGGGTAACTAAGCAGGTAGGTAACTAAGCTGGTAGGTAACTAATCAGGTGGGTAACTAAGCAGGTAGGTAACTAAGCAGGTGGGTAACTAAGCAGGTAGGTAACTAAGCAGGTGGGTAACTAAGCAGGTAGGTAACTAAGCAGGTGGGTAACAAAGCAGGTGGGTAACTAAGCAGGTGGGTAAATAAGCAGGTAGGTAACAAAGCAGGTGAGTAACTAAGCAGATGGGTAAATAAGCAGGTGGGTAACTAAGCAGGTGAGTACTAAGCAGGTGGGTAACTAAGCAGGTGGGTAACCAAGCAAGTGGGTAACTGATTACTTGTGGGTAGTTGAAAGGTCAACACAGAACTTAAAAGCTCTTATTGATTATTTTAAATAAAATACAATTTAACATATTGTAAGTGAATTAAATGAATATAATAGGTACAGAACAGTGAATACCTGCTGGTCTAGTGTTATCCATCCATAATTTAACTTAAATCTCAAAATAAAAAGTAATCACAGAGTCACCATGAAAAGCATACAAGAACTTCAAGACTGCTTTGAGAGAAGAATGGCGAATTTTGAAGCAGAACTCATGAAGAAGACCTCCAACACTACCAGTTTGACTGGTCTTGCCGAGGAGTTCACTGTCTTTAAAACTCTCATCCTTGAGATGCTAAAGTCCTTCCAATGTCAGATGGAGTCAATTGTAAGCGAGGTGGACAATATGGAGACACGAAGCCGCCGTAAAATACTCCTTCTTCATGGTGTTTTAGAGGGAAAGGATGAGAGTACATCCTGTGTGGTTGCGGAGGTAGCAAAAAGTAAGTTGGGTCTTGATTGCTTTACATCTGAGGACATAAGTCGTTGTCATAGGATGGGTCGTCTGTCCTCGGGTGACAGACCAAGACCTATTCTTGTGGAATTTGGGACGGTAGCTTTGCGGGACGGGGTCTGGGCATCTAAGACCAAGCTAAAAGGCTCTGGTGTGACCCTCTCAGAGTTCCTGACGCGGTCGCGACACTCGGCCTTTATGGCTGCACGACAGGCATTCGGCATCACTAAATGCTGGACTAGAGAGGGTTATGTATTTGTTTTGGGCCCTGATGGTTCCCGCCACCGTATTACAAGTGTAGCAGATCTCGACCAAATAAAGCCAGTGGTTGCTGAGAAACCCCCTACTACCAGAAATCCAGCTTCGAAGTCTAGAAGAGCACCTGTTTCCAAAAAATAAATGGATGTATAATCTTGTTTACATGCAGTGTTTCATGGTGGCGTTGCATCGTCTGGGAGAATCTCACGTGAACAATAGTTCCAATTTATTCTTTGTTTTTTACTTTTTTTTTAATATCCTTGTAATAATAATAACAACATTGTACTACCCCATAAAAATAACATTTTGTTTTTCTGTTTAAATAATCAAAATTACAAATGACAAATGACAAATTGTTCATCTGTCAGAATCGCGTTCCAGACCATTAATTTATTTCACACTTTGGAACATAGTCTTTTTACGCGGAAGGTTCGTCCGGATGATTGTGACGTTCTACTTTGTATTAATCTCATTATTTTCTGTTGTTTTATTTTTGTTTTTTTTTTGTTTTGTTTCTTTTTTCTTTTGCCAAAATTAAGTTTAGATTTCTATGTTATACATGTCAAACACAGGACTGGCGGGTGGATTAAATTTTGTAATTTACTACTGCTATTTTATAGGTCTAGCTTATTTTTAATTTTGTTTATTTATTATTTATTTTCTTTTTTATTTTTATTTTTTTATTTTTATTTATCAATCTAAATATACATAGATATAAACTTTTATTTATTTACAGTTGTTATTCTATTTATATCATAATGTCCGACCTGAATATTAGCGACGACGAAAGTTTTTACTCTGCAAACAGTTCTGTTAGCATACCCTCGCTTCAAGAGAATCTTCAGTACCAATTTTCTGACGCTCCACGGAATTTTAATGTAGTCCATATTAATGCCCAAAGTATTCCTGCTCATTTCCCTGATATGCTGGCTACCTTTAATTCCAACAACATACACGCCATTTTAGTTTCAGAGACATGGTTTAAACCATGCTTGCCATCTAGATCGTATGCTCTTCCAGATTTCAATTTAGTAAGAAATGATCGTGCGACTGGTGGTGGGGGCGGTGTTGGTGTATATCTACGACAAAATATTCCTTTCACAACTGTAAGTATGTCCTCACAGCCTCCACCACCGGACGCAGGAGAGCATCTCTTTTTAGAACTTGACCTCAATCACGAAAAAGTTTTACTGGGAGTATACTATTCACCATCATTACGCATCAATTACTTTACTTCCTTTGAAAATTTACTTGAAAAATTATCTCCCTCTTATGGCCACACTATAATAATGGGCGACTTCAACACTTGCCTATTAAAAAATGACTATCGCTCTTCTTCACTACGTACATTAGTAAACTCTAATAACCTATCACTTTTAACACTTGATGCTACTCATCACTTTCCTAACTGCACTCCATCTCTTCTTGACCTTATTCTTGTCTCTTCTACTAGTCATGTTATCAGCCATGGTCAGTATCCAGCTGATGCATTTTCTTATCATGACTTGATATTTCTGTCGTATGCTATCCGTCCTCCCAAGGCAAAGCCGAGAATTCTTGTGCAACGTAATTTCGGTAGAATGAATCTTCCTGATCTGAAAGAGGATGCACATAACATCGACTGGACTGATTTGTTAGATTCGCAGTGTGTAAATGAAAAAGTAGAAATGTTTACCGAAAATTTAATACAATTGTATAATGTTCACGCACCCTTGCGATCCATTAAAATTAAACATTTACCGGCTCCATGGCTTACTGAGGAAATACGTCAGGCTATGTCCAAGAAATGTTTCGCAAAAAGCAAATACAAGCGTCGACCAACGGATGCTAACTTGGAAAAATATGTGTGCCTGAGAAATATCTGCAATAAGATGTGTAGAAATGCACAACGCCAACATATCCACTCTTCCGTAGAAAACGGTGATCCAGCAAAAGTGTGGAAATTTCTACGAACGTTGGGAGTCGGGAGGTCTCGTCAAGACTCTATTTCTAAAAATTTAAATATTGATTCTCTTAATAAACATTTTTTTACCTCGTCTGGCATTGAAGTCAATATTAAAGCTAATACTATCCAATATATTTCTTCTATTTCAACTCCCAACCATTCACCTTTCGTCTTTGATCAATTGCTTGCTTGTGATGTTAGGAAGACCATTCTGACAATTTCATCGAATGCTGTAGGAAGTGATTGTATCAGCCGCAACATGATTTTACCCATCCTTGACGAAGTGCTTCCCATCTTGTGCAATATCCTAAATCATTCCGTGTCAAGTGGTGTTTTTCCATCTGCATGGAAAGATGCTCAAATTATCCCTCTACCTAAGAAAGTTAAACCCTCCTCATTCTCTGACTATCGACCCATATCCATTTTACCTTTCCTGTCTAAAGTGCTTGAACGCCTGATCCACACCCAACTGAGTTATTTCCTTTCCAAAAATTCTTTACTGAACCCCTTCCAATCCGGTTTCCGTCCTAGTCACAGCACGACTTCTGCGCTGGTACACATCACTGACTGCATCAGGCTGGGCATGGATAGTGGAATGATGACAGTACTCACCTTACTAGATTTTAGCAACGCCTTTAATACCGTTGATTTTGACATCCTGCTTGCTATATTACGGTCTCTTAACATATCTCCAAGGACAATTGATTGGTTTCATAGTTACCTGTCTGGTCGCCGGCAACGTATTTGCATTGAAGACTCGATTTCGACCTGGTGCAATATTACTGTTGGTGTACCACAGGGTGGCGTTCTATCTCCGTTACTCTTCGCTGTTTTTATAAACTCAATCTCAAACCAATTAAGTTCGTCCTACCATCTTTATGCAGATGATTTACAAATATATACACACGCTTCGATTAACTTGTTACCGGAAGCATTCAACACAATCAATGCTGACCTATTGCGTATTGGAGAATGGAGTCATAACTATGGACTTAAAGTTAATCCTGCGAAGACGCAGGTATGTGTCATTGGAAGTCCCGGGATGATCTCAAGAATTAACTGGACACAACTGCCCCAAATTCATTTTAATGGAACCGCCCTTGAGATCAGTACTACAGTTAAAAATCTGGGGATCTACATAGATAATACGCTATCTTGGACTACACATTTACAGGAAATCAGTCGGAAGATATTTGCTTCTGCCGGGTCTTTGCGAAGACTGCGTAACTTTCTACCGATTGCAACTAGGGCTGCACTTGCACAAGCACTTCTCCTCCCAATTCTCGACTATGCCGATGTCAGCTATCTGAATATCACCGAAGCACAACTAGATAGGCTTGAGCGACTACAAAATCTTTGTATACGATTTATATTTGGACTACGAAAATATGATCACGTCTCTGAATTCCGTCAAATGCTCAAGTGGCTTCCGATTCGCTCTCGCCGGAATACTCATACCCTTGTTTTCCTTTACAATATCTTGTTTAATCCTAAAGCCCCCGTTTACCTCAAAGAACGATTCAAGTTCCTTAATGACACACATGAAAAATGTCTGAGGTCGTCTGAGGATTTGAGACTGGAGATGCCTCTGCATTCCACAAAATACTATGGCCAGTCCTTTACTGTTGAAGCTGTACGCTTGTGGAATGCATTGCCTATAAATATCAGGAAAGCGACAACTGCAAATAGTTTTAAGAGAATGGTTCAAGAATTTTATAGGTCTTAACTGATTCAGTCATGAATGAGGGTATGGATATGAAGTTTTACTTTTTCATATGTGATATAAGTAATTAAGGTGATTAGTGTGTTTATATATGTGTTTGTGTATATATGTATGTGTGTGTATGTGTATATATATGTGTGTATATATATTATGTATATAATTATGTATGTATGTATGTATGTATATATGTATGTGTGTGTGTAAGTGGAGATAGATGTGTATTTACCCGATAATATTCATAACTTAAATATTTATTTTGTTTTCTTTATTTTTGTTTTTTAATTCATTGCACCGTCAACTGCTACTGTCTCTCCGATACTTTTAATCCATCCTAAGGTTGCCTGGAAGAGATTGCTTTTGGCAATAAGGCCGCCCTTTGTACATTACAATAAATATTATTCATCTCTGTACTATCTTATAAATTTGTTAAACGGTGTACAAATAAAGAGTTTTCTATTCTATTCTATTCTATTCTATTCTAAGCAAGTTGATATCTCAGCAGGTAGGTAACTAGGCAGGTGGGTAACCAAGCAGGTTGATGGTGGTGATGTATGTCACTTAGTGTCTTAATTACCGTGGGAGAGCTATGCTTCGGCATGAATGGGTCGGCTCATTCATGCCGAAGCATAGCTCATGCTTCGGCATGAATGGGTCGGCTCGACCGGAGTGATACCACGGCCTCACAGAAAACCGGTGTGAAATAGCGTTTGCGCTGTGTTTCACCGAGTGAGTGAGGATACCGGAGGCCCATACCCCAACCCCTCCCCCATCTCCTTTCCCATCCCCCAAAGGTCGGCAACGCACTTGTGACGCCTCTGGTGTTGCGGGTGTCCACGGGCGGCGGTAATCGCTTACCATCAGGTGATACGTCTGCTCGTTTGCCCACAATTCAATAAAAAACAAAAAAAAATTATATGTTTTTTTATTTTTTATTTATTTATTTTTGAAGAAGGCTTACAGACTAATAAACATAATTATGAATAATACAAATATGTAATCAAGTTGCTAACAACAAGCCTCCATATATAGGTGAGAACATATTACACTGGTCGAAGTGCCAGGTCATGTCATATGATTTAGAATGTGTAAAATTTAAATGTTTTGTGTTTATAATTCCTAATTTCTTTTAAAATACCTAATGAAATATAGGAAATATAGAAAATATATATACCTAATATTCTCATGGGGTTGGTTTTATTATAAAAAAAACATATCGGAGCGCATAGCAGTAATGAATCTTAAACTACCAGGGTACAAGGACTCATAGTCCATCGTACAAGTACACTCGCCTACGGAAAAATCTGATAGTCCTAGGACCCTTTGTTAATGGAAAAAAGGGCCAGAAGCAGAAACGGAGACGAACTTGTTAATTTTGCGTAAGAAAATGGACTATAAATTTTTAATACGATATTCAAGAAGAAAGAAAGTAGAATGTGGACCTGGATGTCTCCTGACGGGAGAACAAAAAATGAAATTGATTTCATAATGAGTAATAAAAGCAAATACTTCCCAAATATGAAAGTTCTAAACAAATTTAACTTTCATACCAACCATCGAATGATTCGAGCAGAACTAATGACATCCCCACCAAAAAACCCAAGACCAAAAAATAATATGTTAAACACGAAACCTTTCAAATATCATATGGCTTCAATAGCCAATTCTATGGCGTCAAAACTTATGGATTACAGTAACGAGACCATAAATATGGAGGTGCAGGATAAATACGACTGGTTAGAAGGAACAATCAAAACATCTATTCATCGAGACACTAACACCATAGATCTATCTAACAAGTGAATGACTGCCAAAACCATTAAACTACTCAATCAAAGAGCTGACCTAATATATGGATAAAATAATAACGAAAACAGAAAGCAAATAGTTAAATTCAGCAAAGAAATAAAAGAAAGTATTAGGAAAGATAGGAAAAAAAGAATGGAGACAATAGAGAGACACATTTTACAGACAGGAGGAATAAAAAATGCATATAAGGAATTAACTAATAAAAAGGAGTGGATCGTACAGATGAAGGATAAAAATGGACTGAAGGAAAATCGAAGACTAGGAATATTGGGAATTGCTACATCATACTATAAGAAACTCTATGAAAGTACAAAAGTAGAAAAAGAGATAGTACTGTTACAAACCTCATCTGTACCCAGCATCATGCAAGAAGAAGAATGCGCTATAGATGCTCAACGAAACAATAAAGCTCCAGGACCCGACGGAATAAGCTCATTGCTTAATTGAATGCATAATAAAGCAAGGAAAACAGACAATAACACCCATTCTTGGAGAAATCTTCAATGATATCGTCCATACATTATTATTTATTATTATTATTATTTATACAGAAAAGATCCCACAGCAATGGACTCATTCAAATATAATTCTTCATTACAAAAAAGGAGATCCGCATGATATCGGAAACAACCGGCCCATAAGTTTAATGTCCAACCGCTACACAGTATTTGCAAAGATCATTCTTAAACGAATAGAAAGACTACTCAACGAACAACAGTCTATGGAACAGGCAGGTTTTCGAAAAAACTACTCAGTACTTGATCATATCCATGCTGTGAGACAAATCATAGAGAAATATGCAGAATATCAACTTATATACTATCTGGCATTTGTTGACTATAGCAAGGCATTCGACTCATTATTGCATTCAAACATATGAAATGCGTTAAAGGAACAAGCTATAGAACATAAATATATAAGACTGATTAGAAATGTGTACAAAAATAGCTCAGCTAATATTCAACTAGAAAAGAAAGAAGATTTATTTATGATACATAAAGGGGTAAGACAAGGAGATCCCCTTTCTCCAAAACTGTTTTCCGCCGTTTCGGAAATGATTTTCAGAAAATTTAAGTGGGAAAATTTGGGCTTAAATATTGATGGCCGCCACACAACACACTATTATATATATTGAGATATTGAGCTATTCGCAAAAACGCCAGAGTACTTAAACAGAACATTAAACGAACTCGCATTGGAAAGTGAAAAAGTAGGACTAAAATTAAATCCTGAAAAGACCAAAGTAATGACGAATGGACATAAAAGCTGTACAAATGTAGGGGAATCACAAATTAGTTATGATTAAGAATATATATATCTTGGACAGCTGATATAACCTAAAGATAACACGAACAGGGAAATCGAAAGAAGGATAGCAAACGGTTGGAAGAGGTATTGGAGCCTAAGAGAAGTAATGAAAGATAAAAACTTACAAATAACCACAAAGAGCAAATTATTCAATGTCCGCATCTTACCAATTTTAACATATGAATTACAATCATGGCCCATAACAAAAAAATGTAACGAATAAAATGGTCACTTGCCAACGAGCTATGGAGAGGAGCATGTTAGGAGTAAAGAGGGGAGATAGAATAAGGAATATCACCATAAGGAAAAAGACCAAGATACAAGACGTAACCTTAAAATAAAAAGGGTAAAATGGAAGTGATCGGGTCACATAATCAGAGCGAAGGACTAATGGAGCAAGATAGTTACACAAGTTCAAGTTCGAATAAAAGGCTTCTTATTATTATTAATGAAATAAGGACAAAGATATTTATAAGCCGAAAACCTGAAATCAAATTAATAAATGAAACAATATTAAAAATAATTATAAATAAAGGAACAAACAGAAACAGTTTACCAACACCGCTTACAACTTACCGTCTCATTACAATTCTAAAATAAAAACACATTTACACATATAAACCAATAAACACTTACCGGCTCGTTGCCACGCTGAGATGTAATTTAACGCGATTTTAAAAGTCACTTACATCAACACTCTGAATTCTGAACTTGCATGACTCACAAAAGTTATAACGTTTCATATAATACTAATTACCGCATCCGAACACTGACGCACGTTCACACCGATAGAATATCGACCGTTCTCTACTAGCTCTTGGCGTTGACTGTCGAGCTTCACCGAAATTAGTCTCCCACCCGAGGACGACTTGAATAGCGAATGAACACACGGACCTTTTTGCGCGACTACCTGCAAAGTATGAATGAATGAATATTACAATGACTAATATCGCACAAGAATTTCTAAGTAAAATAAGTCTCTCATAAACCCAACGCTTCCTATACGAGAGTGGTTCTTTTGTAAAGCATTGGTACGACGAGATAAGATAAGGACGGTGTAATTATACAAAATGGCAATTACTTAAACGACAAAAAAATTTTTTGAAGTCAATTGTTTTATTCTAGGTAAAGCTTTGTTAACGTGTAGTTTTAACGAATTACAATAAGATAAGATAAAGATTGGCCATTAAAACAAAATTTACATTTTCAAAACGAATAAATAGAAACATTATGTACACCAATATACCATTTAATACTTAGTGTCTTTTAGAATCAAAAACAAAATAGCATGTACTTTGCAATTTTAGGTTCTTGCGAAATTTGAAATCATTTGTATTTTGATATGTACGATTATATTAGACATTTTAAAACTCTTTTTTATATTTGATTTCTTTTAGTACAATTGGCACAATTTGTATTTAGTGGACAGCAGAGTTACAATCAAAAGCGGAAACCCACTGTTTTAATTTAAAGTTTTCGAAACATTTTAATTCATTTCTATGAACAAGTATATTTTAAGAATGATTTTAATACTTCAAAGATATATTTTATAACTTTATTTTATAACCTACTAACAAACATATCCGAAAAAAATAACCATGAAAAAGAAAGAGCCTATAAACCGAACAACAGAAATGGAAGATAAGTATGTATTTATTTTATAAACTTTTGTTTTTAATGAATAACAAAAATGCCGTACATTTTGGTTTGTAGAAGTTTTAACAAACCTTAATAAACAATAAAAAAAAAGATTATGAAAAGGAATGACTCAAATATGGTAAACAATTCGTATTTTGTGGACAACAGAGCTACAATCCAAAGCAGAAACCCACTGATTTAATTTAAAGTATTCGATACATTTTAATTCACTTCTATTAGCAAGTATATTTTAAATAATATTTTAATACTTTAAAGATACACTTTAATACCTTATTTTAAATAACCTACAAACATAACCGAACAAAATAACCTTGAAAAAGAAAGAGCCTATAAACCGAACAGAAAAAAAGATTTAACAAACCTTAAAAAACAATAAAATGAAATTGATTCCATAAAGAACTGACACAAATATGGAAAATGATTTGTATTTGGTGGACAACAGAGCTACAATCCAAAGCAGAAACCCACTGTTTTAATTTAAAGTATTCGAAACATTTTGATTCATCTCTGTTAACAAGTATATTTTAAATATTATTTTAATACTTTAAAGATATAATTTATTACTTTATTTTTATATAACCTAGAAACAAACATATCCGAAAAACATAACTTTGCCAATAAAATATAAAAGAGCCAATAAGCCGAACAACAGAACTGCAAGATAAGTATGTATTTATTTTACAAACTTTTAGACATACATTTTGGTTGGTTACATGGCTTATCATACCTTAAAAAAATCAATAAAAAGAAATTCATTCCGAAAAGGAATGACTAAAATATGGATATCAAAAAAATCAAAGAATTTGAATTAATATTTGTGAGGAGAGAAGCTCGTTTTGCTTGGTTGTCAGGAAAATAATAGTTATGTAAATAAACTAAAATACTACTAGAAAAAAGAAAAATCTCACAAACAGAAAACCAAACCTAACACATAAAAGATTGATAAGACGAACGGCAGGAATCGAAGTAATTCATTTACTGTTCGAAACTCATCTTTAGTTTCAATTTATTGTTTATGTATGTCACTTAGTGTCTTAATTAAAGAAATTATTTTGAATTTTTAAAATGTTTTTGTAAAATTTAATTGTTTTGTCTTTAAATTGCCCTATTTCTTTTAAAATACCTAATAAAATAAGCCGAAAACCTGAAATCAAATTAATAAATGTAACAATATTAAAAAAATATATAAATAAAGGAACAAACAGAAACAGTTTACCAACACCGCTTACAACTTACCGTCTCATTACAATACTAAAATAAATACACTTTTACACATATAAACCAATAACTACTTACCGGCTCGTTGCCACGCTATTAGATGTAATTTAACGCTATTTGAATACGTCACTTACATTAACACTTTGGAGTCTGAACTTGCATGACTTACAAAAAATAAACCGTTTCATATAATACTAATTACCGCATCCGAACACTGACGCACGTTTACACCGATAGAATATCGACCGTTCTCTACTAGCTCTTGGCGTTGACTGTCGAGCTTTACCAAAATTAGTGTCCCACCCGACGACGACTTGTATAG
The DNA here is from genome assembly GCA_916048165.1 of Spilarctia lutea. Lineage (NCBI taxonomy): Eukaryota > Metazoa > Arthropoda > Insecta > Lepidoptera > Erebidae > Spilarctia > Spilarctia lutea. Next base: position 1,274,422 of record OU696500.1, on the reverse strand, counting down.
CGTTTCAACACACAGATCTTTTTTGCACGAAACAATTATTTATGGATCACACAAATATTTGGTCTGACTCAGGATTTAAATTTGAGACCTCAAGCGCTGCATACGCATTCACTACTACTTCGCCACCGAGCCAGGCACCGAGTAAATGTAACATTTACCTAAGAAATTAATAACAATTCCGTGAATATATTTGCTGCAACTACTATATTTGTTTGACATTTTTGTTTTGACTTTAGTTTTGAGTTTAGGACTCTCATCTATTTCTCTTTTCCTATTTTCACTAGGGTCAGAACATAACATAACTTGCTACTCAAGACCTGATGCGAGGAGCTATCGCCAATATAAACATATCACTGTGTATTGTGCCAAGCACGCCTAATTACTAAACTCATGAGTATCCAGCTCAATGTCCTAGAGACAGACACGAAACAAATTAAAAAAAAAAAAGAACTCATGTTCATTTAAAATCCTTGTTATTTTTATACTTATCTCAGAATACTATGTCTACAGACATTGACTAAACATAAATTAGGCCTGCGGCAGGTTATGCAAAAGTGCGAAGAATATAACCTCACACTGTGCTTGGCGTTTGTGAGCTATGAAAAAGCTTTCGATTCGATTCAAGCATAGGCTGTGCTCTAGTACGAGTATCTCCACCGGTGCCAAACCGACTACCGGAGTGTTGAGGTATTTGTACGAAAACGCTAGGATCAGTACTCGAAGCCTATTAAACTTTGTCTGCCTCGGTGGCGTAGTGGTAGCATATGCGACTGCTAAGCTTGAGGTCTCGGGTTTGATTCCCGGGTCGGACCAAATGTTTGTATGATCTGCAAATATTTGTTTCGGAGTTTGGGTGTTTTCTGTGTATAATATGTATGTATTTACAAAAAAAAGTATATAAGTATTTATATCAGTTGTCTAATACCTATAACATAAGCTCTGCTTAGCTTGGGACGTGTTAGATGTCCGGAATATTTATTTATTTATTATTATATTTATTAAACTGAAGCGAGGAGTGAGGAAGGGAGACATAATATCTCCGAAACTATTTACTGCAGCACCGGAGGACGCTTTTAGACTAATTTACTGAAGCGAACTTGGCATTAACATTAATGGCGAGTATTTCACCCACCTTCGATTTGCTGACTATATAGTGGCCATGGTCTTGGAAGGCCTTAGCACAATGCTCGATGGCCAGTATTTTGTGATAGTCAGTAGTTTCTCTAAACGAGTGGCTCTTAAAATGAATATGGACAAGACGAAAATTTTATCAAACGTCCATGTCGCATTGCTTAGATACGGTTAACTTGATCGCGCCGCACTCGCGGCAAGCCGCCACAAAATCAAAAAGCCCGCCTGCGGCGTACACCCACAAACAAGTATGGTTTGTCAGTTTTCGCCGTTGTATGAATGACTATTCGTATTTGCGTTCGGATGCAACAATACTATCTAAACGAATGGAATCATACATTTCTTTTGCTTTTTAGCGATAAGTCGCCATTTGTATATAGTCATTATATTGTTAACTCCATCACTGTATCAATTGATGTACAATAAAGTTTATTTTATTTTAGTATAGTTAAAGTTAAAGTTTATTATATTTTATTTTAGTATTTACTAAAACTTCTCAAAACCTTTTTATTATTAATATTATTACTTTTTCTTATTATTTTCATTATTAAGTTACTATAGTTTTCGATAATAAGACAGAGGAAGCCGTCGAAGAAGATGAAATTTCCTAAAAAATATTGCTTTTTTGTACGTTTACTAACGATTCCAAAATAGTTAATATTCCAAATTTCTAAAGTCATCGACAAAAATAAAGCATATCTGTACCAAAAAAATATACTGAAGGTGTTTGTAATTTTCATTTTTTTTTCATGAAATTCATATTAAATTAATTACGGTACATAAATAAAAAAAAAATTGTTCTTCTGTTCCTTTGTTCCGGGGAATCTCTAAAACGGCTAAACCGATTTCGACGTGAATTTCATGGCAGATAGCTAATGATATTCGAAGTAACTTAGGTTACTTTATTGACTACTGCTTGCTACTAATACCGACAGACTACTGATTGACGCGCTGAGAATGCAGCTGAGTGAGTCGCCATAAAGGAATTATTTTCTCTTACTCTCAATACCCGATCATTAATTATCTGTAGATTAAAGACTACATAAAATAATAGACTAAATCATACTAATGACAGTGTCATATTAATCGACTATGACACATATAGACTAGTTCACACCACTACACACACTACTAGTACACACTGCTAATACTACTTATAATTACTTTACAGTGCCACATAGTCGATTACAACAGGACGAAGAAGATGATGTTGTGCCGCATTTGTTTGCGGGTAATGAATTAATATAATCACAAATCTTAACAAAAAAGAAACCGACGTCAAGAACTAGATCAAATTGAAATGGTACCACACGGATTCAAATTAAAAAGAATCATCTAAATTGATACACCCAGTCGAAAGTTATGTATGAGGTAACAAACATAAAAAAAAACAGTCGAATATGGTACCTCCTCCTTTTTTGAAGTCGGTTAAAAACGCGAGTTAACTGATGACTAAAATATTATATACTCATAAATTGTTTTTACTTTAAAGCCGGTAAGTAATGTTATTCTTAATACGTGTTATCTTATTGCCTTTACAGCAAATATATTTGTGGTACGAAACCGTGTCATAACTTATACAACTACGATTAATTTGAAATGTAATGTACTATTACTTTAGTGATATTTCCATGATGTGGGTACCTTGACGTGATGCGGCTATCAAACCGTCCGGGTTAATGCGAAGGTCTATAAAATACTTATTTCGCTATTTTTGATTCAGAAACTTTAAAAAAACTGTTTAACGGGTGTAATATTCCACCGAACACAAAGGGAGGATCCTCCGACAAGGCGAGGTGATCATGCCTGGCGGGCCACCGCCCAACAGTTGATGTTGGGATGTTGTATATACCTATGATAATCGGCGCGAGAAGTATTTATTTCGCGATTCAGGATTTGTAGTTACTCCGTGTAGTGCGTTACTTCATACTTCAGTGTATATTCGGTAGATGGCGCTGTAGTATGTTATGTGGAAGTCGCCACATCACTCCCCTCCAAGACCGGAGGTCGATAAATTGTTTAGTCAGCTGTCTATGCTTCGTTGTGGAGCTTGCCAGTGCCAAGAGTGAGCAGTTCCAGTGAGTCGGAACTGAGTGCCGCAAGTTCCAGTGAGTCGGAAATGAATGCCGCTAGTCCCAGTGAGTCGGGGCTGAAGTCCGCTGATTCCAGTGAGTCGGGATCGCAAGCGGTGCGCGGTGCTGCGGTGAGGTCCCCAGTTAGTCGGGGCGGTTGCTGCGTAGTGGCTGGCTGCTGCGTAGACGGGAGAGATGTGCTCTGCTTACATGGACCGTAGGTGCTGTGTGCTGTGCCTAGACGCTATAGAGACCGTAGGGGTAACCAGGCTGGAGCGGTCGCGTCCTGCGTGTGGTGTATCCCTGTTGAGGCCGAGGTTACTGGCTGGCTTGAGACTTGCTGTGGGAGTGAACATGAAGGTGCAACACAAAGGGAGGATCCTCCGACCAGGCGAGGTGATCATGCCTGGCGGGCTACTGCCCAACAGTTGATGTTGGGATGTTGTATATATGCTAATCAGCGCGAGAAGTATTTATTTCGCGATTCAGGATTTGTAGTTACTCCGTGTAGTGCGTTGCTTCGTAGTTCAGTGTATCTTCGGTAGATGGCGCTGTAGTATGTTATGTGGAAGTCGCCACAAACACTAATAATAATATATTTTTATGAAATGTTTAATGTAATTAATTAATAACACAATTCATATTCTACTAACATTTGTTCACGCCTATACTCGCATGGATGTCGTATGTCGCGGTAACCAATTTGCGGGGTAATATGTCTATGACACTTAAAAAAAATTGTGGTTTTCTATTAGTAAAAGAATTTTCCTAATCGGATCTATGGATCCAGGGACAACCCCCTTGAACTTCAAAACTTTACCCCTTCATAATCTTATATTTAAAACTAGCGACCCGCCCCGGCTTCGCACGGGTGCAATGCTGATACTAAATTAAATACACTACAGAAAAACTATGAACGTTGTATATAAAAACATAGCGGCACGCTCCGACTTTGCACGGGCATAAAATAGAAACCTCTAAAATTAGCAATGTTGCCTTAGTATATGATGCATGTATTATACATATAAACCTTCCTCTTGAATCACTCTATCTATTGGAAAAAACAGCATCAAAATCCGTTGCGTAGTTTTAAAGATTTAAGCGCACATAGGGATATAGGGACAGAAAAGGCGACTTTGTTTTATACTATATAGTGATTTGTTTATTAATTTTGGATCACCAACAGATTTTAGTACAAATATACATAATACATCATTTGTGCTTATCCAATTATAGGCTATCACTGCTAACAATATGTCACCTAAACTTCGAAACAAATATTTGCAGATCATACAAACATTTGGTCCGACCCGGGAATCGAACCCGAGACCTCAAGCACAGCAGTCGCTTACGCTACCACTCGCGCCACCTCGGCAGTCAATATTATTTTATGATTATTTATTAGTTTATTTTCTTTTAAATAATTCTTACTTTTAAACTTTATTTTGTAACAATTGCGTAAACATTAATAAATAAACTTAATTTTATTCTCTCAAATTTCAATGCCTGGTAAAGATTACTAAATTAAGACAACTATACCACAAGATCACAAGTACACTTAGTTGTCACTATATATTTTGAATTTGATTGATACAACTGATATCTGCTCATCGTTTATTGTACAGTATAAACTGGAACTACCCGCTATAATTACCTTTGTTTTGGTATTATCTACCAGGTCATTAATAATTAGATCTACGAGTATAGTTTCAAAGTTAAAATAATAGAGAAAATGGAAGTAATGTATGTGATACTCGTATATTAATCGACTAATGCACATGTAGACTAGTTCACACCACTAGTGAATAGGAACGTCATTGTCACAGCGTTTTTAAATCAAGTGAGTTCTTTTTATTCATTGGTTGCTTTTATTAAATGGCGGTACCAACTTAATTTTGTGCAATTTTTTTGATCGTTAATTGAATCACGACGACTTGAAGACTAGAGTTAAAGGTTTTAAATAATAAAAATTAAAAATATTAAATGATTTTTATCGACTGGTCAGATATCAGTTAACAATAAACTTAAAATTTCGATTGACGGAGAAAGAATTACATTTTTGAATAGGAAGATACGTAGGTAAGTGTTTTTTTAGTATTTACGAGTATTTAATTTTAGTCAGGTGGATATGTCTTTTATTTAACCAAGAATTCATGAAGAGGCCAGTTTGTGCAAAGGAATATAGTGTTGTTGTCCGTGTGCGATGACTCTTTTTAAAATATTATCTAGATGAAGATGAACTAACAAGTTGAATGGTTTCCATGTCTCAAAGTTGAAACAGTAAAACGAGTATAAAGAGACGCGCCAAAACATTAACAACGTTGTTGATATTTAAGTGGGAAAATGGATTCAGTTCTGTAATCGTTCATGTTAAAATTGTTCAGTGCTTCAGTCGTCAACTTACTAATGTTAATCTCTAAAATGTCCAATTGCAGTAAAGGGTGCTTGGCTGCTTTCTCACCATAATTTTTACATGATACTTAGCATTAGTAAACTTGTCTGTTGTATGTATTGCGTATCGTCCATTTGGTACTTGTGTGAAGGCATGTAAATGTGACTTGTCAAGTTAAAAAAATACTCTCTGAGTGTATATTCTTGGTTTGCGACATATGACAACTTATTTCTGCTCTTATTATCGGACTGTGTATTTGTTATTTGTTTGTTTAATTACTTGCCAATACTATGTTATTTCTAATCAGTTTTGAGAATGATCTTTATCGGTACACCAAAATTAATAATGTTCCTTTGGATATTTTATGAACACAGAAACATATTTTCTTGTTTTTTACACTACTAGTTAAGTAAATATAATAATTGTTACAATCGTTTAGTTGTTTCATTAGCAATTTATTAAGAACCTTTTTGTTTTATTTCCTTTAATATTGTAATATTTTAATTTTATCTCAACTCAGAATCTGCAACAAAAGGCGAACATTTCTCACTACGTGCCGGAGGAGCCTACTTCAGACGAGTATCTAAGTAAGTTTATGATACAACTATTTAATGTTTGTTGTGAATTCATAAATAATTCTTATTATACACAAGAATATATAAACGTATGGAAGGTTTCATATTGAGTTTTCGTTGATCTTTTGACCCAAGAAGAATGTATTAAGTAATTGGAATTCAGAAATTAATGTTAAAGCTGCAACAGAAATACATCATGTGTGAATTTTTTTACTGTCTAACCATTATAGTTCGTGAGGTGACACGGTGAGACGGATGGACAGCGAAGTAATAGGGTCTAGATTTACCCTTGGGTTACGGAGCCCTACCAAACTCGTAAATATATTTAAAATTTTAATGTTCGCACGCTGGAATCCTACACGAACTTTTACTTTTTAGTTCAGATTCAGTGGTTTTCATGTAGTTTAGTTTGTCTTATCTAGATAGCATTTAGTTGTATAGTAAGTATTATTTATCCTAGAAGCTATAAATTCATCCAAGGGATATGCAAGTTTGGTGTGATCTTCTTGTCTTATAGAATACCTAAAAACATACTTAAACTAAAAAATATAATTTCCCTTTATTAACATTAGTGAAATATAAGTGAATCGATTTTTTATGAATGTTTATCTATCATACATACGCTATATTCAGGTGTTCCTGTTCCAAAGAAATCTCTGCTCGGAGAGAAAACCAGAAAATATATTTGTATTATATTAGAACAAATTTGAAAAACTGGCAAAGGACACTAATATAACCATCAAAAGGAGCCTATGGAAAATAGTATCTTAAAAACTTCTAACGAATGAAGCTACGGCTTACAAAAGTTGGCTAACAGTAATTGCGTTTCTGACAATATTAAAGTTACAAAACAAATAGCTCAAGATGAAATATTGTTTATCATAATTGTAAAAATAAGCTAGCTAAGCCTTTTGGATAAATTGGCAGGAACTCGTGATTATTATTTAAATAAGATTAATGAAAGTACCGACCCCAAATAATAGGAAATGGCTAGGACAAGGAAGAATGAAAGTATGAGCATGTCTGGTGACGATGATAAAGAAATATTTCAAAGTGACAGTGTTAATGTAAATGATTCGGTCGCAGAAACTAAACCATATTCATGTGATACTTGTCGAAAATGTTTCAAAACCAAACGTAATTTAGTAAAGCACACTCGTGTGCACACGGGTGTGAAGCCATATCAATGTGACATATGTAAGAAATGTTTTCTCTTAAAGACTAACTTAGATGTACATACTTATATACACACTGGTGAGAAACCATATCAATGTGACATATGTAAGAAATGTTTTCGCGTAAAGGATAGCTTAGCTAAACATATTTTTGTACACACTGGTGAGAAACCATATCAATGTAGTGTATGTAAGAAATGTTTTACCCAAAACAGTTATTTAAAAAACCATGTTCGTATACACACTGATGAGAAACCATATCAATGTGACATATGTAAGAAATGTTTTCGCGTAAAGGATAACTTAGCTAAACATATTCTTGTACACACTGGTGAGAAACCATATCAATGTAGTATATGTAGGAAATGTTTTACCCAAAGCAGTAATTTAAAAAACCATGTTCGTATACACTCTGGTGAGAAACCATATGAATGTCAAACATGTCAGAAATGTTTTCGAGTAAAGAGTAATTTAAACAGACATATTCTTGGACACACTGCTGACAAAACATCCCCGTGTAGTTTAGCAAAAAAATAAATTAAATCAATATATTTGTATACATGTACTGTTTGTTTTTAATATAATTTGACAAGGATACTTCGATTTTTGAGAAAAGACAAAAATTACTCCGTGCATAGACAATCGACTAAGGGGGCTAAGCCACTGGTAAATACTGGTTTATTGAATATGAATGAAATAGTTGTGCTATCCATATTCATGCATGTACTTAACTTTAAGGGTAACTTCTATACCTCGTATTGTATGGGTCATATCCACGAGCGAAAGAATCGCGACAGATCTGCGCTTCTATCGACGAATAACCTACACGAACGAACGATTTTTGTTTTAACCTATCGTCGCGTCACATGACAATAATAACGACGCGAATCTTTCGCTGGTGGTGAGGGCCGGTGGAGGTTCCATTTTTTTCTTGAAACACACACTGATATTTTTAAATTCTTGAACACAACTATTTAGTGTTTTAATATTTAGCGGTTTTATGGTGACTTTGTAATGTTATCATAATTTATCTTATTTTGGGCTTGTTATTATAGCTATATTTAGTATTTTTTGTATGCATTTTATACATTAAGTAGTTGTAGATTTTGAGTTTATAAATAGCTATTGCTCTGTTTTGATAAATTAAGGATTATATTTATATTGTGGTATACTTGTGTATAGTATTGAACGATTGCGATGCTCTATCACAACTGTTTAAGAACTACATATCAACGTACACAAAATATTGTTAAACATAAAGTTCAACCTCAATTTGTGCTTGTCTTGAACGTTATAGTACTTATATTGAAATGTAAATTAATCGTTTGATTAAAATCCATTGTATTGTCTATGGTACTGACTGATGTTTAAAATAATTATTTTAATCTGCATACATACTACTATAAAATATATAAACTATAATATTTAAATAAAATTACCCACAAATTGAGTGTCCTTATTGTGTATTGTAATATTTATAATTCGCATAAATGAAATTAGTTATACCTAAATGAAAAAACATTTTAATATAAATAAATTTTAAGTTTTTTGACTAGTACAATTTTTTAGTTTTTTTTTATGGAATAGGGGGCAAACGAGCAGACGTATAGCTTTATGGTAAGCGATCACCGCCGCCCATGGACACTCGCAACTCCAGAGACGTTACAAGTGCGTTGCCGGGCTTTTGGGAAGGAGTACGCTCATTTCTTGAAGATTTGAAGGTCGTATTGGTCCGGGAACACCGCAGGCGACAGTTCATTCCACAGTCTAGTTATGCGCGTCAGAAAGTTTCGGGAAAATCGAAAAATCTCCTCGGTTATTTTCAATATTTTTTAACCTCATTTTTTTTTATTTTTTTTTTTATTATATATGGGGCAAACAAGCAGACGTATCACCTGATGGTAAGCGATTACCGCCGCCCATGGACACCCGCAACATCAGAGGCGTCACAAGTGCGTTGCCGGACTTTTAGGAAGGAGTACACTCTTTTCTTGAAGGTCTGAAGGTCGTATTGGTCCGGGAACACCGCAGACGACAGCTCATTCCGCAGTTTTGCTGTACGTGGCAGAAAATTTCGGGAAAATCGCACAGTTGTGGACTGCCAACCATCTAGATGACGGGGATGAAATTTCTGTCGCGTAGGACGATAGCGGAAAGATGCGGCAGGGATCAATCCGAACAATTCCTCGGAGCACTCCCCATGGTAAATGCGGTAGAAGATGCACAGTGAAGCCACATCTCTACGCAGCGCCAGAGAGTCTAGCCGAATTGAAAGATCCCGGCAATCGACGATACGAGTCGCCCTCCGCTGAATGCGGTCCAGAGGGAGGAGCTAGTATTAGGGTGCCCCTGCCCAAAGATGAGGACAGTGTTCCATGTGAGGCCTAACCTGCGCTTTGTAAAGCCGAAGGCGGTGGGCCGGAGTGAAATACTGCCGCGATCTGTTGAGCACACCTAGCTTTTTTGAGGCCAATTTGGCCTTACCCTCCAAATGGCCACGATACTGGACTTCGCTCGATACGTCGAGACCGAGTATCCCAATATTGGCTGAGGCAGATAGGGGAGTGTCTTCAAAATGAGGATATACGACCCACGGGAGTTTTTTTGCTGTGAACGCGCAAATTTGTGTCTTTATCGGGTTGAATTGGACCAAATTAAGTCAACCCAAATTTGAGACCCTTTCCAAAGCGGTCTCAACTTCAGACACAAGTTTGTTTCGACTCTCAATGACGTTTTCCCGAGAAATATTGGCGCGGCCGGTGTAGAGAGCATCGCCCGTACTTTCATCCGCATAACAATGAATGCCGCTAATTGGCAGCATGTCATTGATATGAAGGAGGAACAGAGTAGGCGATAGCACACAGCCTTGCGGGACACCAGCATTCACAGGCATGGAGTCAGAGCATTCACCGTCGACTACGACCCTTCTTCTACCTGCCAGAAAGCTAGTGACCCAATCGCATAATTTCTCGGGAAGCCCATAGGAAGGGAGCTTCGAAAGAAGCGCTTTGTGCCAGACCCGATCGAACGCTTTCGCGATGTCCAAACTAACTGCCAAGGCTTCCCCCTTAGTCTCAATCGCCTGAGCCCAGCGATGTGTCAGGTATGCCAGAAGAGCTTCCCTCCATGATGTCGGGACTTCCCCAGCAGAGTAGGAGAGTCGAAAAAGACGCGTTAAGACCGGTGCCAACTCTGGAACGCACATCTTCAACACAATAGGAGGGATTCCATCCGGGCCGCTCGACTTGTGGATTTCAAGGGACAAAAGTGCTAAGCGCACTGAGCGTTGGTGGAACTGGATATCCAGCATACAGCTCTCGCACCGCGGTATGGTAGGCGACTCCTGTCCCCCGTCATCCAAGGTCGAGTTGGACGCAAAGTGTTTTGCCAGAAGATCGGCTTTCTCCTTTGCGTCATAGGTCAACGGATTATTTCCTACGTGTAGAGGTGGAAAGGACGGCTTACAAAAATTCCCTTCGATAGCCTTGGCAAGAGACCAAAATGCCCGAGTTCCCGAAGGAAGACGCTCAAGCCTCTCGCCAACCCTAGCGATGTTCTCCGATTTCGTCCTTGCAATGTCTCTTTTGAGGGACCTGGAGGCAAAGTTGTACTCCTGTTTCAGAGCGCTGGTATTTTGATCCCGCACCGCCACCGCGTCGGCCCAGGCTCGATAAGCCTCCTGCTTCCTGCGAGAAGCTTTTCTGGAGGATGGACCAAACCAGGGCCGACACTTGCCACCAATGGGAACCACAGAGGATGGGATGAAAAGCTCCATACCCTGCAGCACAACATCAGCAACAGAATCAGCAGCAGTGTTGGAATTATCCGGCGAGAAGCACAACCTTCTCCAAGGGTAGGACGCAAAGAACGACCGCATCCCATCCCAATCTGCTGACCTGTAGTGCCACACACGACGGCTGCGCACAACTCGCGATCGCGGCGAGAGTGTGATAGACACTGAACTCCGGACAAAGCAATGGTCTGAAGAGCCAAGTGGAGCGTTCACGGTTACGTGGCAACCGTCCGGATGAGAAGGTCTAACAGTGAAGGATTCTGGCCCTCCACATCTGGCAACCAGTTGTGTCAGGACGTATGCCAGGGCGAAATCGTGAACAGATCTCCCCGTTTTAATGGAACTGAGCCAGTCGGCGTGGTGGGCGTTGAAATCGCCAAGTACGACGATCTCTGCGGAGGGGATCTGCTGCTGCACGAAGTCTGTAGCCATCTGGATATGCTCAATGAGTCGGTCAGTTTCGGCATCACCGCTATGGGACCTATAGAGGCACGCATAGACGCGGGGATGGTCGTCGCTATCTACACGGAGCCATAGGATGGAGAGGTCCCTACCCTCGAGATTGCTGAGGCGACGAGAGCTGATATCGTCTCTGACGTACACGCACACTCCGGCTTTAGATATTAAGGAGTGTTCTAAACCGTACCCAGGATAAGTGAGGTAGGAGGTGTCCGCTGGAGACGATATCTGCGTCTCAGTCAAAAAGAGCAAGGCTGGCTTTGCTGTCTCGAGGTGGTGATGGACAGCATCAAGGTTACTGTGTAAACCCCTTATGTTGCAAAAGTCCACGACTAGCGTGGCAGGGGGTGCCGTGGTGTTGCTGCTCTTACCCCTTTTTTTTTTTTTTTTTTGTGCGGAAATCCCCTCGGATACCACTTGTGGTTATGTCGGACTCGAACCGACCAAAACCGCACACCGTCTGGGGTACTAGAAGCCGGGGAACCAGGTGCACCCTCGGAAGGAAATCCCAACTGCTCTTACCCCTAGCATGAATAAGCGTAGTTTTGCCCCCCCCCCCAGAATACGAGGGGCAGCCTGGGCATCCAAGCTCAGGCGCGTTGCGTTCTGAGTGTGGACGCCCAGAGAGGGATTCTCCAACGCTAGCGCATGTATTTCAACTGCGCCATCATAGGGGGGATTGGGGGATGTGCCTCCGGTATCCTCACTCACTCGGTGAAACACAGCTAAAGTGCTGTTTCACACCGGTTTTCTGTGAGGCCGTGGTATCACTCCGGTTGAGCCGACCCATTCATGCCGAAGCGCGACTCTCCCACGAATAATTCAACATCATCAGTGTGCGTATCACTTGTATACTGATGATCTGCAGCTGTATTCACAGGCAAGGTTGGAAGACGTTATGAAGGCTATTGATGATGTCAACTGGGACCTGGAGCTTATTAAATCCTGGTAAACGAGGTTTGGACTGTCTATTAATCAAACCAAATGCCAGGCTATCATTGTAGGCAGTAAACGAATAATAATCAGATTGGATGCCACCTCTATCCCATCAATTGTATTTCAACGGTGTACGAGTAGTTATACCATTCAGTTCTGCAGGGAAAGACTTGGGCTTATTTATCGATTCTATCCTTTAAATCGTATCGTATCAAAAACTTCTTTCCCCCTAAAACTAAAATTATACTCATGCAGTACTTAATCATACCTATAATCGACTATGGGGATGTGTTTTACTTCGTCCTTCAGGTCACCGATGCAGACTTCTTTAACAAGCTTGACCGTCTTCTTTATAAAGGTATGCGTTATATTTTTAATCATCGGAAGTATGACCATAACCATCTGCTTTGCGTTCTCAGTTACATTATTTATATTATAAAAGAATGTACATGATCTCCTTCTCAATGAACTGGCAGAACTATCTAATCAATAGCATTCCTTACATTTCTATTATTCATAGTTTATACATATAATATTTTTGTATATGTCAATCTGTATAATTATGTATATATTTATATATGTTGTTATTAATTCCTGTATATATACTTGTGTATGTTGCGAACTATGAACATTTTAACTGACTTCATAAGAATGTAACCTCTGAACCTATATATACCATATATACCATGTAAGTTTTCTACACCACCCGAAGGATGACTGGAAGAGAATGCCCTGGGCATTAAGTCCGCCGATGTACAAGCTTAGTGCATAAAGTTAATAAATATATAATCAACTCACACACAGTGCTACGCGGCGCGTCCGACCCTTGTTTACAACTTTTAATTGCAAGCGTAGCTTATTGCTTAGCGTCTAGCATAATTTTAAGAGTTGAACTTGAAACCATGTTCCTGGACTGAATTTCAGGCGCTTAATAATCATCATCATCAACAGCTTTCAATAGTCCACGGCTGGACACAGAGCTCTCATTCGAAAAAGGTTCTGGCTTATTATTCCACGCTGACTTGATGACTCTGTCAAATTCAGTCCTTTAATTTAAGTGCTAATCGACATTTAAACTTCCAGTTCATTTATTTGTTTACCCGCGTCAAGGGCAATATCGTATTCAAATACATTTAGAACCAGTTCCAAAAGTTCATGATAAAGTGTTAAATAGTTATCCGTCAGATGACACTATTACAGATATAGAAGGTAGCTGCTATATTTTTGTTTATTACGAATTTGTTTATTCATTTTGGATCACCAAAAAATGTCGGTACAAAAATACAAAATACATTCTTTGTGCTTATCAAATTACTTATAGGCAATCACAGCTAACGTAAGTGGAACTTTTATCGTTTTAATTTGAAATTAATAAAAGTGATTTTAATAGATAGACGTTCTACTGTTGCGGGGCCTACAGAGCTCGGGTTTTAGGTTCACCTCTAAGTTTACCCTCTGGTCGCCGCGCTGCCTACTCAGCGTGTCGCCTACAGAGCTCGGTGAAGATTGGTATTGGCCCTCACTCTACTGGAAACGCGGAAACCGCACTGCTTACAAGCTGGTCGCCGACAGACGTCCTACTACTGCGAGTCCTACAGGAGTGTACGATTCCGATCCCTTGTCGGTGCTATCTTAGAATATTTTAAGTTTGAGAATCGAACCCACACCACTACACTACTATCCTTTCTAGTTAATAAATTCTATTTGTTACGACTAGCCGGTTTTATTTCTACGTAATTACGTGCAGACGTAACACTGTTACGTTTACGTTTAATCAACAATGTCTGTATAAAAGAGTGCAATTTTTCAACTTTATATAAATAAATAATAAATAAATAAAAACAAATAGTCAAGGAGAGAGATCCTGCTGCTGCAAATAGTTTGCGGATAACTTCCCCAATCTGTGGGCCCCAGGACAGATACCTAACCTTATTTGTAAACTTTGTATATTACAGACTATTTATCTATTTTTTGTTTAGCCTTGTAAGTTACATATATAACAATACACAATATAACAATATTTTTATATATTTTGAGTATTCTAGTGGTATTTCTTTTAATTTTCTGAGTATTTCCGAAATATTTATTTAGAAGATTATTTATTTTGCTTTCGTATTTAAAAGAAGGAAAACCTGTAGGTGGGTGTGGTGAAACCTCAAGTTCAATACAGCCACTAATTGTTAGGTATTTTAGCTTAACTTTTCATGTGTGTATACCTTAATTGTAGATTAAAAATATATTTACAAATTAGTATACGTTTATGTGTACTTCAATACGGCTATTTTAGTTTCTTACTTTGTTAATTGCTTTATACTAGTAAGCTACTTGTAAAAAGAATAAATAAATAATATTATTTATTAAATAACCGAATCCTTGCAACAAACTACTGGTATCTGTTGATAGTTTATTGTACAGTGTAACCCTGAACTACCCACTACAATTACCATTGTTTTGGTATTACCTACAAAGTTAAAATAATATAGAAAATGAAAGTAATGTGTGATATATTAATCGACTAATGCACATGTAGACTACTTCACACAACTAGTGAACGTCACAGAGTTTTTAAATCAAATCAGTTCGATTTAATTAATTGGTTGTTTTTTTTTAAATGACGGTACCAACATAATTATGTTAATTTTTTTGATCGTTAATTGAATCACGACGACTTGAAGACTAGACTTAAAGGTTTTAAATCATTAAATTTGAAAATATTAACTGATTTTTATCGAATGGTCAGATATCAGCTAACAATAAACTTAAAATTTCGATTGACGGAGTAAGAATTATATTTTTGAACAGGAAGATACGTAGGTAAGTGTTTTTTAGTATTTATTTAATTTTAGTCAGGTGGATATGTCTTTTATTTTACAAAGAATTAATGAAGCGGCCAGTTTCTATAAAGGAGTATAGTGTTGTTGTCTGTGGGCGATCATTATTTTTAAGCTATTATCTAGATGAAAATGAACTAACAAGTTGAATGATTTCCATGTCTCAAAGTTAAAACAGTAAAACAAGAAGGAAAAGACGCGCCATAATAGTAAAAACTTTGTTGAAATATAGGTGGGACAATCGAATCTGTTATCTAGTCGTCCATGTTAAAGCTGTTCAGTGCTTCAGTCGCCAACTTACCAGTGTTTCTCAATAAAATGTCCAATTGCAGTAACGTGTGCTTAGTTGCCTTTTCACCGTAATTTTTACATTATACTTAGCGTTAGTAAACTTGTCTCAAAATAATAGTATTTGGTGTTAGACAAATAATTTATGGTCCATTTTTTCCTTGTGTGAAGGTATGTTAATGAGATGGTAGAAAAAGTAGTCACTGCGTATATATTATTGGTTTGCGATATATGACAACTCATTTCTGCTCTTGCAAATTCTACGTTATTTCTAATCAGGTTTAAGAATGATCTTTATCGGTACGCTTAATTTAATAACGATCCTTTGAATATTTTACAAACACAGAAACATATTTTCTTGTTTTTTTAACACTACTAGTTAAGTGTGTTTAATAATAATTACAATTGTTCACGTCGCGCTGTCAATTTGTCTTGTCAGCAACTTTTCAGAACCTTTTAATTTATTTTCTTTTATATTCTAATATTTTAATTTTATCTCAACTCAGAATCTGCACCAAAAGGTGCGTATTTCTCACTACGTCCTGGAGGAGCCTACTTTAAACTAGTACCTAGGTAAGCTTAACAAAATTATTTAATGTTTGTTGTGAGTTCATAAATAATTCTTATTATACAAGGGAATATAAAGAGGTGTAAGTATATAAACATATGGAAGGTTTCATATTGAGTTATCGTTGATCTTTTGATCCGAAAAGAATAGATTAAGGAATTGATGTTAAAGCGGCAACAGAAATACATCATGTGTGATTTTTTTTTACTTTCTAACCAAATTTTATCTATCTAACCATTGACTGCACGGTTGGCCTAGTGGTATAAGTGGTCGCCACACGCTTTCTACTGCGCTAAGTGTTGTGGGTTCAAATCCTACATAGGCAACACTTTGTGTGATCCACAAATTTTTGTTCTGAGTCTGGGTGTTCTTTGTGTCCTTTTCGTGTATATTTGTAAAGTCCCCCGCGACACAGGATGTATATTCCTAATGCTGGAGTTGTATTAAAAAATTGAATTGACTTGTATAGTAAGAATGATTAAGTATTCATGTTGAACATGTAGATGTAGATAATATGTCTGAACTCCCTCAAATATAAATTAATCGATTTATTATGAACGTTTACCTATCATACATACGCTATATTCAAGTGTTCCTGTTCCAAAGAAACCTCTGCTTGAAGAGAAAACCAGAAAATATATTTGTATTATATTAGAACAAGTTCCAAAAACTGAGAAAAGACACTAAAATAACCCATGAAAAGGAGCCTGTAGACAATTGTGTCTTAGAAACTTCTATTGAATAAAGCTACGGCTTACAAAAGTTGGCTAACAGTAATGGTGTTTCTAACAATAATAAAGTTACAAAACAAATAGATCAAGATGAAAAAAAAATTAAATCATAATTGTTAAATCTGAAGCTTAGCCTTAGCCTTATGGATAAATAAACAGAAACTAGTGTTTTTAAATAAATATGATTAATGAAAGTATGAGCGTGTCCGGTCACAATGATAATGAAATATTTCAAAGTGACAGTGTTAATGTAAGTGATTCGGTCGCAGAAACTAAACCATATTCATGTGATACTTGTCGAAAATGTTTTAAAACCAAACGTCATTTAGTAACTCACACTCGTGTGCACACTTGTGTGAAGCCATATCAATGTGACATATGTAAGAAATGTTTTCTCTCAAAGTCTAACTTAGAAATACATATTCGTATACACACTGGTGAGAAACCATATCAATGTAGTATATGCCAGAAATGTTTTAGTCAAAAGAGTAATTTAAATAAACATGTTCTTTTACACACTGGTGAGAAACCAAATCAATGTAGTATATGCCAGAAATGTTTTAGCCAAAAGAGTAATTTAAAAAAACATGTTCTTTTACACACTGGTGAGAAACCATATCAATGTAGTATATGTAATAAATGTTTTAACCAGAACAGTAATTTAAAAAGTCATGTTTGTTTACACTCTGGTGAGAAACCATATCAATGTGACATATGTAAGAAGTGTTTTCTCTCAAAGACTAACTTAGATGTACATATTCGTATACACACTGGTGAGAAACCATATCAATGTAGTATATGTCAGAAATGTTTTAACCGAAAGGGTACTTTAAAAGAACATATTCGTGTGCACACTGGTGAGAAACCATATCAATGTAGTATATGCCAGAAATGTTTTAGCCATAAGAGTAATTTAAAAGAACATGTTCGTGTGCACACTGGTGTGAAGCTATATCAATGTAGTATATGCCAGAAATGTTTTAGTCATAAGAGTAGTTTAAAAAAACATGTTCGTTTACACGCTGGTGAGAAACCATATGAATGTGACATCGTGTCAGAAATATTATCGCTAGAAGAGTACTTTAAATAGAAATATTCTTGTACACTTTGGTGACAAACCATATCCATGTAAATTAGCAAAAAAAATGATTTAAATCAAAATATTCGCATACACGCACTGTATTCAATATAATTTGTCCAAGAGATACTTTGGATTCTTGACAAAAGACAAACATTACTTAGGGGGCTAAGCCGCTGGTAAATACTGGTTCATTATATGAATAGAATAGTTGTGCTAGCCATATTCATGCATGTACTATACTTTGTGGGTAACTTCTAAACATCGTATTTTACGGATCGTCTCCACGAGCGAGAGAATCGCGACAGATCCGCGCTTGTATCGTCGGATAATCTCCACGAACGAACGATTTTTGTTTTAACCTATCGTCGCGTCACACGACGATAATAACGACACGAATCTCACGCTGGTGGTGAGGGCCGGCGGAGGTTCCAATTATTGCTTTAAACACACACTACGATATTTTTAAATTCTTGGCCACAACTATTTAGTGTTTTGATATTTAGTGATGTTATGGTGACTTTGTAATGTAATCATAATTTATCTTATTTGGGACTTATTATTATAGCTATATTTAGTAATTTTTTTGTATTCATTTTACACATTATAGTTGTAGACTTTGAGTTATAAATACCTATTGCTCAGTTTTGATAAATTAAGGATATGTTCATATTGTGGTAAAGTTATTGAATGAGTACGTTGTTTTTTTGGTTACATACCTACGATAACGAATTTGGTATTGTATCTATCGACGCTCACAAAATATTGTTAAACATAAAGTTCAACTTTAATGTGTGTTTTCTTGAACGTTATACTACTTGTAGTGACTTAGTACAGTTATTTGTGTTTGGTACTCGTATGTTAAATATTATTAGGTGAAAAATTATTAATTCCTCATACTTAGCATTATATACAATTTAAATTACCTTAAAACTATTTAAAATAAATTACATGAAATAAATATTGCTACACGTGTTACGTATCCCTAAACATTTCACACGCACTTGAGGTCTGTGGAATTGGTTTTTTATAAGGACGATGTTACGTATCCATAAACATCTCACACGGCACTTGATATCTGCGGAATGTGCTACGATAAGAATGGCGACGCTGGACCTCCACCAGCTTTCAAAAACATAATTAAAATTTATTCTTGATTCTCACTTCGAGGCAGAATAACTTGTCTATAGTCGTTCCAATCGTTTATTTAACTTTTGACAGATCACGCACATAAAGTTTTGTAATAATTTTTGATACAATGTACTACAGATAATACTGTACTTTATGAGCGGGCTCCGCCCACTTAGGGATGTGTCATTCGTAATTAATGACCACAGACTATAAAAACGGTTTTGAAATAAATCGATTATCGATTATGTTAATAAAACATACAATAAAATTATTGTGATTATATTTTATATCAAATCACGTAAAAACCTTTATTATTTTACATTAAAATGCCCTAAATGTCTCTGTTTTAATGCATAAATAATTTGCGTAAAGAAAACAGTTCCATCGTACTCGTACCTAGTAATGGGATCGAATGTATTCGCTGCAAATTAATGAATCTAAAATAATTGTTTAGACTTACTGTAGTTGGTTCAAATAAAAAATACCTGCGGTACCTACTTGTAATGAACAGGTACAAAATGTTGAAATTCGTAGTACTTTACGGATTAAAAAATAAAACAACCAAAAGAGGTACTGTTATACTAATTTTAATTATAAAGAATCGTCTTCTTCGTATGACCAGGAATCATCATCACTTGAGTTCTCAGTAATATTGATTATCATTTCTTGGATAGATAAATTGTCAAATGCAACATCCCGATCCCAATCCGACATTATCACCTTCTTTGTTTTTTCTACAACATTCGCCCAGTTTTATGGAGTTACTTTTTCACACGCATTTTTCAGTAAATTCAGCATTTTTCTTGCGGTGAAAGGAGGAGTTGTATTGTTCCTCGCAGCAAATCCTTTAACTTGTGCCCAGATAATTTTAATTGCATTTTATTGGCAGTGATATGGGGGAATTCTGAGGACGGTATGCCCATGCTCTGCTGACATTTCATCTATTACGTATCGTTTTGGCAGCTTCTTTGTTTTTAATATCTTTCTCTTTCTCCTCGCCATTGTCACGGAGCCAGTTTATGATTTCATGTTTTTTGTTGGCCTGTGTTGGCATTTTATTATTTTGACGAGAGTAATAAGGTGCATTATCAATAAATATTATTGATGGCTCTTCGAGTGATGTAAGCATTTCTTTGAACCACTTTTCAAACACGTTCGAATTCATCTCCTCATGATAATCTCTTGTTTTCTGGGATTTAAAAGCTAATAGAGCGTCTGGCACAAATCCTTTTACTGTTCCTGCATGACAAATAATCAGTCGTTCGCCTTTTCCCATTGGTACTGTAGAAGTGGAGCAAGCGGTGTTGTCAGTCCAAGTTTTTGACAGCGTATGATTCGCATTGAGCCAAGTTTCATCTGTGAAAAAAACATTCGACAAATCTTCTATTTTTTTCGCTTGTCTTAAAAAATCGCATCTATACAAAGCAATATCATTGCGTTCCATTAAAATTTTTCGTTTGTCACATTTTTGGAATAACATTCCAATGTCTTTCAATACCTTTACCAGAGAAGATTTTTGACCACGGAACAAACCACTATTTCGTAGAGATTGTGTTAGTTTTTTTAATGTTGGAATCTCTTTTCTTTGGTATGACGACGAATAGCATCAGCGTCAAAATTGTCAACGGCTGTAACTTTACTAGGCTGACGTTTTTTCTTAGGTGTAGATAGCTTATTCTGTTCCATGCCACTGATGCCGTAGCCTTCTTTTGTTATTTTTGCCACTGTTGGAGCACTAATACCTAATGCTGCTGCAACACGGTCTCTAACTTGAGTTACTGGTATAAGAGGCCCACCATTACGGCTTTCCTTTTCAAAGTATTCACGAAGTCGCAAAACAAACTCTCTTATTTGTCCTTTGAGTACTTTCTTTTTTGGCATTTTGACAGTAACGAAGGCAGGAACGATACGCTCAACTCAACCAAACGTGAGAATTCACAAATAACTCAATACGGAGGAATATAAATACTCAACTATATTAAAGGTTACTCATTGAAATACTGTAGATTATTTTAAAATAGACATAGAGAGATTTAATAAAGATCATCAATAGTTTAACAAATACAATATTAACCAATGAATTACAACACAATACAATAATACATTTCGAAAATTCAGTTCCTTTTATATATTTTTTCATGACATAGAACCGTCATATTTGAAGAACATTCTTTTAATACATTTCTTCTTTATTTTGACAAAGGAGGTCGGACATTGAAACAAATAGAAATATAAGTACGAAATTATCTATAATATAATGAGTTTGTTAAATCGATTAAAACTTCTTAATGCATAAAATCGATCGATACGATACGATATTGCTTAGCGCCTTGCATAATTTTAAGAGATGAACTTGAAACCATGTTTCTGGACTAAATTTCAGGCGCTTAGTAATCACCACCATCAACAGCCTTCAATAGTCCACGGCTGGACACAGAGCTATACTTCGAAAAAGTTTCTGGTTTACTATTCCACGCTGACTTGATGATTCTGTCAAATTCAGTCCTTTAATTAAAGTGCTAATCGACATTTAAAGTTCCAGAAAATTTATTTGTGTAGCCGCGTCAAGGATTATATCGTATTACATTATTTTCAAATGTTATCACATTTAGAACCAGTTCCATAAGTTCATGGTAAAACGTTAAATAGTTATCTGCCAGATGACACTATTACAGATATAAAAGGTAGCTGCTATATTTTTGTTTATAAGGAATTTGTTTATTCATTTTGAATTACTAACTTATTTAAGTACAAAAATACAAAATTCATCTTTCGTGCTTATCCAATTATAGGCAATCACTTCTAACATGAGTAGAACTATTACCATTTTAATTTAACGAAAGTGAATTTTATCTTAAAAATATATATAAAACATTTATATTTATAAATATTTGAGTACCTAATTCAAATATGAATTTATTGCACAGGTTTTGAAGTCGCTAAGTTTATTAAGTTGATCTTCGGTGAGATCCAGATAGCTGACACCGCCATAGTCAAAGAGACAGATCCTGCTGCTGCAAATAGTTTGCGGATAACTTCCTCAATCTGAGGGCCCCAGGACAGATACCTATAGCTTAGTTTCAAACTTTGTATATTACAGACTATTAATATATTATTTATTGAATAACCGAATCCTAAACGAAATCGGAGCGTGGGTAGGCCCCCTGCAAGATGGTACGACGACCTGGTTAAGGTCGCAGGAGTCTGTTGGATGCGAGCAGCACAGGACCGGTTGTTGTGGGAAGCCTTGGGGGAGGCCTATGTCCAGCAGTGGACGTCTTTCGGCTGACATGATGAGGATGATGATGATGAACCGAATCCTTGCAACAAACAACTGGTATCTGTTGATAGATTGATGATAGTTTATTGTACACTGTAACCTGGAACTACCCACTACAACTACCATTGATTTGGTATTATCTACCAGATCATTAAGTTAAAATAATCGTCTAATGCACACGTAGACTAGTTCACACCACAATTGAATAGGAACGTCATTGTCACAGCGTTTTTAAATCATGTCAGTTCTTTTTTATTCACTGGTTGCTTTTGTTAAATGACGGTACTAACTTAATTTTGTGCAATTTTTTGATCGTTAATTGAATCTAGAATACTTGAAGACTAGAAGTAAAGGTTTTAAATGATAAAAATTAAAAATATTAAATGATTTTTATCAACTGATCGGATATCAGTTAACAATAAACTTAAAATTACGATCAATGGAATAAGAATTACATGTTTCAATATCAATATACGTAGGTAAGTGTTTTTTTAGTATTTATTTAATTTTAGTCAGGTGGATATGCCTTTTATTTTACAAAGAATTACAGAAACGGCTGGTTTCTGCAAAGAAGTATAGTGTTGTTGTCTGTGTGCGATGATTCTTTTTAAAGTATTATCTAAATGAAGATGAACTAACAAATAGAATAGTTTCCACGTCTCAAAGTGGAAACAGTAAAACAAGAATGAAAGGACGGGCCATAACAGTAAGAACGTTGTTGTAATGTGTGATCCACAAATTATTGTTCTGAATCTGGGTGTTGTTTGTGTCCGTTTTGTGTATATTTGTAAAGTCACCCGTGATACAAGATATATATATTTCTAATGCGGGAGTTGTATTGTAAAAAAAAAATATAAAAAAAGCTCAAAAAAGTTAGTTCGTGAGGTGACAGACGGACGGACAGCGGAGTCTTAGTAATAGGGTCTAGATGTACCCTTGGGGTACGGAACCCTTTTAAACTCGTAAATATATTAAAAATTCCAATGTGCTTGGATCCTACACGAATTTTTACTTTTTAGTTTAGATTCAGTGGTTTCCATGTAGTTTGGTCTGTCTTATCTAGATGGCATTGAATTGTATAGTAAAAATGATTTAGTCTAGAAGCTTTATGCCAATGCCAAGGGATATGCAAGTTCGGTGAGATCATCTTGATTTATAAATGACCTTAAAAACATAGGTAAATAAAAAAATATAATTTCGCTTCATTGACATTACGTTGAACACGTACCTAGATGTAAATAATATGAACTCCCTCAAATATAAGTAAATCGATTTTTTATGAAGGTTTACCTATCATACATACGCTATGTTCAGGTGTTCCTGTTCCAAAGAAACCTGTGCTTAGAGAGAAAACCAGAACATTTATTTGTATTATATTAGAACAAGTTCCAAAAACTAGGAAAGGACACTAAAATAACCCATCAAAAGGAGCCTATGGAAAATTGTATCTTAGAAACTTCTAACGAATGAAGCTACGGCTTACAAAAGTTGGCTAACAGTAATATTGTTTCTGACAATAATAAAGTAAGTAAACAAATAGCTCAAGATGAAATAAATTTGAATCATAATTGTAAAAATCTTAAGCTAAGCCTTAAGGACAAATCAGCAAGAACTTAAGGTTATTATATAAATATGACTAATGAAAGTATGAGCGTTTCTGGTCACAATGATAATGAAATATTTCAAAGTAACAGTGTAAAAGTAAGTGATTCGGTCGCAGAAACTAAACCATATTCATGTGATACTTGTCGGCAATGTTTTAAAACCAAACATAATTTAGCAAACCACACTCGTGTGCACACTGATGTGAAGCCATATCAATGTGACATATGTAAGATATGTTTTAGCAAAAAGGTTAACTTAGATAGACATATTCGTGTACACACTGGTGAGAAACCATATCAATGTAGTATATGCCAGAAATGTTTTAGCCAAAAGAATAATTTAAAAACACATGTTCTTTTACACACTGGTGAGAAACCACATCAATGTAGTATATGTCAGAAATGTTTCAGACTAAAGAATACTTTAAAAGAACATGTTCGTGTGCACACTGGTGTGAAGCCATATCAATGTGACATATGTAAGATATGTTTTAGCAAAAAGGTTAACTTAGATAGACATATTCGTGTACACACTGGTGAGAAACCATATCAATGTAGTATATGCCAGAAATGTTTTAGCCAAAAGAATAATTTAAAAACACATGTTCTTTTACACACTGGTAAGAAACCACATCAATGTAGTATATGCCAGTAATGTTTTAGACTAAAGAGTATTTTAAAAGAACATGTTCGTGTGCACACTGGTGTGAAGCCATATCAATGTGACATATGTAAGAACTGTTTTAGCCACAACCGTACTTTAAAAGAACGTGTTCGTTTGCACACTGGTGAGAAACCATATCAATGTATTATATGCCAGAAATGTTTTAGCTATAAGAATAATTAAAAAAAACATGTTCATTTACACACTGGTGAGAAACCATATAAATGTAGTATATGTAATAAATGTTTTACCCAAAACGGTCATTTAAAAAAACATGTTCGTTTACACGCTGGTGAGAAACCATATGAATGTGACATCGTGTCAGAAATATTATCGCTGGAAGAGTACTTTAAAGAGAAATATTCTTGTACACACTGGTGACAAATATATACCGAATAATAAGTAAATACCGTTCCTCAATTTATTTTTTATAGGAACGATTTTAGCTTACGCCCCGTATATTATACTACTATTCGTACCTAGAACGGATCGTTTTTCAAATATAGGATCTGGGCATAAGGGGGCTAAGCGCTGGTTAATACTGGTTCATTATATGAATAGAATAGTTGTGCTAGCCATATTCATGCATGTACTATACTTTATGGGTAACTTCTAAACATCGTATTTTACGGATCGTCTCCACGAGCGAGAGAATCGCGACAGATCCGCGCTTCTATCGTCGGATAATCTCCACGAACGAACGATTTTTGTTTTAACCTATCGTCGCGTCACACGACAATAATAACGACGCGAATCTCACGCTGGTGGTGAGGGCCGGTGGAGGTTCCATTTTTTTCTTTAAACACACACTACGATTTTAAATTCTTTATCACAACTATTTAGTGTTTTGATATTTAGTGATTTTATGGTAACTTTGTAATGTAATCATAATTTATCTTAGTTTGGGCTTATTATTATAGCTATATTTAGCAGTATTTTTTTTGTATTCATTTAAACATTAAGTAGTTGTAGATTTTGAGTTTATAAATAGCTATTGCTCAGTTTTGATAAATTTGGGATTTGTTCATATTGTGGTATACTTATTGAATGAATACGTTGTTTTTTTTCTTACATACCTACGATAACGAATTTGGTATTGTATCTATCGCTAAAATATGCTCCAACTGCATAAGTTTAAGAACATCTGTTCATTCTATTCATATAATGAACCAGTGTTTACCAGCGGCTTAGCCCCCTTATGCCCAGTTCCTATATTTGAAAAACGATCCGTTTTAGGTACGAATGGTAGTATATTATACGGGGCGTAAGCTAAAGAAAAAATAAATGTTATGTTTTTTGACTAATACTTTTTTCTTTTCTTATCAACGCACACAAATTATTGTTAAACATATAGTTCAACTAAAATGTGTGCTTGTCTTGAACGTACGATAGTACTTATATTGAAATGTATATAAATCGTTTGATTAAAGTCCCTTGTGTTACCGATGGTACTGAGTGATGTTTGAAATAATTACTTTTCAAACACGCGGTTGGGCTGTTCGTCTATAATATTTTCTTGTTTTTACCTACAAATTGAGTGTCCTTATTGTATTGTGATTGTAAATTAATATATATTTTTAATTCGCATAAATGACATTAGTTTTAAACAAAAGAAAAAATAAATTTTATGTTTTTTGACTAGTACTTTTTTTTCGTTTTTATTTTCTATGGTATAGGGGGCAAACGAACAGACGTTTTGCCTGATGGTAAGCGATTACCGTCGCCCATTGACGCCCGCAACACCAGAGGTGTTACAAGTACGTTGCCGGCCTTTACGAGATGAGAAAAGAGATGGGGATAGGGGTTGGGGTGCCTCCGTGCGGCCTGTACTTGTGCCCGGAGATCCTACACTCGCAGCCAGGGACCTCACCGCGTAGCCGGTGAGGAGGACCAGCTTCATTAGGACTACCGCGAAATGTGGAGAACTCTGAAGCTGGCCATTTGCCGCGCTAAGGCCATTAAAAGAAAGGTGCTGGAGAGTCTCAACCGTGACCCCTGGAGTCGCCCATATCGTGCGGTGTGACAAAAGCTCCGCACGTCAGGCTCCCCTCTAGCTGAGACTCTCTAGCCCAGCTTTCTGCAGCAAGTGGTCGAGGGCCTTTTCCCGCAGCGCGTGGAGCACATACCCCCGTTGATCGTCTACTCGGCCAGAGTATATTCTATGAGAGTGGTGAACGACATTGCAGAAAGCGATGTCGAATTGATTAAACAATTTATAAAACTAATTACCACAGATAAAGAACAAAAAAATCCTTCTTTTATGTTGGTGGTAGTTGTGAAAAATTTCAGGCAAATGATACAAAGAAATGTACTGTATTAGCCTGAGTTACAATTTATTTAATCCTAACAGTTATATAATTTGTGTATGCTTGTCTTTTTTAGAACTTGATTAAAGAAATTTCAAAAGTACTTTTTGAAGTGAAAACTTCTTAAGCGTCGCTGTGTACTTTTTGTGGAATGGGTAAAAATGTATAAACTCGCGTCAGGACACGTGACCTGATCGAAAATTCGTAAGACGGATGGACAGAGGACAGGCGGCGCAGGACGCTTGCGCGAATGTTCGTGTGTGTATGTAATATAAATTGTCATGTTTGTGTACGATAGCGCAATAAATGAATATTGTATTCCACCACATAAATAATAGTACTTCTATACTGATAATGAAAACAATTCGTACATAATTATTCTCTAACCATTACAAAATATCAAAAATGCACAACGTTAATATTCAAGTTTTTTTATAGCGCATTTCATTTAAAGAGTAAATAGATTCATTCCAGGAGAGCTTAAACAACTGTTCGTTTATAGTTTTGAGTTTTCACTTCTGTCGGCAGTCCTCAAGACTGCTTTGTGTTTTTATTTTATTTTTGTTTCGCTGGTAGCGACCCCATACACTTTAAAAATAAAATAAAAATACACATTAGTTTTTTGCGTCTTAAAACAGTATCAAACGGTGACACGCACAAATCCAAAAAAAATGCCCTTTTAAGAAGCACCCTACTTTACACACAACTAAATACATATAAACTTACATAGATACATACATACGCGAATAGGTGTACTAGGAATAATAGATGACATTTATGTAGATGTTAATTCTGGAAGTTACTTAATAAGATACTGCTTTATTTTTATCTTAAAAGAAAAGATGTTGGTGACCATTTTGATTTTTAGAGGGAGCTCATTCCAAATTAGAACGGACTGAACAACAAAAGATGAGCCAACAAACTCAGACGTATGGGAGCGACAAAGAAGAAGGAGGTTATTAGTGAACTGAAGGTTTCTGTTGTGGTTGCTGCATAGAAGTTAGAAACAGGAAGTTAAATATTTTGGTGAAGATAGGTTATTTAAAATTTAGTACAAGAAAATGAGCTCGTTATTCTCTTCGAAAACGAATAGATAGATAGTTGAGTCTGTAATTCTGGTCATATAGCACACGTCACCATAGTCGATTATCGAAAAGATGAGGGTTTGCACAAGCTTTGTATCGGTTTTTGGATACAGAAAATTTCTCAGGCGGTAAAGCGCTCGAAGAGTGCCAGTAACTTTCTGGCACTGGTTTGTAACTTACTCACGCCAGCTTAATGTACAATCTAGGTAATCAATTTAGGACTAGTTTTTGATAAAGTTTTAAATAGTTATATCACCAACAAATTTGAGTTCAAAAATATATAATATATATAAAATACATCCTTGGTGCTTATACATACATGGGTCTGTCGTAAATAATGGATAAGTCGTAAACTGGAGTTGGTCCGGCTATGAGACTATTAGAAAATCGTATCTTTTTGCCAGGGTTTCTAACCGTATGGAAATGGCGTAGACTTTTATGTTTTTTTATAAATTTCGCTACTCTTTGCATTCATTCCGTTGCCATTTCGTTAAATTTTGGTATTTCTGTGTCATTTTTTTTGTATTATAGTCTTGAAGATGTGTATTATTTAGTTTTAGTACTGTTTTAGGCGTTTTTAACGTTGGTCATTTTCAAAATTGTCATTTTAAGATTTTTTATGTTTTTGTTTTACTTAGGGTCAACTTTTGATCATTTACTGTGTAAAAAAAAAGTACGGCGCTATAGCTGCCCATGATCTTAATAAATTATCTAGTATGTGTAGATTCTAAAAAGGTATAACAATGCATACTTCACAAGTAATATTAAGCTACATGAGCGAGATCAATATCAAGGTGAGAAAATATTTTTTTCATGTAATGTTGTAAATGGTTATAAAACTTCGTCATAATGATTTATTTCTGCCAAGATTCTTTACACAAACACTATGGGGTCACTATTAAGGATATTCAAAGAAAACTAGGTAGTTTTTTGTCAAAAAATTTCATGCCTCCTCATTTCATAAAGGTGTTTAATTTTAAAATTGATGTGCTCTAATAGTTACATGCGACAAACATGTTACAAGTTTATTCGTAAAAAGGATCATCAGGTAAAAAAATGAACAAAGACAGCAATACAAAGGGTCTCCCCGCGTGAAAAGGACATTGTTACTAGGCACACTGCATGATGCACCGTCCCTTTCACACTCACGATGTGTGAAAAGGTTAGCATGCGTTTAGCTAGGGCGCACTCCTGATACATCTCTCAGTGTGATTTTGACCATCGCATGTGCTCTCGTTTTCATTACTGTCGTCAATTTGTTACTGCTTTCTAATATCGGACTTAGATTTTCTTTGTGATTTGGACTTGTTAACCTGGTGATATTGACAACTCAGCTCTCATTTATGGGCATCGTGTTGTGCTATCGATTGCACGTGTTATTTTGGAAAATTTTGTATATCATGCCTCAACAATACACGCCGGCCGAATACGTAAACATGCATTACATTTATGGTTTATGTGATGGCAACGCCAATAGAGCTGCTAGAGTTTATCGGGAAAAATATCCAAATGCCCGGCATCCTGACTATCGTGTCTTCATAAGAGTGCACAACACATTTTTGGAAGGACGATTTCCTGGGACCGGCGTAGGCGGGGCGAGTGAAGGACGACCACAACGCCACAGTGCAGCCGAAGTACTGGAAATAGTTGCAGAAGACCCTGGTACGTCCATAAGTGTAATTTCAAGGCGCACCGGTATACCTCAAAAATCTGTACACAGGATTTTAAAAAGGCATGAATTATATCCCTATCATTATCAAAGGGTCCAAACATTAATGCCAAGGGACGCTGCTGCGAGAATAACATTTTGTCGCATAATGCTGCGAAAGATGAGGGAAGACCAAAGTTTTTTTAATAAAATTTTATGGAGTGACGAGTCAACGTGTCGAAAAGATGGTTTTTTGAATCTTCACAACATACACAGCTGGCAACTCGAAAACCCAAGACTTATCCGAGAAGACCGATCGCAATATCAATTTAAAATTAATTTATGGACTGGCATTATTAATGGCAAAATCATTGGTCCATTCGAATTGCCGGCAATATTAAATGCGGATATGTATTTGAATTTTTTAGCAAATACTTTACCTAGTTTACTGCAAGACGTCCCACAAGAGATAAGAAATGAGATGTGGCTACAAAATGATGGGTGTCCAGCACATTACGCTGTTCGTGTCAGGGAACATTTAAATAATACTTATCCAGATAGATGGATAGGGCGATTGGGGCCAATTTTATGGCCTCCACGTTCGCCAGACCTGAACCCCTTGGACTTCTTTTACTGGGGCTGTATAAAAGAAAAAGTATACAGTGAAACAATAAGTTCTGTAGAAGAGTTGCGTGCGCGCATTCAAGTAGCAGCGAGAAAAATTGAAGAAGCCGGTTATGTGCGCCGGATTAAGCGATCGTTTATTAGGCGATGTAGAGCGTGCATAGCTGCCGGCGGAGGACACTTCGAACATTTAGTTTAAGTTGTTGAATAAATATTTTTACGTACTAAAACAACCTAGTTTTCTTTTGAATATCCTTAATAGTGACCCCATAGTGTTTGTGTAAAGAATCTTGGCAGAAATAAATCATTATGACGAAGTTTTATAACCATTTACAACATTACATGAAAAAAATATTTTCTCACCTTGATATTGATCTCGCTCATGTAGCTTAATATTACTTGTGAAGTATGCATTGTTATACCTTTTTAGAATCTACACATACTAGATAATTTATTAAGATCATGGGCAGCTATAGCGCCGTACTTTTTTTTTACACAGTAAATGATCAAAAGTTGACCCTAAGTAAAACAAAAACATAAAAAATCTTAAAATGACAATTTTGAAAATGACCAACGTTAAAAACGCCTAAAACAGTACTAAAACTAAATAATACACATCTTCAAGACTATAATACAAAAAAAATGACACAGAAATACCTAAATTTAACGAAATGGCAACGGAATGAATGCAAAGAGTAGCGAAATTTATAAAAAAACATAAAAGTCTACGCCATTTCCATACGGTTAGAAACCCTGGCAAAAAGATACGATTTTCTAATAGTCTCATAGCCGGACCAACTCCAGTTTACGACTTATCCATTATTTACGACAGACCCTGTATATAGGCAATCATAGCCAAAATGAGTAGAACTTTTACCATTTTAATTTAGGTGTATATGAAAGTAATAATAGTACTAATAGTTTGCGGATAACTTCCCCAATCTGCGGGCCCCGGGACTGATACCTATACATAAGATTTAAGCTTTGTACATTACAGACTATTAATATATTATTATTTATTGAATAACCCTTGCAAAAAACAACTGGCATCTGTTGATAGTTTATTGTACAGTGTAACCTGGAACTACACACTATAATTATCATTGATTTGGTATTATCTACCAGAACATTAAGTTAAAAAAAATCTTGAGAAGTGTCAAGGGACACCCGGATGGAACGAAGTTCGAAATAGAAAGACGAAATGAAAATATCTGGCTTGCTTTCCATAAGAGAGATAGAGAGACAGACAGAGAAACATGCGCACGCCGCACGACTTATAATAGCTTACTGTAGCAAAAAGTGTCGTTACCAGCCTATCGCAGTTCACTGCTAAACTTATTTATTGATATATTTTGTATTTATATTTGATATACAGAATTTTAAACATCATTAATTTACAGCGACATCTATATTATTAATATTAAACTACTGGCAACGACAACTATAACACGTAAATGTAAGATCAGTTTCTATTCAAAAGATGGCGCTATATATAAAATTGAAAAATGTTTTTCACCAATTCTTTAAAAAATAATAACAATATTTTCTTAATAAAAAAATATTAAGACTTCGTTCCCATAAGAACAATAGTGAATCAAGCAATGAAATATAAACTAATAACAAATATAATTTCAAATAGCAAAAAGTGTCGTGACAACTTTTCGTACGAATTTTTTCCGTCTAGCCCCCTTTCACAACGCGCGATAAGGAACTTCGTTCCAATAATAGAGAAAATCAAAGTAATGGGTGTGATAATCGACTAATGCACACGTAGAGTAGTTCACACCACTAGTGGATAGGAACGTCATTGTCACAGCGTTTTTAAATTAAATCAGTTCTATGTTATTCATTGGTTGCTTTTTTAAAATGACGGTACCAACTTAATTTTGTGCAAATTTCTATCGTTAATTAAATCACGACGACTTGAAAGCCAGAAATAAAAGGTTTTAAGTAATAAACATTTAAAATATTAAATGATTTTTACAACTGGTCAGATAACAATAAGTTTAAAATTTCGATTGATGGAGTAAGAATTACATTTTTTAACAGGAAGATACGTAGGTAAGTGTTTATTTTGGTATTTATTTTATTTTAGTGAGGTGGATATGTCTTTTATTTTACAAAGAATTAATGAAGCGTCCAAGTTCTCCAAAGGTGTATAGTGTTGTTGTCTGTGTGCGATGATTATTTTTAAAGTATTATTCTAGATGAAGATGAACTAACAAGTTGAATGATTTCCATGTCTCAAAGTTAAAACAGTAAAACAAGAAGGAAAAGACGCGCCATAACAGTAAAAACTTTGTTGAAATATAGGTGGGACAATCGAATCTGTTATCTAGTTGTCTATGTTAAAGCTGTTTAGTGCTTCAGTCGCCAACTTACCAGTGTTTCTCTCTAAAATGTCCAATTGCAGTAACGTGTGCTTAGCTGCCTTTTCACCGTAACTTTTACATTATACTTAGCGTTAGTAAACTTGTCTCAAAATAATAGTATTTGGTGTTAGACAAATTATTTATCGTCCATTTTTTCCTTGTGTGAAGGTATGTTAATGAGATGGTAGAAAAAGTAGTCACTGCGTATATATTATTGGTTTGCGATATATGACAACTTATTTCTTTCTGCTCTTGCGAATTCTACGTTATTTATCGGTATGATTTTTATCGGTACGCTAAATTTAATAATCATCCTTTGAATATTTTATAAACACAGAAACATATTTTCTTGTTTTTTTAACACTACTAGTTAAGTGTGTATAATAATTGTTTCAATCGTTCACGTCGCGCTGTCAAGTTGTCTTGTCAGCAACTTTTCAGAACCTTTTATTTTATTTTCTCAGAATCTGCAACAAAAGGTGCGTATTTCTCACTACGTCCTGGAGGAGCCTACTTTAGATAAGTACCTGGGTAAGCTTAACAAAATTATTTAATGTTTGTTGTGAGTTCATAAATAATTCTTATTATACACGAGAATATAAAGAGGTGTAAGTATATAAACGTATGGAAGGTTTCATTTCGAGTTTTCGTTGATCTTTTTATCCGAGAAGAATAGATTAAGGAATTGGTGTTAAAGCTGCAACAGAAATACATCATGTGTGATTTATTTTTATTTTCTAACCATTTTTTATCTATCTAACCATTGACTGCACGGTTGGCCTAGTGGTATAAGTGGTTGGGTCCGGTCGTGTAATATCTGCAATTCCCGGACCCCTCCCTTCTCAGGCGCAGAGTTGGCACACCGTGTGGTTTTAGTCGGTTCGATTCCGACACACCGCCCCGCCGCAAAAAAAGAAAGTGGTATAAGTGGTCGCTACACGCTTTCTACTGCGGCCAGTGTCGTGGGTTCAAATCCTACATAGGCAACACTTTGTGTAATCCACAAATTGTTGTTCCGAGTCTGGGTGTTCTTTGTGTTCGTTTCGTGTATGTTTGTAAAGTCCCCCGCAACACAAGATGTATATTCCTAATGCAGGAGTTGTATTAAAAAAAAAAGAAAAAAAAAAAGATCAAAAAAGATAGTTCGTTAGATGACAGACGGACGGACAGCAGTTTTAGTAATAGGGTCTAAATGTACCCTTGGAGTACGGAACCCTTTTAAACTCGTAAATATATAAAAAAATTCAATGTGCTTGGATCCTACACGAGATTTTACTTTTTAGTTCAGATTCAGTAGATAGCATTTAATTGTATAGTAAGTATTATTTAACCTAGAAGCTTTGAAATCATCCAAGGGATATGCAAGTTCGGTGTGATTTTATTGTGTAGTAGAATACCATAAAATATATTTAAAGGGAAAAAACATGTTGTTTCTAAAGTGAAATTATATTTCACTTTAGAAACATTACGTTTAACATGTAGATGTAGATAATATAAACTCCCTCAAATATAAGTGAATCGATTTTTTATGAATGTTTATCTATCATACATACGCTATATTCAGGTGTTCCTGTTCCAAAGAAACCTCTGCTCGGAGAGAAAACCATAAAATATATTTGTATTATATTAGAACAAATTTGAAAAACTGGCAAAGGACGCTAAAATAAACCATCAAAAGGAGCCTGTGGAAAACAGTATCTTAAAAACTTCTAACGAATGAAGCTACGGCTTACAAAAGTTGGTTTACAGTAATGGCGTTTCTGACAATAATAAAGTTACAAAACAAATAGCTTCAGATGAAATATTTTTTATCATAATTGTAAAAATCTGTAGCTAAGTCTTATGGATAAATTGGCAGGAACTCGGGATTATTATTTAAATAAGATTAATGAAAATATGAGCAAATCTGGTCACGATGATAAAAAAATATTTCAAAGTGACAGTGTTAATGTAAAAGATTCGGTTGCAGAAACTAAACCATATTCATGTGATACTTGTCGAAATGTTTCTAAACCAAACGTCATTTAGTAACAGTGAGCACACGGGTGTGAAGCCATATCAATGTGACATATGTAAGAAATGTTTTCTCTTAAAGACTAACTTAGATGTACATATTCGTATACACACTGGTGAGAAACCATATCAATGTCACATATGTAAGAAATGTTTTCGCGTAAAGGATAGCTTAACTAAACATATTCTTGTACACACTGGTGAGAAACCATATCAATGTAGTATATGCCAGAAATGTTTTAGCCAAAAGAGTAATTTAAAAAAACATGTTCTTTTACACGCTGGTGAGAAACCATATCAATGTAGTATATGCCAGAAATGTTATAGCCAAAAGAGTAATTTAAAAAAACATGTTCTTTTACACACTGGTGAGAAACCATATCAATGCAGTATATGCAATAAATGTTTTACCCAGAACAGTCATTTAAAAAGTCATGTTTGTTTACACGCTGGTGAGAAACCATATCAATGTGACATATGTAAGAAATGTTTTCTCTCAAAGACTAACTTAGATGTACACATTCATATACACACTGGTGAAAAATCATATCAATGTAGTATTTGCCAGAAATGTTTTAGCCAAAAGAGTAATTTAAAAGAACATGTACGTTTGCACACTGGTGTGAAACCATATCAATGTAGTATGTGCCAGAAATGTTTTAGCTATAAGAATAATTTAAAAAAACATGTTCTTTTACACACTGGTGAGAAACCATATAAATGTAGTATATGTAATAAATGTTTTACCCAAAACAGTAATTTAAAAACACATGTTCGTTTACACGCTGGTGAGAAACCATATGAATATGACATCGTGTCAGAAATATTATCGCTAGAGGAGTACTTTAAACTTTAA
Source organism: Spilarctia lutea (assembly GCA_916048165.1). NCBI lineage: Eukaryota > Metazoa > Arthropoda > Insecta > Lepidoptera > Erebidae > Spilarctia > Spilarctia lutea. The sequence continues at coordinate 1,238,810 of OU696500.1, read as the reverse complement.
ACATATGTAAGAAATGTTTTACCCAAAACAGTCATTTAAAAAACCATGTTCGTATACACACTGGTGAGAAACCATATGTATGTCAAACATGTCAGAAATGTTTTCGAGTAAAGAGTAATTTAAACAGACATGTTCTTGTACACACTGCTGACAAAACATCCCCGTGTAATTTAGCAAAAAAATGATTTAAATCAATATATTTGTATACATGTACTCTTTTTAATATAATTTGACAAGGATACTTCGATTTTTGAGAAAAGACAAAAATGAATCCGTGCATAGACAATCGACTAAGGCGGCTAAGCCGCTGGTAAATACTAGTTTATTATATGAATAGAATAGTTGTGCTAGCCATATTCATGCATGTACAATACTTTATGGGTAATTTCTAAACCTCGTATTTTATGGGTCGTCTCCACGAGCGAGAGAATCGCGACAGATACGCGCTTCTATCGCCGAATAATCTCCACGAACGAACGATTTTTGTTTTAACCTATCGTCGCGTCACATGACAATAATAACGACGCAAATCTCACGCTGGTGGTGAGGGCCGGTGGAGGTTCCATTTTTTTCTTGAAACACACCCTATGATATTTTTAAACTCTTAAACACAACTATTTAGTGTTTTGATATTTAGTTGTTTTATAGTGACTTTGTGATGTAATCATAATTTATCTTATTTTGGGCTTATTTAGTGTTGCCCAAATGCAAGAACAAGACGAGACTTAGCCAGTCTTGGTGTTGGTCTTGCGCCAATACACCTGGTCTTGGTCTTGGTCTTGGTCTTGCGCTCCCAGTCTTGGTCTTGGTCTTGGTCTTGCAGCAAGAGTCTTGCAAGTCTTGCAATTACCTATTAGTCTATTACTATTTATTAAAGTTTACTTTAAATCTTAGAAAAACGTATTAGAATTGAAACATTGTGAGCTTGAATTAACATAGCCATAGTAAAGATCAAGCAGATTAATAAATAACTGAGGATTTGATAAGAAATTCGAAAAATCAACTGACCTATATGTCGTTTTCCATGGAAGTAACTGTTTCTTAATAAACATTTATGATTTATAAGCTTACATTTGCTAAAACATGTAAAAAACAAATTAATTACAATAACTTGACTGTATTTTAAAGAACAATATCTGTCTAGAAAGAGATTGAACCCTCAACTTATATGAAATTTAATAAAAGAGTTTTACGATTTATCATTTATTTCAATAAAAAATAAAATACAACACAAATCAAACATAACAGTACACAACAGCTTTATCATTAGGTTATGTTACTTTATATCAATTCTTTTGACCAAGAATTAATACAAAGTAACTATCTGGCTGACTCATCACTTAACCTATTTCTATGTTTTCTAATTACTAATGATGCTTTAGAAAATAATCTCTCAGCAGGTACTGAAGTTGCAGGTATTGAGAGAAAATCACGGGCCATCTTCGATAAAGTCGGATACTCTGTCTCATGCGTCCTCCACCAATCTAAAATGTCTTCCGAGCTGACAGTTCTTGGTTTTCTCAGGTACTCCTCCAACTCGTCTATCACCAAGCCTTGAAGACAAGATCCAGATGACGTCGAGGGACATTCATAGAGTTTATCAAAGTCTATTACGTCTTCATCTTCATCACATACTTTATTTTCTTTTTTTGGTAATTCCGGAGATTTGTTCAGTGAGTGTAGACTTTTATATTCTTCATAAAGTTCATTGAACTTGCGCAGACTTTCTGTTTTAAGTTGCTTCCCCCACATTGTCAGGTCAAAAGTCTGAGCCTTATGCCTTGGGTCTAAAATTAAAGAAGTACAATAAATCCAGTTGCTCTTCTTATAATGTTTAAGCATTTTGTCTCGAGCTGCTTGGAAAGCTAGAATGAGCCTTTCATCCACTTCAGATCGATTAGGTTTCTCATCTAACTATTTTACCATGGATTCAATTTTATCTAGCAAGAGATTGAATGATACAATGACTAGCGGTAATGTAACATATTTGTCTCCACCAAGTTTTGTACTTAAAAGTTTAAAGTTTATTAGAAATTTATGTAATTTTTCGAGTACCTGCCATTCACTAGCTGTGATTTGAAAATCATTCAATTCGGTGACAGAATTGCACAATATGTTAATGCCCGCTCTCACTTTTAAACCAAATCCAATCATATCATGTGTGGAATTCCATCTCGTTGGACAGTCAAGAATGGCATTTAGATTTGATGGCACGCCAGCTGCTTCACAAGCAGACTGAAACTTCTTCTTCACTATCTCACATCTTTTTCTTTTACTGGAAATACTGCGTAACTTTGTTACAGATGTACGCGAGTCAGCAATATTTGGTGCATATTCTTCATCTTCCTCATCCTCAGTTTCGTCTGCATAGTCTTCATACTGCTGATCTTGCGCGTTAGTGTCAGACTCATAGTGTAATGCTAAGGTCTTTAATAAATCTTGTACACCAAGGTTTAAAATATGAGCAAAGCACCGGAAATGTTGATTGTCTGAATCAAAGTGTGGCGGCAGCTGTCTGCCCAGTTCATACATAAATTTGGTATTTGCAGTTGCGTTGTCGACCGTGATACCCTGTATTTTATCAATTATGTCATACTCCAATAAAAATTCATGGAAAATCGTTGCAATATCTTCCCCAGTATGTCGACCGCGTGATGGTATAAAATCAAGAACTACAGATCGATACTTCCATTCGTTGTCTATATAATGCATAGTAACCCCGTAGTAACTCCTACCAGCAATTGACGTCCACCCATCAATAGTAAACGACATTTTAGATGATAATTGTTGAAGTCGTTCCTTGAGATTCAATTGGAGCTCTTCAAATCGCTCTTTGACTTTCCTTCTAAGTGTAGACCTTTTAGGAAACACCATATTAGGGCAAATACGTCGAAAATATACTTGTGTAGCTTCGTCATCGAAAAATGAGAAGGGAAGATATTTTTTCACCACCCAATCAACTGTAGCTGTCGTGATGTTGTGACTGCTGTTTTCCGACTGAAATAAAACAATAAATCTTGTGTTATTATTTAAAACATACTAGGTTTGAGCGTTTAGGAGAAGGAGGTTTGTTGTTGTTAAATCGAGAAAATCGTTAAATTGACATTTGTTATATTACCAAAATAAAGTACTTAGTTGTTACTGGCCGATTATGAAAACAAATGAAAATATGGGTGTTTATAAAAAATATTTAAGACGATAATTACATACTTAATATGTCGCACCCCTAGATGAAAACACTACTAACTCAAAAATACTTACGTAAGTTAATGGCGTTTTTGAAAGTATCGCATGAATAGCTACGCGGAGTTAAAATTCCCGTAGCGACAACTTCGACCATTGTTAAAAAAATATTCTTACCTGTCCACTTCTTCCAGCGGTTACTAAAAAGCTTGTGATATCTCCACTTAATTTTGGTTTAACAGGAAGAAATATTTGTGATTCCTTTTTGTGGAAAGATATTAGATGTTTCCTTAAGCCTGAAGTGTTTCTGTTTTTCATTTTTACTTCAATCTTTTTATGTTGGCACAATTTACACGAGGCAGTTTGGGATGCATGAATTATTTCGAAAAACTCCTCAAATTTGCTTTTGGGTCTTTTAGATCTGTGACTCAAACTCTCGTTACTCGGACTAGAATAATTTGAATCTTCGTCACTCATATTAAATTATACACGTGATACGTTTTTAGAAAACAACAAGAATTAGTAAAAACAATTATTAAGTTAGACTCGAAGCACAGCTCAATTGGAAATGACTGGAATTAAAATAATTCCTTTATTTATAGTACGTTTCCTTGCTTTCTACCGCGCCGCCTCGCCACGTGCCGGCTCTATTAAAAGGATGCCGCCGCAAATCAAACGATGCCGCGTGCGGCGTACAAACACAGATTATTACCTTCTTGTACAGACGCGACGCGTGAATAAAATATTATTAATAGAATTAGTGCCAATCACTATTCTTTACATATAAGTGAATGTTTTGGCGTACATCTATACTTATCTATACTAATATTATAAAGCTGAAGAGTTTGTTTGTATGTTTGATGACAGAAGTTTTAAAATAAATAAATAAATCCTGAACGTCACTATACCTCCAAAGTTACTATTCCTCGTGGACGAAGTCGCGGGCACTGCTAGTAAATACTTACTCTCATCATCTCTCTCAGAGATATTCGGGCTGGTAAGCAATACAAAACTCTTATCGCAGGCTTTTTATTTTATTAGTAGGTAAGTACCTACGCTTTTTATATTATTTTATTAGTTTTGTAGAATTTTTTTACACGTTTCAAGTAACGGGTGTTTTTTTAAGCTAGATAGAACTTTAAATTGTAAAAAGTAACACAAAAAATTAAATTTTGATGAAACTTCTTTTTTTATTTTTTTCAGTATACTCTGACAAATCATCATGAATAGACTCACGCTTGAACAACGCTACGAAATTATCCAAATTTACTTTGAAAATCAGTCGTCGATTCGCGCAACTTATAGACGACTGTTTTATCGCAAATTTGTGTTCAGCGATGAGGCGCATTTTTGGCTTAACGGGTTTGTTAATAAGCAAAATTGCCGCATATGGAGTGAGACCAATCCACAACAGACCCTACAGACTCCATTACATCCAGAAAAATGCACCGTATGGTGCGGTTTTCACGCTGGTGGCATCATCGGACCTTATTTCTTCAAAAATGAGCTGATTTTCAAAGTAAATTTGGATAATTTCGTAGCGTTGTTCAAGCGTGAGTCTATTCATGATGATTTGTCAGAGTATACTGAAACAAATAAAAAAAAAAGTTTCATCAAAATTTAATTTTTTGTGTTACTTTTTACAATTTAAAGTTCTATCTAGCTTAAAAAAACACCCTATATATTTAAAAGTAGCTACAATATTTATCAAACGGGTGATATTTGAACACTTTTTTGCTATTTTTTCCTGTAAAAACTTAAGAAATATAATGACTAAATGTACAATAATAGTACCTAAGTAATTAGTTTAAAACCATATAATCAATATTATAATATATACTTACTAGAATAAATTATTATGACATCTACTACCTATAATTATCATTTTTTCCTATCATAATACTACTTGCGTGATCAGTATAATGTATTCATTTTCATTCTAAGCACTCTGAAACTTATTTATTCTTTGGAGTACCTGTAGGTACTCTTAAAATTCGAAATTATTTTGCATGAGTATACCTACGCCCTGTGGCGGCAATCAAATAGTGTCAAATGTTGTGATTTCGGCGCGGCGGCAACGATTGTTGTATATGATTTCAAAAGAAGCCGCCGGCGCGTGTATCATAACCATGTACTTCCGAAAAGCGGCAAATTTCTTTGAGAAGTAAGTACAAAACCTTTGATGCCGCATTATCAAAGTGCCGATGGTTAAAACATAACTATGCATGCACTCAGTTTGATTTTAATGGATATTTGTTTATTCGCTATGTAGGTATGTTTATGGTATTAGTCGTAATGCGCATAGGTCCAGTTTTTCATATTCTTTGATACAGTTTTTTGCGTCTCATAGAATTCCTAAGCGTACCTATACACCGAACTACACACCTAACTAATCCGTGAAATAGCGCTAAGTCCTAGCTGCAAGACGCAAGAGTCTTGCAGGCTTAGTCTTGTTCTTGCTCAAGTCTTGCACGGTCAGTCTTGGTCTTGGTCTTGCTAAAAATACGCGGTCTTGTTCTTGGTCTTGGTCTTGCAAAAACGCAAGAACAAGACCAAGACTGCAAGACCAAGACTGAATTTGGGCAACACTAGGCTTATTATTAGAGATATTTAGTAATTTTGTTGTACTCTTTTTAGTTGTAGATTTTGAGTTTATATATAGCTTTTGCTCAGTTTTATTAATTAAAGAATTTTATTTATATTTTGGTATACTTATTGAATGATTCCGTTGTTTTTCTTAGATACATACGATAACGAATTTGGAATTGTATCTATCGCTAAATTATGCTCTATCACAACTGTTTAAGAACTACTTATCAACGAACACAAATTATTGTTAAACATAAAGTTAAACTTAAATGTGTGCTTGTCTTGAACGTTGTAGTACTTATATTGAAATGGAAATAAATCGTTTGATTAAATTCCCTTATATTACCGATGGTTTTGACTGATGTTTGAAATAATTACTTCAAGCTACATCTACATACTCGTGCGAGGCAAGTAAACACGCGGTGGGGCTGTTCGTCTATAATATTTTCTTGTATTTACCTACAAATTGAGTGTCCTTATTGTATTATGATTGTAAATTGATGTATATTTTTAATTCGCATAAATGACATTAGTTTTAAACAAAAGAAAAAATAAATTTTATGTTTTTTGACTAGTACTTTTTTTGTTTTTCTTTTCTATGGTATAGGGGGCAAACGAACAGACCTTTCGCCTGATGGTAAGCGATTACCTTCGCCCATAGACACCCGCAACACCAGAGGTATTACAAGTACGTTGCCGGCCTTTAGGAGATGAGGAAGGAGATGGGGGAAGGGGTTGGGATGCCTCTGTGCGGCCTTTACTTGTGCCCGGAGGTCCTACACTCGCAGCCGGGGACCTCACCGCGTAGCCGGTGAGGAGGACCAGCTTCATGAGGACTACCGCGAAGCTCGGAGCACTCTGAAGCTGTCCATTTGCCGCGCTAAGGCCGTTAAAATAATGGTGCTGGAGAGTCTCAACCGTGACCCCTGGAGTCGCCCATATTGTGCGGTGCGACAAAAGCTCCGCACGTCAGGCTCCCTCCTAGCTGAGACTCTCCAGCCCAGCTTTCTGCAGCAAGTGGAGCACATACCCCCATTGATGGCCTACTCGGTCAGAGACAACGGGGGCAGAGAGGACCTGCAACACCTTAATATCTTTTAGAATCCTGGGAAGTCTGTCTGTCGTTCTGCAAAAAGAACCTCGTCTTTAGAAAAAAATAACATTACAAAGATTCCAGAGATATTGTATATTCTATGAGAGTGGTGAACGACATTGCAGAACGCGATGTCGCATTGATTAAACAATTTATAAAACTAATTACCTACCACAGATAAAGAACAAAACAAAACCTTTTTGCGTCTTAAAACAGTATCAAACGGTGACACGCACAAATAAAAAAAAAAATTGCCCTTTTAAGAAGCACCCTACACACAACTAAATACATATAAACTTACATAGATACATCCTTTGTGCTTATCCAATTATAGGCAATCACAGCTAACATGAGTAGAACTTTTAGCATTTTAATTTAATGAAAGTGATTTTTGTTTTCAAAATATCCATAAAACATACATATATTTATGTATGTTTGCGTAACTAATTCAAATATGAATCTATTGTAGACGTTTTACAGACAGATACCTATTCCTTGGTTTTAAGCTTTGTATGTTACAGACTAATAATAAATTATTTATTGAATAACCGATCCTTGCAACAGACAACTGGTATCTACTATCTACTGGATTGTACAGTGTAACCTGGAACTACCCACTATAACTCCATTGTTTGGGTTTTATCTACCAGGGGTATTAAGTTAAAATAATAGAGAAAATCAAAGTAATGTGTGTGATATATTAATCGACTAATGCACACGTAGACTAGTGCACACCACTACTGGATAGGAACGTCATTGTCATAGCAATTATAAATCGAGTCAGTTCTATTTTATTCATTGGTTGTTTTTATTAAATGACGGTACCCACTTAATTTTATGCAATTTTTTTATTGTTAATTTAATCACGAGTTGAAGACTGCAATTAAAGGTTTTAAATAATTAACATTAAAAATATTAAATTATTTTATCGACTGGTCAGATATCAGTTAACAATAAACTTAAAATTGCGATTGACAGAGTGAGAATTTCATTTTTGAACAAGAAGATACGTAGGTAAGTGTTTTTTTAATATTTATTTAATTTTAGTCAGGTGGATATGCCTTTTATTTTACAAAGAATTACTGAAGCGGCTAGTTTCTGCAAAGGAGTATAGTGTTGTTGTCTGTGTGCGATGATTCTTTTTAAAGTATTATCTAGGTGAAGATGAACTAACAAATAGAATAGATTCCATGTCTCAAAGTTGAAACAATAAAATAAGAATGAAGAGACGCGCCAAAACATTAAAAACGTTGTTGATAAATAGGTGGGAAAATCGATTCTGTTTTCTAATCGTCCGTAAAACTGTTCAGTGCTTCAGTCACCAACTTACCAGTGTTTCTCTCTAAAACGTCCATTTGGAGTATAGGGTGCTTTGCTACTTTTTCACTGTAAACTTGTCTCATATATTTAGTGTAAAGGCATGTAAATATGACTTGTTAAGTTGGAAAAAATACTCATTGCATGTATATCATACATGTTTCTCACTGGTTTGCGATATATGACAACTCATTTCTGCTCTTATTATCGGGCTGCGTATTTGTTATTTGATTGTTTAATTACTTGCGAATACTACGGTATTTCGAATAAGGTTTAAGAATGATCTTTATCGGTACGCAAAGTTTAATAATGATCCTTTGAATATTTTACAAATAATTTCTTGTTTTTTACACTACTAATTAAGTAGGGTACGCTTATAATAATTGTTTCAACCATTCACGTCACGCTGTCAAGTTGTCTTGTTAACAATTTTTCAGAACCATATTTTTTTTCATATTCTAATATTTTAATTTTATCTCAACTCAGATTCTGCATCAAAATGCGCGTGTTTATCAGGAGGAGTTTGCTTTATACGAGTATCTAGGTAAGTTAAACAAAATTCTTTTGTGTTTGTTGTGAATTCATAAATAATTCTTATTATACACGAGAATATAAAGAGGTGTAAGTAGAGTTATCAGGCTTTATAATATATACACGTATGGAAAGATTTATATTGAGTTTTTGTTGATCCTTTGGCACGAGAAGAACATATTGAGGAATTGGAATTAAGTAATTGTTGTTAAAGCCGCAACAGAAATACATCATGTGTGAACATTTTAATTGTCTAATCATTTTAGTTCGTGAGGTGACAGAGGGATAGAAAGCGGAGTCTTAGTAATAGGGTCTCGATTTACCCTCGGGGTACGGAACCCTACAAAACTCGTTAATATATATAAAATTTCAATGCTAATCTAGATAGCATTAAATTGTATACTAAGAATTATTGAACCTAGAAGCTTTAAAATCATCCAAGGGATATGCAAATTCGGTGTGAATTTCTTGTGAAGTAGAATACAAAAGAACATACTTAAACTAAGGAATATATTTCTTTTGTAAACATTACGTTGAACATGTACCTAGATGTAGATAATATGTCTGAACTCCCTCAAATATAAGTGAATCGATTTTTATGAACGTTTACCTATCATACATTGGCTATATTCAGGTGTTCCTGTTTTAAAGAAACCTCTGCTCGGAGAGAAAACCAGAAAATATATTTGTATTATATTAGAACAAGTTTGAGAAACTGGCAAAAGACTCTAAAATAACCCATCAAAAGGCGTCTGTAGAAAATTCTATCTTAAAAACTTCTAACGAATAAAGGCTACGGTTTACAAAAGTTGGCTAACAGTAATGGCGTTTCTAACAATAATAAAGTAACAAAACAAATAGCTCAATATGAAATAAATTTGAAGCACTATTGTAATAATCTGAAGCTAAGCCTTATGGATAAATCAACAGGAACTCGTGATTATATAAATATGATTAATGAAAGTATGAGCATGTCTGGTCATAATGATAATGAAATATTTCAAAGTAACAGTGTTAGTGTAAGTGATTCGGTCGCAGAAACTAAACCATATTCATGTGATACTTGTCGAAAATGTTTTAAAACCAAACGTTATTTAGTAAAGCACACTCGTGTGCATAGTGGTGTGAAGCCATATCAATGTAGTATATGCCAGAAATGTTTTAGCCAAAAGAGTAATTTAAAAACACATGTTCTTTTACACACTGGTGAGAAACCATATCAATGTAGTATATGCCAGAAATGTTATAGACAAAAAAGTTCTTTAAAAGAACATGTTCGTGTGCACACTGGTGTAAAGCCATATCAATGTGACGTATGTAAGAAATATTTTAGCTACAACAGTACTTTAAAAAAACATGTTCTTTTACACACTGGTGAGAAACCATATCAATGTAGTATATGCCAGAAATGTTATAGACAAAAAAGTTCTTTAAAAGAACATGTTCGTGTGCACACTGGTGTAAAGCCATATCAATGTGACGTATGTAAGAAATTTTTTAGCTACAACAGTACTTTAAAAAAACATGTTGGTTTACACGCTGGTGAGAAACCATATGAATGTGACATCGTGTCAGAAATATTGTCGCTAGAAGAGTACTTTAAATAGAAATATTCTTGTGAGACACTGGTGACAAACGATATCTATGTAAATCGGCAAAAAAATGATTATCTATGTAAATCGGCAAAAAAATAAATCGAAATATTCGCATACACGCACTGTATTCAATATAAATAGGCCAAGAGATACTTTGAATTTCTGAGAAAAGACAAAAGTTACTAAGGGAGCTAAGCCGCTGGTAACTACTGGTTTATTATCTGAATAGAATAGTTGTGCTATCTATATTCATGCATGTACGATACTTTATGGGTAACTTCTAAACCTCGTATTGTATGGGTCCTCTCCACGGGCGAAAGAATCGCGACAGATCCGCGCTTCTATCGTCGGATAATCTCCACGAACGAACGATTTTTGTTTTAACCTATCGTGGCGTCACACGACAATAATAACGACGCGAATCTTTCGTTCCGGTGGAGGTTCCAATTTTTTCATTAAACACACACTTCGATATTTTTAAATTCTTGAACACAACTATGTAGTGTTTTAATATTTAGTTGTTTTATGGTGCCTTTGTGATTTAATCATAGTTGATCTTATTTATATCTATATTTAGTAATTTTGTTGTATTCAATTTAGATATTAAGTAGTTGTAGATTTTGAGTTTGTAAATAGCTATTGCTCAGTTTCTATATACTTAATATAGATTAGTTCATATTGTGGTATACTTATTGAACGATTACGTTATTTTTTTTACATACCAACGATAACGAATGGGGTATTGTATCTATCGCTAAATTATGCTCTGTCACAACTGTTTAAGAACTACCTATTAAGGCACATAAAATATTGCTAAACATGAAGTCCGATATAATAAATAACATTATAGTACTTAAATGTATTTAAATCGTTTAATTAAAATCTTTTTTTTTTTTTTAAATACTGTTTTCTTCAATGTAGAGATGGAGCCTACTTTGAACTAATCCTTTCATACAAATTCTCGCTTTTATGCCTGTCTTACTTTTATTCCACATACTTGTTCTTTCTCTCACTCTGTCTTTCATACTTTGCTCCAGGTATAGAGTAGCATGGTACAGGTAGCCCTACCTGTACCATGCTACTCTATTCTGAACTATTCTATATTATACTATTATTTTTTGTTTATATATTAGCTTTCTCCCTTTTTCTGGGGGTAATAAATTTTGACACACAAGAAGTTTTGTTTATTTTAAATATTTTCATTTTCTTATTTCTAATTTAAATATTTTACTTACATACAATATTTGATTTACGAATTACTTAGCAAATATTAATACTAATTGCTTATACGACATTGTACTATACATTTATTATTTACTATTTTGTTTTACTACATATTAATAATACTATATTTAGGGAACTCATTTGTAATATAATATAAGATATAATAATATTATAAAGAGGAAAGATTTGTATTTTTGTATTTTTGTATGTAACGAATAAACACAAAAAGTACTGGACCGATTTTAAAAATTCTTTCACCATTCGAAAGCTACATTATCCACGAGTAACATAGGCTATATTTTATTTTGGAAAAAAATAGGGTTCCGTAAGATATTTGCGTTTTCCAAGAAACAAGGTGTAAAAAATCAACCAGAAAAGTTACTTATTTTCAATTTACAATAATATAGCTTATACATCAGAATAACACGTAGGCTATAATTTATAAAGATACTAGCTTCGCCTCGGGACGTTGCCTGTGATTATTGTCGTACCGCGGGTAGCACCGCGGGGTTCAGCTAGTGATATATATGCTAACTGTGAAAAGGCCCCGCTTTCAGCTAAACCAGTATCTATTCCTTTCTGAGTAGGTATAATAGGTTAGACTATTAATTCTAAAACTTTCGTCTCTCCTAAAGTGACGTAAGTCTGGGCTGACTAGGATCTCAGTCTAGAACTTTTTGGGTTTGAGCTTAATAATTGACATTTTGTGTTGTACATAATCACGTTTCCATTACAACATAATGATATAAACGTAAATGTAAACACCAAGATTCACGAAAAAATATGGCAGCAGTACGAAGTTCGGCGGGTTTTCTTGCTAGTTTTAAGTAAATTAATGTGTACCTAAAATATGTTTGAAATCGGTGCCAAGGCATAAATAATACAAAGAATATTACAAAATGTAATTGACTACCAAAATAAAATACCTTTAAAAAACTCTATAAATAACCATTGGCGAAATACAAGTATTGTGTCAGTTGCTATAACATATCGAAAATATTTTTGATTCCAATGAATTAAGAACCTCCTCCTTTTTTGAAGTCGGTTAAAAACTTACCGTGAAAGGCAGTCAAGTACACTTTAGTTGCAATTAGACATTAAATTAGATATGAAAATTTTAACAGGGACAAGAAAAGAATCGATTTACCCGCCTCAATTTTAACAATGTATTTGTTTTTCGAAAGACGGTCCCCATTTCATGTCATCCACATTTTATATATTTTATATCATTAATTTCATCACGACGACGACTTGAAGACTCGAAGACTTGTTAATTGAAGACGATAAATACTTGACATTGGCAGAAATAGCTGATCCGAGTGATCCAGCTGGTTGCCATTTCATTAAAAAAAAAACAATGTTTTTATTATTATTATTCCTTCTTTCATCGAATTTCATTACGAGTCTTTTCATCACTATTTTTAACTTTGAAATATGTATACTTCAACATCTTTTATTTAAAAAAACACAGAAATCGACACAATAGTTCTTTGCGTAAACAAACCGTTTCAACATTAATACTAAATGAGCACTCACCTATGTTTCTTCCTGTTTTGTATGTGATTCTTTCTCCACCGATTGTAATTTCTATGTTAATTGTTAGCTGATATCTGAGACACGAAACACCAGACTTATAAACAAAATATTATTCTTCTTTGTTGATATAGCAAACAATCAACTATATTAACAGATATTTCTGCCAATGATACGTATATATAGCCCTCAATTCTAAAGATTATCATCTTTCTAAAAAACTAAAATTAAATAAATAGTAGTAGAAATAGTTTATTAGTCGATTTAGTTGCTATTTACAATTACATAATCTTCGTTGTATCGTATCTGTGTTGTTGACATTAACTGTACTAATATTATTTCACTGGCGACTGCTATGCTCGAGGTCTCGGATTCTATTTCCGGTTCAAATCAAATTTTTATATAATATGCAAATGTTTGTTTCTGAATTTGGGAGTTTTATATATTGTATGTATGTATTTAAAAAAAAATGTATGTATTTATGTCAGTTATCTAGTGCCCACAACACAAGCTCTGCTTAGTTTGAGACTAGATGGCGTTGAGTGTCCGAAATATAATATTGTAAAGAGATAAAGTTTCTTGACTGTAGTGACCAATTTCTGGAGCTGTTGAATCGATTTAGAAAATTCTTTTACTAATATTTTTTGATAGAAAGCCACATTGCTAGTGCGGACTAGCGGACTTACAAACATAGCTTCACACTAATTTTCTGTAGAATTTGTCATATCTAAATCAAAGAAAGTAAAGATGAGAAATACATTAAATAAATAACAAAACCAAAAAAGACTGAAATGAATAAGAAAAAGCTTCTAAAGATTTTATAAAAGCAAAAGCACCACCACCCAACAGTTGATGTTGGGATGTTGTAGTTACTCCGTGTAGTGCGTTACTTCGTAGTTCAGTGTATCTTCGGTAGGTGGCGCTGTAGTAGTTTACTGTTATATTATATGTGTGTGGTTGTCGCCACACAGTATTATTTTTTTAATTACTTTTATTGCACAGTTTAAATAAAACCAGCTGAGCCCCGCGGTGTTACCCGCGATACAACAACACAACAGTTTAAATAACGTAGCCTAAGGTACTTCTTATATCATCAGCTACCTATTCGTGATATATCGTCAAAATTGGTTCAGCCGTTCCAGAAGAAGAGAGAAGAGATTAGCCAGAAAAAACGTACAGACAGACGAAATTTTAAAAAGTGGTGTATGTACCTTTTAAACATACATATGCATTTAGAAAAAAACAGTTCTCTTAATATTACAAACAGACTTCAATTTTATTTATTGTGTAGCGACTTCCACGTACAACACAACAGCGACATACTATAGCGCCACCTAACGCAGATATAATGAACTACGGAACCACGTACAACACGAAGAAACTACTAATCCTGAATCACGCAGTAGAAATTCTCGCGTCGATTATCATATATACAACATCCCAACATCAACTGTTGGGCAGTGGCCCGCCAGGCATGATCTCCTAGCCTGGTCGGATGATCCTCCCTTTGTGATAGAGGGATATGATACTCGTTTCCCCACAATTGTATAGACGTATTTTTGATGTAAGTACACTTATAAATGCATTTGGTGAAAACCTATTAATTTGAAATTACAAACAATTATTAACAATTTCATTTATTTGTTTATTTTAACTGCCTTAACTGCCTCGGTGGCGTAGTGGTAGCGTATGCGACTGCTAAATTTGAGGTCTCGGGTTCGATTCCCGGGTCGGACTAAATGTTTGTATGATCTGCAAATATTTGTTTTGGAGTTTGGGTGTTTTCTATGTATAATATGTATGTATTTACAAAAAAAAAGTATATAAGTATTTATAACAGTTGTCTAGTACCCATAACACAAGCTCTGCTTAGCTTGGGACTAGATGGCGTTGTGTGTTAGATGTCCGAAATATTTAAAAAAAAATTAATTTAACTTGACCTTGACTTGAACTTGACCGGTCAAAGGGAACCTTAAATCAATACATGCGACGATATTGAACAAAAAATACACAAAACTTACAAATATTTTCATATCATCACAACTAAGTTTAATATTTACACATTTTTCACGCAACTACTTTTTTATTTATTTACAAACACATTAGGTTCTTAACAACATTTGACAAGAACAAATATTGGTGACCTGATATTAATCACCGAGGTTTATTTTCGTAATATAATCCTTACTGGTTCAATAATTTTCAGTTAAGATTACACAAAATCAACTAATGTCTATAACATATAAATCGACTAAACCTGATATATATTTGTTCGCAACACTACGTAGGAGAAATAAACGTCACTGTCACAGCATAAGTCAGTTTGGCTCGGTTTATTAAACTGGTCGGGCGTGTGTCGGACATCAAATAAAAATAAACTGAATAATTACGATTGCCGGAGTAAGAAACACATGTAAAAACAGGCGGAAACATATGTGAGTATTTATTCAGTTTAGTAATGTTTCAATGTATTTTACAAATAACTAAAAAAAGCGGTTTGTTTATGCAAAGGACTTTTGTGGTGTGTTTTCGTAATATGCTTTAATATTGACCATTTTTCCTCATAGCATAAGTTATCTGAATATTATATTAATTAAGGCGGGTGTTTAAAATAATAATAAATACTTTCTTAAATAACAAATTGATAGACAATTTGATTGTTATTGTTAGTATCTTGTATAATTATGTCGAACCGGCTTTTTTTGTTATTAATAGCAACTATATATGTATTTCATGACTCGATGGAGAATGTAAATCCAATAATAAAGTGATAGAGGTAACTAAAGTGACATCAGCACACAGGAAGTACATCCACATTTATTTTAACTCAGTTTATATAGCTGAACCCCGCGGTGCTACCCGCGGTACGACAATAATCACAGGCAACGTCCCGAGGCGAAGCTAGTATCTTTATAAATTATAGCCTACGTGTTATTCTGATGTATAAGCTATATTATTGTAAATCGTAAAATAAGTAACTTTTCTGGTTGATTTTTTACACCTTGTTTCTTGAAAAACTCAAATATCTTACGGAACCCTATCTTTTTCCAAAATAAAATATAGCCTGTTTTACTCATGCATAATGTAGCTTTCAAATGGTGAAAGAATTTTAAAATTGGTCCAGTACTTTTTGAGTTTATTCGTTACATACAAAAATACAAATCTTTCCTCTTTATAATATTAGTGTAGATAAGTATTTCCAAATGCTACAATGGTTCTACGCAGCTGTTTCTCACATATTTTTCCTTAATACATTTATAAATGTTTCCTTATTTATCTATACTTATAAAATAACATGTCCTGACTGACTGACTGACTGATTCATCATCACCAAGCATTAGCTATTAAAGGTAGGGCTATAAAATTTGGTGAGTAGGATCCTTTTATTAAATGGACCCCTAAGAAGGTGAAATAGGGGTTGAAAGCTTGTACAGAAGTACATCTATACTAATAATAAAAAGCCGAAAAGTTTGTTTGTTTGGATGCACTAATCCCAGGAACCGCTAGTCCAATTTGAAGAATTCAGTGTTGGATAGTCTATTAATCGAGGAAGGCTAGAGGCTATATATCGACACTCTAATACTAATAGGAGGGTAGCACCAATGAAGAAAGTTTCAAAAACATGGAAAATTTTCACGCTACGGGCAATAGAAGATGCGAAGGAGGTTGCATGAGTCATTTTATAAGTTAGAAACATTAAACTTATTTTTTTGGGCTTTTGATTAAAAATCGTTGAGATCATCATGGATAAAAAACGTTACGCTAAACGATTAGCCATGCATCCAAATCCGCTGGCTATTGGATTGTTAGACATTTCCAAGAACATCAACAGGCTAAAAACAGATCATGATGTCTCATAGGGTAGTAGTGGTACTGACTCCTGCACCACAAACGCCAATTGCTCACCCAACTAAACTGATAATAGTCCAGTTAGGACTGATGGCAGTTCCAAAATTAAAATAAAAAAATTGATTAAAAATGAGTAGACACATTTAAGCTTTTCTGGATATTCTAATATACTAGTTTGAAAAATAAGGGTTGACATTTCATTTACAGATTAGTCTGGAAGTCCGTCATTTTTTAAATTAGTTGCCTGATACATTTGTCTTCAGGCTTTTGGTTACAAATACCTGAATACTTACATCAGCATTTATAAGAATTTATTCCTAAAGAGGTTGAAATAAGGGTCGAAAATCTATACTTACTAATAATATTATAAAGAGGAAAGGTTTGTAAGTATGTTTGTAATGAATTGGCTCAAAAAGTACTGGACGGATTTTAAAAATTCTTTCACCATTTGAATGCTACATTATCACTGAATAATAAAGGCTATTTAAATTAGAAAAAAAAACTAAAAACAAAAAAATAACAATATGTAAACTAATAACTGCAGGTAACACCGTGAGGTTCAGCTAGTATTGTATAAAAGTCTTTATGAATGGACTATGATTTAAAATATGAATACATAACTTATACATAATTACACAGTTTTAAATTAAATACATATAATCAACATCCAGGCGAGCAGAGCCACGGGCAACAGCTAGTTCTGCATATGAACATCTATACAAATAAATAAAACTAAAGTGTTTGTTTGTAATATTAAATTAACTGCTTTTTACTAAATACATATGTATGTATACACAGTAGATATACCAAAATATCATTTTTTACAATTTTTGGCTGTCTGTCTGATTGTGTGTTCCGGCTAATCTATGGAACGGCAGAACCGATTTTGACGGAACTTTCACTAATAGGTAGCTGATAATATAAGGAGTAAGAAGTAACTGAGGCCACCTTTTTTAGATCAGTTTCGCACCGCAGTTTTACCCGCGGTACAACAATAACTACGAGTTTTTGAAATTAATGTCTGTTTGTCTGTTCGTTCCGGCTAATCTCTGGAATGACTGGACCGATTTTGACCGGACTTTCACTGATAGGTAGCTAATGACATAAGGAGCAATTTAGGCTACTTTCGATTTCCGGGTCGAACTGCTGTTGGGTTTTTCTTCGATTCCAGAACAAGTATTGTCTGTCGAGTTTCATCTTTAGTTCTCAACTCATCAGATAATCAATGGCCCCGCCGAAAATCAAAGCCACTTGAGCAATAGGACCGTCAAATGCTCACTCAAACCAAAACTATCATTGTGCCTAACTAATCTTTACAAAACAAACATTGTATATGAAAGTCTTGTGAATCATTAATTAGATCATACAAAAATGGTTGCGATTTGTCACAACATACGTAGTATCTGTTTTTGGACTTACTTAACTTTTATACAACATAGATCGACACAAACAGACACCACAGCATGTACTGGATTGTCAAGGTAAATATGGTAGAAACACCAAAATCTACTGCCCGCTTGTGTCGATCTATAACTTCTAGTTTCCAAAGTGCGTAGGGCCTTATGAGAAGAATACACTGGCAAAGAAACTCATGGCCACTCTTTGTAAAAGTCCGATCATCAGGTAGGTTTTTTTTTATTGAGTGTGTAGGGGGCAAACGAGCAGACGCAACACCTGATGGTAAGCGATTACCGCCGCCCATGGACACCCGCAACACCAAAGCGTCACAAGTGCTTTGCCGATCTTTGCGGAATGGGGGGAGGGGTTGGGGTATGGGCCTCCGGTATCCTCACTCACTCGGTGAAACACAGCGCAAGCGCTATTTCACACCGGTATGCTGGGAGAGCTATGCTTGGGCATGAATGGGTCGGCTCGACCGGAGTGATACCACGGCCTCACAGAAAACCGGTGTGAAATAGCGTTTGCGCTGTGTTTCACCGAGCGAGTGAGGATACCGGAGGCCCATACCCCAACCCCTCCCTCTATCCCCTTTCCCATCCCCCAAAGGTCGGCAACGCACTTGTGACGCCTTTGGTGTTGCGGGTGTCCATGGGCGGCGGTAATCGCTTACCATCAGGTGATACGTCTGCTCGTTTGCCCACTATGCAATAAAAAAAAAAAAAAAAAAAAAAAACACTCCGGTCGAGCCGGCCCATTCATGCCGAAGAATGGCTCTCCCACGGAAAAAAGCCGACTACGGGACTAAGGACTAATTAATACATTAAGGGACCCAATTTCCTTCTCTTTGCAGTGTTGTTTGCGAAGTTAGCCCTCTTAGTCGGCTCTTACGCCTTTAATACACCTACGCGTTCGTATGCGGCAGCGAAACAACGAAAAAGCTGTCAGTAGTATGGCAGAATTTCGCATTCGCTACATCTCACTCTAGCACTAGGCTACATGAAATAGTTGCGTCCTTGTCGGTATTGATTCGCAAAGAACTGCGAAATCGTCGTTACACAAGCGCAGACGTTTCGCTAGTTGTGTTTCGCATCGAATGACTGGGACGACCCGGACGACATTCTGAAATAACGTCTGCACCCGCAGTCCACGTAAATTACAATTACATTTCTTTGCGAAAAAACTGCTATGTACTAACGTTCCGCAGATATTTCGCTAACGCAGTAGTTTCGCAGTTATTCGCTGCCGCATACGAACGCGTAGGTGTACTAACGCCTTTAGGACGCCCATGTGATGAATAAGAGTAGTAACACTATGTATTCTTAATTCGTCACCACAAAGAAAGATAAATAACATATGTATATAAGACATACCTAATTGTTTGTTGTTATATACATGTTTTTATCTTTGAAACAAAGAGTTTTTGACCCTACATATACATTTAGGCCACATCAATATTTATTTAAATGGGTACCTTATCTCTGGGTTAATGACATTAAAACTTAATGAATATAATATTTTCTTATATAGTAGGTACAGGAAGTAACATTATTACTGGAATTTATCTACAGTGTACATAAATTTCAGTACAGTAAAAACTTCCGTGGGTCGTATACCCTTGTTTTGAAGACACTCCCCTATCTGCCTCAGCCAATATTGGAGTACTCGGTGTCGACGTATCGAGCGAAGTCCAGTTTCGTGGCCATTTGGAGGGTAAAGCCAAATTGGCCTCGAAAAAGCTTGGTGTGCTCAACAGATCGAGGCGGTATTTCACTCCGGCCCACCGCTTTCGGCTTTTAAAGGCGCAGGTTCGGTCTCACATGGAATACTGTTCTCATCTTTGGGCAGGGGCACCCCAATACCAGCCCCTCTGGACCGCATTCAGCGGAATACTCGTATCGTCGATTGCCAGGATCTTCCAATTCGGCTAGACTCTCTGGTGCTGCGTAGAGATGTGGCTTCGCTGTGCATCTTCTACCGCATTTACCATGGGGAGTGCTCCGAGGAATTGTTCGGATTGATACCTGCCGCATCTTTCCGCCAGTCGTCCTACGCGACAGAAATTTCATCCCCATCATCTAGATGGTTGGCAGTCCGACCCAGTCGAACCCGAGACCTCTTGATTGGCAGTCGCATACGGTAACCGCTAGACCAATGAAGCAGTTAAATTATATACACGGTACCTATACCAAAATATATATTTTTTTACAATTTTTGTACTCTGGAACGGCTGCTCCGATTTTGACGAGATTTTCAGTGATAGGTAGCTGATGATATAAGGAGTAACAGTAGGCTACTTTTTTAGTTTTACTAGCTTTGCCCCGCAGCGTTACACCGCGTGGTTCAGTTAGTGTGTTATATAATGAAATTGTAATTAATCGCTGTCTGTACATGGAAGATATAAAGATTTGGGTTCTATTCCGAATGCGTTTATCACTAAGGTTTATCCACTTAACATTTAATGTTTGTTTTATTTCAATTGACCTACAAACCTTCAAGAAAAGAGCGTACTCCTTCCTAAAAGGCCGGCAGCGCACTTGTAAGGCTTCTGCTGGTGTCCATGGGCGGCGGTAATCGCTTACAATCAGGCGATACGTATGCTCGTTTGCCCCCTATACAATAAAAAAAAGCAAAAAGTTGGTTCATAAATTAAAAGTATATCAGTTTGAAGAAACGCCGTGGCAACCGACCACTACACGGGCGGAGCTGCACGCAAAAACTATTGGGTTATAAAGTTAAAATTATGTAAAAACATTTAGGTACATAACTTTATACCAGCCCAGTATATTTTGACATGTAAATAACACAAAAGTGTATATAAAACAGTTCCATTATACTGAACAATTTAACAATATTGTATCAATTATCGATAATGACGGAAATTCCTAGTTTCAGCGACATTTTAATGTGCCTATTTCTATTCGTACATTATGAATATTTCAGTTATTTTCGTGATTACATATTTATAGAAGTTTAACGATTATGTAGCTCGTGTTTCTTCAATCTCATATAAATTTCTAATTATCTCTCAAATTCTTCGCAATCTTATATATTACTCGTATATAAAATTTTCGTGTCACAATGTTAGTTACCATAGCCCTCCGGAACGGCTGGACCAATTTTTATGAAATTTTGTGTGAATAAAGGGTAAGTCTGAGAATCGGACAACATCTATATTTCATCTTCCTAAATGTTAAGGGTCCATCGTTATTTTTTTTTTAAATTTTTGAATGAATTTTTATTTTTTTATGATGCAGCATTAGAATTTTCAACCCTACCTATCAACCCCTATTTTTCCATCGCGATTTTTATTGACCCACCCCTAAAATATATATTCCTTTTTATGGCAAAGCAACGTTTGTCGGGTCAGCTAGTATTGATATAATATGTACTTTTTAATGGAAAGAGGTCGTTCATGTCGTGCATTTACTGACCTAATATTTTTTTATTTATTTTTTCTTTAGAAAGACAATTACCACTTTAGAAATCATCGTTGCCAGACGTTCCGTTATTCGGGGGACGTCCCACTTTTTTAACCGACTTCAAAAAAGGAGGAGGTTTTTCAATTCAACTGTTTTTTTTTGATGATTGTTAACTCAAAACTTTCGACTGGGTGAACCGATTTTGATGATTCTTTTTTTATTTGAAAGCTGGTGCCCGTTTTAATTTGGTCCAGTTCTTGAAGTCTGTTTTTTTGAAGTCAAAACTTCTTTAGCGGCGCTGTGTACTTTTTTTGGAATGGGTAAAAATATATAAACTCGCGTCAGGTCACGTGACCTGATCGAAAATTCGTAAGACGGATAGAGAGAGGACAGGCGGCGCAGGGCGCTTGCGCGAATGTTCGTGTGTGTATGTAATATAAATTGTCATGTTTGTGTACGATAGCGCAATAAATGAATATTGTATTCCACCACATAAATAATAGTACTTTTATACTGATAATGAAAGCAATTCGTACAAAATTATTCTCTAACCATTCCAAAATATCAAAAATGCACAACGTTAATATTCAAGTTTTCACTTCTGCCGGCACTCCCGGAGTGCAACCCGTCGATTTCTTATTGTTGTTAAAATTTGTGATTATTAATGAAAATTTTAATGTCCCGCGTAGGACAGGTTATGTTCCTCCCCTGGGGAATAACTGGTTTGACGTCCAAAGTAAAGTTATTTTAATTAGCCGTAGTGATTATCTATATATATATAAATGAATTGCTGTTCGTTAGTCTCGCTAAAACTCGAGAACGGCTCGGCCGATTTAGATGATTTTTAACATATTTGTCGTAGTCCAGGGAAGGTTTAAAAGGTAAATAAATATTATAAAAATAAAATTGTTTTCGGGCGGAGCATCTGTGAAGAATGTTACAAAAACGGGGGAAAGTTATTACGCTACGGGCAAGAGGAGACGGAAACGAGG
Organism: Spilarctia lutea; assembly: GCA_916048165.1. Lineage (NCBI taxonomy): Eukaryota > Metazoa > Arthropoda > Insecta > Lepidoptera > Erebidae > Spilarctia > Spilarctia lutea. The sequence goes on along the minus strand of OU696500.1, from coordinate 1,216,084 downwards.
TTGCGTGGGTCAGCTAGTCGTCAATAAAATTTAGAGGTATTAAAAAAAATATACCATTGAAAGCATATACGGTATTCACATAAAAAAATCTATCTTGTCTATTTGCTTGTTGCCGCTAATCTCTGGAACGGTTTAACCGATTTTGACGAAGCTTCGAAGAGACGAAGAAAAGCTTCGTTTCGATTTGCTGTTGTTATTGTAAAGCTGTAACACTAAGCTAAGCTAGCTTAGCAGTAAGTGAAACCCATAATCCCTAGAAGGCCTAGAACATACATCCGTGTGAAATACTTTTATAACGCGAACCATACGTCGTAAGAACAGTTATACGGCACAGATTTTTTCTTATGATTCCTGTTGCAACCAGATGGACATATACACATTCTTCAAGTTTTTCTAAGCCAGCCTCATACCAAGTTATAGCGAGGTTGACCAGGATATGTGATTGTGTAGTGAGCAAGATTATTTGATACTAGCTGACCCACACAACCTCGTTTGCGTCTTATATTGCCCGTGGCGTGAAAATTTTCCCCCGTTTTTGAAACATTCTTCATTGGTGCTCCGCTCCTATTAGTAGTAGCTTGATGATATATAGCCTATAGCCTTCCTCGATAAATGGACTATCCAACACCGAAAGAATTTTTCAAATCGGACCAGTGGTTCCTGAGATTAGCCGGAACAAACAGACAGACAGACAAAAATTTTAAAATATATATTTTGGTATGTGTACCGTATATACATTCATATGCATGTATGTAGTAGAAAGCGGTTATTTTAATATTACAAACACTTTATTTATTTTTATAGATGTATAGATTTGTATAGATAGATATGTTTTGGTGTAACAAATTTAATTTATTTCTCAACGCCCGCCAACAATTGCTTGCATTGTTCTATTATAAATATTTTTTTATATGTGTTCGTTATTGTTAGGACAAGCTTATATAAGAAAATTAAAGAGATTACGTCAAAAGTAATTTTATTTTAATACCTTTACGAAACTGAAGCGGGCATAATTACCTACAATATTTTTTCAGAAAGTTAAAATATATTTATGAAAGAAAAATACCCGCTTTTTACTAAATGCATACACGGTACATGTACCAAAATATAAATGACTGCCTCGGTAGCGTATGCGACTGCTGAGCTTCAGGTCACGAGTTCGATTCCCGGGTCGGACCAAATGTTTGTATGATCTGCAAATGTTTGTTTCGGAGTTTGGGTGTTTTCTTTGTATAATATGTATGTATTTACAAAAAAAAGAACATAAGTATTTATATCAAACTCAAACTCAAATCATTTATTTCCATAGGCCCCAAAAGGCACTTGAACACGTCAAAAATACAAACATAAAAATATAAAACAAAACTCCTAATACTAAATGCACTGAGATGATTTGAATTACCGGAGCTTAGATTGATTTCGATTCAACTCAAAGGTTTAAATTGAAATCAATCCAAGTACCAGCTCCGATGGGTATTGCATTCATGAGAAGAGCTGGTGAGAAACTCATGTGCACCATCTTTTCAAATAATTCATACAAAGCTTGTTTGTTTTTGACAACAGTATTTCTATGTGCAAGTTAAGGCAACCAAAACACAAAGGCTAGAAAGCGGTCTAATAAGATATTAAAGCTAGGAAAATCAATTTTTTGTCTAATAAAATAATAAAAATTAGTCCATAGCGTATAAGGTTGCAATCACTTACACATCAAGGAGTAAAAGCAATGTGTGCATACATACTGGTCCCAGAGAAAAAGAAAAAACGTTCAAAATGTAATAAAATAATAAATACAAATTATTTACGCTCCAACAATGTAAACACAGATCGCCTTAACTTAACAAAGTTCAAATGTCAGGTAATAAATGCAGAATAAGATGTCAAGAATTAATTACAATCAAATAAATTATATTAAGGATTGTAAGTAAATAAATACATTGCGTATAAAAATAAATCACCCCAACCAGTACATGAGCCAATGCCAGACTCTCACTCACATCCAAGGCACTGTATCAGTCAAGAAATCGTTTATCGTATAATAGCCCCTTTCCACAAGATGATTCTTAACGGTACTCTTGAACTTATGTAGGGGTAAGTTCAAGATTTCGACAGGAATTTTGTTATAAAAATGCACACCAAGTCCTTCAAATGAATTGTGGACTTTGTTAAGTCAGTTGTCTAGTACCCATAACACAAGCTCTGCTTAGCTTGGGAACTAGGTGGCTTTGTGTGTTAGATGTCCGGAATATTTATTTATTTATTTAATGCCCTATAACGATTGTCATAGATATTTATGAGAAACCAAGACCGCGGTCTAACGTACTATCTCAGGTACAGGCGTAAAATACTGCCAACTCCATACTCCGTGCTGTTCTTAAGGATTTCTTGTAAGAAATCATCAATAACCCTTTTTGGTCCGAACTGGATTCGAGACGTTTTGATCAGCAATCGTATACGTTAACCGCTAGATAATCGAGGCAGGACAGTTCAAAACTAACAGTAATAAATAATAAATATTCCGGACATCTAACACACAACGCCATCTAGTCTCAAGCTAAGCAGGGCTTGTGTTATGGGTACTAGACAACTGATATAAATACTTATATACTTTTTTTTAGTAAATACAAACATATTATACATAGAAACCATACAAACATTTGGTCCGTCCCGGTATCGAACCCGAGACCTCAAGCTTAGCAGTCGCATACGCTACCACTACGCCACCGAGGCAGTCATCACACAGTATTATTATCTATGGCATATGACAGGTCAATCACATCACCTAATCTCGAATATTTGTAATGTGGTAACATTTTCAAGTGTTTACACACTTAAGAGAAATTTATGCAACACATATGTATATATGTAGTGTTGTAATTTTTGTTTGTTAGCCGATAAAGTACTCAGAATATGTTCTACATATCGAGTTAAGCAATTTTACCATCGATTTTATCTTTTAAGAGATTGATTTGCTCTCGAAGTTTAATCATGGATTACTCATATCGGAGTTTGATAATATGTATTTAGCTATATATAATAAGATTCGAATTATAATGTGTACAAATATTAAGAAGTCTCGTCACGGAGCGCTTCTTCCGTTAAAACTTGTAAAATTGAATGTAAGTTTTTTTTTCTTTTTTTTTTATGGAATAGTAGGCAAACGAGCAGAAGTACCGCCTGATTTAAAGCGATTTACGTGTTGAAACCCCTACTGTCTGTCACCCCACCGGGGCTTGCGACGGGGTGGTGTGTCGGAATCGGACCGACTAAAACCACACTCTGCGCCTGAGAAAGGAAGGGGTCCCGGAACTGCTGTTTTTAACACAACCGAACCCCTCCCAGAGATAGTGAACCCTTTTTTTGTGGTCCTGGTGGCATGGCGGACTTGAACCGACTACAACCGAACGCCGTCTCGGGTACTAGATGCCGGAGAACCAGGTGCACCTTAGAAAGGAAAACCCTGGAACCCCGACGTACATCGGGTCACCTACGCTTTGTAGATGACCCCCTACTGTGTGGGAACCCCAATATTCCCGCTACTGTCCCCCAGGGCGGACAGTCGGTTCCGTCACTCGGGCCTGCTTCTGCTAGGCTCGCCCTCAGGATTACGCTTATGGAGGACGGAGATCGTTCTGCGATCTTAAAGAGCTAGTGAACACACACATAACGAATAGAGAGTCACAAAATTACAAATTAAGTATTTTTAAGTGTCACCCCTTTAATCAATGCTACCATTGTACATGTTCTATAGAGTATATAACTTTCACGTTAATTAACTCAGCTGTGAAGTGTTACAGTTGACTGACTGACCTAGCTTTGCCACTTAATCGTGTGGTACAAACTGGCTGCAACTTGCGCTGTAGGTAGAAAACTCTTTATTTGTACACCAGATTAATTATAAAGGTAACACAAAACTAGGAGGTACAATTGGCGGCCTTATCGCCCAAAGGCAATCTCGTGAGACGTGGAAAGTATTGGGTAGTCCCTGGTGTATTAAAGTTGTTAGGAAAAAGAAGTATATATCTATACCAATATTATAAAGAAGTAAAGTTTGTGTGTTTGTTAAATTGTAGGGGATAATCTCGGGATCTACTAAACCGATTTTAAAAATTCTTTCAGTGTTGGATAGTCCATTTATCGAGGAAGGCTATAGGCTATATATCATTACGGTAATACTAATAGGAGCGGAGCACCATTGAAGAATGTTTCAAAAACGGGGAAAATTTTCACGCTACGGGCAATTGAAGACGCAAACGAGGTTGCGTGGGTCAGCTAGTATATAATATTATAGTAATTTTTTTTTATAAGACAACTCCCGCATTAGGAATATACATCCTGTGTCGCGGGGGACTTTACAAACATACATGTAACGGACACAAAGAACACCCAGACTCAGGACAACATTTTGTGGATCAAACAAAGTAATGTCCCACGTGGGATTTGAACCCACGGCACTTGGCGCAGTAGCAAGTGGCGTAGTGACCGCTTAAACCACTAGGCCAACCGTGCAGTCCATCCAGTATTTAATCATCCACACTAGTAGTAGTAACAACTAGTGTGGATGATTAAATAAATAAATAGGGATCTTATTAAATAAGGCTAATAATAATTTATAGATACTCCATATTTACTCAAGTGGAGTTTTGTGACCCAATTGAGAACAAGGTCGGTCACAGGCCGTTGTAGTCTTTTTATATTTTTTATTATTGATTAGGGTCAAACGAGCAGACGCATTTAACCGTGGGAGAGCTATGCTTCGGCATGAATGGGTCGGCTCGACCGGAGTGATACCACGGCCTCACAGAAAACCGGTGTGAAATAGCGTTTGCGCTGCGTTTCACCGAGTGAGTGAGGATACCGGAGGCCCATACCCCAACCCTTCCCCCCATCCCCTTTCCCGTCCCCCAGGGGTCGGCGGCGCGCTTGTGACGCCTTTGGTGTTGCAGGTGTCCATGGGCGGCGGTGATCGCTTGCCATCAGGTGATACGTCTGCTCGTTTGCCCACTATTCAATAAAAAAAAAAAAAACGCATCACGCGATGGTAAGCGACTACCGCCGCCTATGGACACCCGCAACACCAAAAGCGTCACAAGTGCGTTGCCGAACTTTGGGGGATGGGCAGAGGGGTATGGGCCTCCGGTATCCTCACTCACTCGGTGAAACACAGCGCAAGCGCTATTTCACACCAGTTTTCTGTGAGGCCGTGGTATCACTCCGGTCGAGGCGGCCCATTCATGCCGAAGCGTGGCTCTCCCACAGAAAAAAGTCTCCCAGGTAGTGTGCCTTCACCAGTCACTTAAAAAAAGGTAATGTCTGCGCACTTCTTATCGTTACTGGTGAGGCGTTCCACAACCGAACTGCATGATATAAGATGACAAATATATATAATGTAATGTACAAAGGGCGGCCCTATTGCCGTAAGCAATTTCTTCCAGGCAACCTTTGGATGGATTAAAATGTATCGGTGAGACAGTAGCAGTTGACGGTGCAATTAATATAAAGAATTATGTAAATTGTTATGAATATAATAGGATACATATACACACATAATATACACATGGTGTTTTTGTAAATTTACAAATTTTTTAGGGAGTCCATTTTTACGCAGTAAAGTGGTACGTGGGTGGACTATTCTAAACTTACCCTATTCGTTGATACACAAATAGATTTGGTGGTTGGCTAAAGTGTAAGCCTCGGACTGAAACGATGTTCAATGATGTCCCGCGTTCAGAGCCTCCTGAGGGTTTGTGTCAAGTGCTCCTTCTCTTTGCAGTACTGTTGTCCTGGTCGTTTACTCCCTCAGTCGGCTCTTACGACACCCCCATAAATAGGGGTGGTGACATTCGGTATTCACGTATTGATGACATTACTTCTTCAACAGGTAACCATGCAGTTGTTCCTGCTGCTTGCTGTTGCAGTGATTGGAGCGTATGCCGTCCCCATCCAGGATAATATCTCTCCACGATCAGGAGAAACATGTGGATATGAGGTACTACCTTCTTAGATCTTTAACCTATGTGTAAGTTTGTCGGTGTCTTTCTCAATACGTGCCTTTAAAATTTGAGGAGCTCACTCAATTTCCTTTAGATCCCGTTATTAGATCTTGACATGGTGTCTATGTGACCACTTCGAGAGGATTTAAGAAGCAAAAGAAGATAGAGAAGAATTTTAAAACATAAAGAATTTTCAAAAGCACTTTACCATTGACGGAGTGATACCACGGCCTCACAGAAAACCGGTGTGAAATAGCGCTACCATCAGGCGATACGTCTGCTCATCATCATCATCATCATCATCAGCCCTTTGCAATTCACTGCTGGACATAAGCCTCTCCCAAGGAACACCACAGAGCCCGGTCTGTTGCTTTTTGCATTCAGCCGCTGCCAGCCCTCCTACGAAAGTCGTCCCGCCATCTGGCCAGAGGGCGTCCCACACTACGTTTACAAGACGCGGTCTCCATTCTAAGACACGCTTACTCCAGCGGTTGTCTGTTCTGCGACATATGTGACCAGCCCATTGCCACTTCATCCTACAACTTTCAGAGCTATGTCGGTCACTTTGGTTCTCTGACGGATTACTTCGTTACGAATTTTGTCCTTCAGAGAGACTCCTAGCATTGCTCTTTCCATCGCACGCTGAGCGACTTTGAGCTTCTGGAATACGTCATTACAGGGAGGACGCACTGGTTGAAGACTTTTGTATTTTTATACGTCTGCTCGTTTGTCACCAATTGACCAACAAAACGAAAATGAAACGAACACAAAGAACATCAATTTGTGACAACTTTGTTTATTGCGTTCAAGGAAACTACAATGATAGTCTAGTTTGTATACAGTACAGTTAGTGTTAATAGCAAAATAAACATATTATGCTTGTTTGCTTATGATAAATATGTAATTGTATCGTCAGATAAACTTTGACATGTACGCTGTGATAAGTCCTATAACTAGCTATGATCACGCCTACTATCCCGAAGGGGGCAATTACTATTGTTGCTTTTAAATAAATAAAATTAAAATGTCTGTTTATAATGTCAAAATAAAAATTTTCACGGACCTACATCAAAAATAAAAATTCTGTAAATTTTGTGTCTTAATTTTCAATAGCTTAAAAATACTGCATAAATAAAAAATAAATAAAAATTATAATTGCTTAAAAAATTGATAAAAAATGCTATGCAATATCTTTACCGTGGCAGTCCCCGAGTGCCACACGTTTTTTCTTTTATTTTTTTTCCGTCTTATGTCCGAAACAGCTGGATGGATTTTGACGTGAATTACACTGACAGATAGCTGATGATATAGGAAGTCTACTATTTGCACCACTATCACAGATAGTTAATAAATACATTACATTTTACATGTAGCTACACACACTCACACTGCTAAAATGTTTTAAAAAAGTTAATTAACAACAAGTAACACCTAAACAGATAAATTAAAGTTTAACTTTACACACAAAAAAAACGTTCAGATACAGGACACGGCATTCGTACCACCTCATGCGGCGAGCGGAGCTATTTCTACATTAATCTGTACTCCATAGTCCATACAGTATAGCAGTCATAGCAAAGTGCTGGAGCGAGCCAAGTGCAAGAGGGAACTGAAGTCTATTACAGTAAACAGGAAAGTTGCCTTTTTTGGACACATACAAAGGGGCACTCAACGTGAATTCCTGAGGCTTCTTTTAGAGGGAAAAATACCTGGCAGGAAGACACCAGGTCGATCAAGAAAGAAGTGGATAGATGACATCAGGTCCTGGACTTGTCTTGAAAAATATCACCAACTGAAAGAGGCCCTCATGATCGCGAGGCATACCGTCTGCTGACTTCCTAACTTCATTTTGAAGATAACACCTCATGATGATGATGAGTCATATCAGAGCAACGATGGCGCGTACACGCCAGTTAGATTCGTCGTGTGTCAGTGCATCGCGTCGCGTGGCGCTCATACAAAAACTTAAGTGAAACCAATGCATCGGATCAAACACGGCTCTATTTATTTATGGAAAACTTACAGCTAGATACATTGGTAATACAAAACAGGCCAGTCGTCAGAAAGCCAATAACCAGTTTTCACTTCTAGTGCCAGATTAATATGAAATATTGAAATACAAAAACCAAATATAAATCAAAAAGAAAATAAACCCACACAATACGCAAGCGCCAAACACACAATAAACGATTGCTTCAACGTAAATTTAGGGAACACTATGCCTGCTCAAAAAATCTAAGACCTAGACGCCTTCTTGCCGAGGGTACACTAATCAGAAAGGGATCAAAATCATGCTGTTTACATAATTCATTAAAATTTCTGCTTGCGCGTACCAAGTAGCTGTTCTGTCTATAGTTTGTTTTAGCTACAGGAATGTGAAGAGGGGGGTTAAATCGAAGTGACTTAGATGGCACGTTAAAAAATATCTGCTCAAGCAAATCAGGACACTCAATGTTGTGATTCAAGACTATGACTACGTCTATGCATGTACACAGCTGAATGCATCTAAAAAAAAATATGTACTTGGAAAGTCTAAATAGATAATTTATACAGTATAATTAGCCGTGTAACTGTGTCAAGTTGAATACTAAGATAGATGACACGCAATCCACGCAGGCCGCGACAACAAGGATTTTCCTATCATATATATATCATTACGCTACGACCAAAAAGAGCGGATTAACAATGTGGGAAAATTATTTCTTTAAAGAGCTTCCATATACGGTAAACGGTAAAGTTTAACAAAAATAATGTATGAAAGAATTATTCCCCTTTCAAAAGTATTTTTCATCTTCATCTACACAAATCAAATTAACAAATTTATATATATTAATTTATTTAAGTCTTCATGCATAATTATAAATAATAAATAAATATTTCGGACATCTAACACACAACGCCATCTAGTCCCAAGCTAACCAGAGCTTGTGTTATGGGTACTAGACAACTGATATGAATACATATATACTTTTTTTTTTGTAAATACATAAATATTATACATAGAAAACACCCAAACTCCGAAACAAATATCTGTAAGATTCCACAAACATTTGGTCCGACCCAGGATTTGAACCCGAGACCTCAAGCTTAGCAGTCGCATACGCTACCACTACGCCACTGAGGCAGGCATAATTGTTACACAGGCGGACTTAATGCCATAGGCATTTTCTACCAGTCGACCTTAAGGTGATGCAGAGCTAAGAATGGTAGATGCACAATGATCATAAATGTATTTTAAATAATATAATCCCATTATAGTATTTAAAGAGCGAGAGAGAGTTTACAAACGCAAATAATTTTACATAATAATTTTACATTACAACGAATTTAGTGTACCTACGTTACATAAGGATATTAGTACACATAATAATTAAGTATTTACATACACACACACACATATACATACGTATACACATGTGGGGGAACGAGTCATGTTCAACCAACACAAAGGGAGGATCCTCCGGCCAGGCAAGGTGATCATGCCTGGCGGGCCACTACCCCACAGTTGATGTTGGGATGTTGTACTTATGATAATCGGCGCGAGAACTTCTATTGCGCGATTCAGGATTGGCAGTTTCTTCGTATGGTACGTTATTTCGTAGTTCAGTGTAACTTCGCTAGATGGTGCTGTAGTATATCGCTGTTGCGCTGTGTGTGGAAGTCGCCACATACATATACATACACTTACACACATACATAATTTATGTATCGGTCGATCTAGCTTTTATAGCACAAGCTCTGCTAACTTTCAAACTAGATGGCGTTGTGTGTTTTTTGTTTTTTACGTGGGGAATGCATTTAGGCACTTCGCTCGCCCACCGCGGGGGCGATGGGTCCGCTTCGTGTGGGACTCCTGGCCCCCGAGAGAGGGGGCCAGACTATCCACTAAACCCCACGTGTTCCTCATCACCTACTACCGAGCCGCGGGATACACGAGTGCTCACCGCGACTCACCTTAGTTGGTCTGCGCCCCCGAAACAAGAAGGGCGCATTCCGCCACGTGGCTGGGGGCGGCAGGTCCCCCGACCCACCGCCCGTGGCAACTCTCAGTCGGGGCCGCGGGCGAACACTTGTTGCCGGCGACCCCTCGCTGAGGGCCTGCGGGGCGGAAGAGTGAGCCCAGCTCGCTCCCGTTCCCGCAGGGCCTCTCTTTTGGCCGCCATCACCTCGTTTGCGAACGAGGCGATGGCGGCCCAGCACCGCTCGCTGCCAGCCATGGCTTCCACGATGGCCGGCAAGATGGCGTTGTGTGACATTTGTCTGAAAATATGATTTCATTTGTTTACAGAGTTGTCCAAAAGTAAAACCCGGTCTACTCAATGTACATATTGTGCCGCACACGCATGATGACGTCGGCTGGTTGAAGACTGTCGATCAGTACTATTATGGAAGTAAGTACTGCAAGATCTTTTCTTTATAATGTTACCTTTAAAAACAGACATCCACCACAGCAGAACCCCTTCCCGTGTGTAACATACATAAAACGACGACGTGGAAGAGCCACGCTTCGGCATGAATGGGCCGGCTCGACCGGAGTGATACCACGACCTCGCAGAAAACCGGTGTAAAGTAGCGCTTGCGTTGTATTTCACCGAGTGGGTGAAACCCCAAAGGCCGACAACGTGCTTGCAAATGTCCATGGGCGGCGGTGATCGCGTACCATCAGGCTATACTTCAGCTCGTTTGCTCTCCGTTTCCATAAAAAAAAGAGAACGGATACAAGGAACACCCCAGACAATTAGTGGATCACATAAAGAGTGATACCAAGTGGGGTTTGAACCCGCAACACTTCAATGTAGTAGAAAACGGCTACCGCTTAAACCACTTTTTTTTTTATTGAATAGTGGGCAAACGAGTAGACGTATCACCTGATGGTAAGCGATTACCGCCGCCCATGGACACCCGCAACACCAAAGGCGTCACAAGTGCGTTGCCGACCTTTGGGGGATGGGAAAGGGGATGTGGGGAGGAGTTGGGGTATGAGCCTCTGGTATCCTCACACACTCGGTGAAACAGCGCAAACGCTATTTCACACCGGTTTTCTGTGAGGCCGTGGTATCACTCCGGTCGAGCCGACCCATTCATGCCGAAGCATAGCTCTCCCACGGTAACACACTACGTCTTTTGTGCAGTTATGAAACTAAGACCTTTAAACGAGCAATTCTTGTATATATATAATACTAGCGACCCGCCCCGGCTTCGCACGGGTGCAATGCTGATACTAAATTAAATACACTACAGAAAAACTATGAACGTTGTATATAAAAACATAGCGGCCCGCTCCGACTTTGCACGGGCATAAAATAGAAACCTCTAAAATTAGCAATGTTGCCTTAGTATATGATGCATGTATTATACATATAAACCTTCCTCTTGAATCACTCTATCTATTGGAAAAAACCGCATCAAAATCCGTTGCGTAGTTTTAAAGATTTAAGCGCACATAGGGATATAGGGACAGAAAAGGCGACTTTGTTTTATACTATGTAGTGATGCACAAAAGTTTTCATAAAAATCGGTCCAGCCGTTTCGGAAAAGTGGTACTAAACACCACGACACGAGAATTTTATTCTATTCGCTGCCAGCGTCATTAAATCTGTTCATTAATTTCCAGGTCGGAACAATATTCAGAAGGCTGGCGTCCAGTATATATTGGACTCCGTCGTTAAAGAATTATGGGAAGATCCTAAAAGAAGGTAGGGATTTATTATTTTTGTTACTTTTCCTATTTAATGCTAGGCACACGTTCGTTTTCGACATACGCAAGTTATGCAACTTGATCTCAAATTTTGCCACGAATTATTAAGTCACCTTGAATTTTTTCCCCAGTTTTTTGCAATTTTTTGTATTATTACCACGCTCCTTTTGATCGTAGCGTAATGACGTATTATCTATAACCTTCCTCGATATATATACTGGACTATCTAAAATCTATACTAATATTATAAACCTGAAGAGTTTGTTGGTTTGTTTAAACGCGCTAATCTCAGGAACCGCGGATCCGATTTGAAAAATTCTTTCATTGTTGGATAGTTCATTTATCGAGGAAGGCTATGGGGTATATATCATCACGCCAAGACTAATACGAGCGGAGCCCCAATGAAGAATGTTTAAAAAAAAAATGGGGATTTTTTACGCTACGGTCAATAGTAGACGTAGGTTGCGAGGGTCAGCTAGTGCAATATATTTTTCAAATCGAGTCATTACTACCTTATATTACCCTCTACAACCTCACAAATTTACTATTACTTATAATATCTATATCCACACGCGCTAATCTCAGGAACCACTGGTCTGATTTGAAAAATTCTTTCAGTGTTGGATAGTCCATTTATAAGGCTATAGGCTATATATCATCACGCTACTACTAATAGGAGCGGAGCACCAATGAAGAATGTTTCAAAAACGGGGGTAAATATAATACGCAAACGAGGTTGCGTGGGTCAGCTAGTCAGTATATATTAACTAAATTTGTCTCCAAATTTACTTAACCTTAACTTTATAATAATAATTATTCTCAGATTTATCTATGTGGAGACAGCATTCTTCTGGAAATGGTGGGTTCGCCAATCAGAAGATATCCAACAAAAAGTCCACACGTTGGTCAGACAAGGCCGGCTCCAGTTCGTGGGGGGCGCTTGGAGCATGAATGATGAAGCAGCATCGCACTATCAGAGTACTATCGATCAGTTTACGTGGGGCTTGAGGTTGGTATATGAAAAATTGTTCATCTACATCCATACATACATATTCCGTACATCTAACACACAACGCCATCTAGTCCCAAGCTAAGCAGAGCTTGTATTATGGGTACTAGACAACTGATATAAATACTAATATACTTTTTTTTGTAAATACATACATAATATACATAGAAAACACCCAAACTCCGAAACAAATATTTGCAGATCATACAAACATTTGGTCCGACCCGGAATCGAACCCGAGACTCAAGTTTGGCAGTCGCATACGCTACCACTACGCCACCGAGGCAGTCAACTCACAACAAGTCAACATCTAAGACCATCGTATGCTGTACATCACGCATCTCGATCAGGACTCTGATCCTTAACTAGACAAAATCTGTACGGTGCTAACCAGACTCCTGTTTAATGTAGATACTGGTTTTATAATATATACATAAGTATCTTCTATATAAAATTCTCGTGTCACAATGTTAGTTACCATACTCCTCCGAAACGGCTGGACTGATTTTCATGAAATTTTGTGAGCATTTTAGGTAGGTCTGAGAATCGGACAACATCTATGTTTCATCCCCCTAAATGTTAAGTGTTAAGGTGGTACCCTAATTTTTTTTTTTAATTTTTTTTTTTTTTTTATGATGCAGCATTGGAAAATACATACAACCCTGAATTTTCAACCTTCTACGATCAACCCCTATTTTTCCATCGCGATTTTATGGACCCACCCCTAAAATATATATTCTTTTTTATGGCAAAGCAACGTTTGTCAGGTCAGCTAGTATATGTATATATTAACAATGATGGGTTAGTTACAACATTTATAAATCAAGAACGGCTAGACCTAATCTTATAAAGTTTAGTTTTTTAAATTTGTCTTCACCCTGAATAGCAAAATCACTATTAAGAATAACGGCTCCGGCCACGTGTTTTTTTTATTTTATGGAATAAGGGGCAAACTAGCGAACGTATCGCTGATGGTAAGCGATTACTGCCGTCCATGGACACACGCAACACCAGAGGCGTCACAAGTGCGTTGCCGGGTTTTGGGGGATGAGGAAGGGGCCAACCCCTTCCTCTCTTTTGTTCTGCTCTACTCTACCCCAAGGTAGAAACACAGCGCAGGCGCTGTTTCACACCGGTTTTCTGTGGTCGACTGCCTCGGTGGCGCAGTGGCAGTGAATGCGACGCGACTGCTGAGCTTGAGGTCTCGGGTTCAAATCCTGGGTCGGACTAAGTATTTGTGTGATCTACAAATAATTGTTTCGGAGTTTGGGGTGTTTTCTATGTATAATAATATTATACATAGAAAAGTAGGTATGTATTTACAAAATAAAAGTATATATGTATTCATATCAGTTGTCTAGTACCCATAACACAAGCTCTGCTTAGGTTGGGACTAGAGGGCGTTGTGTGTTAGATGTCCGAAATATTTATTTATTTATTATAATTATACCTTTTTACAGCAAATTGAACAAAACTTTCGGCGTTTGCGGTCAACCCCGAGTTGGTTGGCAGATAGACCCTTTCGGCCATTCGCGTGAGTTCGCATCCCTTCTAGCCATGATGGGTTATGATGGACTGTTTCTGGGTCGTATTGACTACCAGGATAAGGGCACCAGACTCAGGGATAAGTCCATGGAGATGCTGTGGCGGGGAGATGACGATCTCGGTATGACTCTTTGATTTTCTTTACATCACATCAATAGGAAAATGTCGCTATGGTTTAAGCGATCGCCACCCTGCTCTTTGTTGTGCGTTGTGGGGGAACGGGTATCATGTTCCACCCAACACAAAGGGAGGATCCTCCGACCAGGCGAGGTGATCATACCTGGCGGGCCACTGCCCAACAGTTGATGTTGGGATGTTGTATATACGAGTATGCTGATCGGCGCGAGAACTATTTATTTCGCGATTCAGGCTTTGTAGTTACTCCGTGTAGTGCGTTACTTCGTAGTTTAGTGTATCTTCGGTAGATGGCGCTGTAGTATGTTATGTGGAAGTCGCCACATGCGTGTTGTGATTTCTAATCCCACATTTGACAATACTTTATGCGATCCACAAACTGTTGTTGTCAGTGCTCTTTGTATATATTTCTTGCATGTTTGTAAATTCGATACATTCTTAACGCGCATATTGTTTTTTAAATAACATTAAAGCTTTTAATAGACTTTAACAAGAAGTTTTGGCTTACTATACCATGCTGGCCAGACGCCTGATGGTAAGCGATTACCGCCGCCCATGGACACCCGCAACACCAGAGGCGTCACAAGTGCCTTTCCGACCTTTTAAGAAGTAGTACGCTCTTTTCTTGAAGGTCAAAAGGTCGTATTGTAGTACATTCCACAGTTTTGTTGTGCGAAGCAGAAAGTTCCTAGAAAACCGCACAGTTGTGAACTGCTAGCCATCTAAAAGATGCGGTAGGGATCAATCCGAACAATTCCTCGGAGCACTCCCCATGGTAAATGCGGTAGAAGATGCACAGTGAAGCCACATCTCTACGCAGCTCCAGAGAGTCTAGCCGAATTGGAAGTTCCTGTCAGTCAACGATTAGAGTCGGACTTCGTTGATTGCGATCCAGAGGGAGGAGCTAGTAGTGGGGTGCCGTAGAATGCTGTTTTCTTGCGCAGTTTCCTCCCTTAGTTGGTTCTTACGACGCCCACGGGGTGAATTGGGGTGGTGACACTGCGTATTCTTAATCCATCACCACACAGATATATATACTACTACTATGTGTCCCGCGGCTCCGCCCGCGTTTATGTCGGTTTTTACGTATTTTTTCGCGGTCGCGGATATGATATACTTTTTGAGTTTTTGAAGCGTACAGAAACCAACATAACATTTTTGGAACGAAGTTCATCATCGCGCGTTGCGAAAGGGGGCGAGACGGAATTGTAACGACACTTTCGACACTTTTTAAGATGTAACGACACTTTTTTTCAAGACGAATTTATTATACCATATTGTGTGTTTACCCAAGAAATTTAGTGGTACCACAGGGAGGATAAAATCTTACCTACATACTGCTGGATCGTCACATCGTGAAGTCGAGGTGCCCGCCCTAATACTTCCCCACCCCACATGCGTACACAAACCAACATAACATTTATATATATATATTTAGATTTAATCTTATACTTTTCTCTGGTTTCCAGGTAAATCATCAGACATATTTACCGGTGCCCTTTACAACACCTATTCCCCCCCACCAGGATTTTGTTTCGACGTGTTGTGTAGTGACGAACCAATCGTTGATGACGCCGATTCACCATTAAATAATGTCGAAACTAAGGTAAGAAAAATCATTTGTCTATTCTTCTGAAAACGGATTCTTTTTTTGTGATCTTCTTCTGAAGATATTGACAGTAATCTTAGTGTTTTATTCTGCGCATG